>OZ021733.1:31882923-32027923 GCA_963978545.1 Linyphia triangularis
CGAAGATCGCATAAATCACACGGATGTCGCCAAAATCACTAAGATCACATTTAGGTCACAAAGCGATATCGCAGCGACAAAGCTTTCGTTGCGAAGATCGCATAAATCACACGGATGTCGCCAAAATCACTAAGATCACATTTAGGTCACAAAGCGATATCGCAGTGACAAAGCTTTCGTTGCAAAGATCGTATAAATCGCACGGATGTCGCCAAAATTACTAAGATCACATACAGATCACAATGTGACATCGCAGTGACAAAGCTTTCGTTGCGAAAATCGCATAAATCACACGGATGTCGCCAAAATCACTAAGATCACATTTAGGTCACAAAGCGATATCGCAGCGACAAATCTTTCGTTGCGAAAATCGCATAAATCACATGGATGTCGCCAAAATCACTAAGATCACATTTAGGTCACAAAGCGATATCGCAGTGACAAAGCTTTCGTTGCGAAGATCGCATAAATCACACGGATGTCGCCAAAATCACTAAGATCACATTTAGGTCACAAAGCGATATCGCAGTGACAAAGCTTTCGTTGCGAAAATCGCATAAATCACATGGATGTCGCCAAAATCACTAAGATCACATACAGATCACAATGTGACATCGCAGTGACAAAGCTTTCGTTGCGGAAATCGCATAAATCACACGGATGTCGCCAAAATCACTGAGATCACATACAGATCACAATGTGACATCGCGGTGACAAAACTTTCGTTGCGAAAATCGCATAAATCACACGGATGTCGCCAAAATCACTAAGATCACATTTAGGTCACAAAGCGATATCGCAGCGACAAAGCTTTCGTTGCGAAGATCGCATAAATCACACGGATGTCGCCAAAATCACTAAGATCACATTTAGGTCACAAAGCGATATCGCAGCGACAAATCTTTCGTTGCGAAAATCGCATAAATCACATGGATGTCGCCAAAATCACTAAGATCACATTTAGGTCACAAAGCGATATCGCAGTGACAAAGCTTTCGTTGCGAAGATCGCATAAATCACACGGATGTCGCCAAAATCACTAAGATCACATTTAGGTCACAAAGCGATATCGCAGTGACAAAGCTTTCGTTGCGAAAATCGCATAAATCACATGGATGTCGCCAAAATCACTAAGATCACATACAGATCACAATGTGACATCGCAGTGACAAAGCTTTCGTTGCGGAAATCGCATAAATCACACGGATGTCGCCAAAATCACTGAGATCACATACAGATCACAATGTGACATCGCGGTGACAAAACTTTCGTTGCGAAAATCGCATAAATCACACGGATGTCGCCAAAATCACTAAGATCACATTTAGGTCACAAAGCGATATCGCAGCGACAAAGCTTTCGTTGCGAAGATCGCATAAATCACACGGATGTCGCCAAAATCACTAAGATCACATACAGATCACAATGCGATATCGCAGCGACAAAGCTTTCGTTGCGAAGATCGCATAAATCACACGGATGTCGCCAAAATCACTAAGATCACATTTAGGTCACAAAGCGATATCGCAGTGACAAAGTTTTCGTTGCGAAGATCGCATAAATCACACGGATGTTGCCAAAATCACTAAGATCACATTTAGGTCACAAAGCGATATCGCAGCGACAAAGCTTTCGTTGCGAAGATCGCATAAATCACACGGATGTCGCCAAAATCACTAAGATCACATACAGATCACAATGCGATATCGCAAAAATCGCAAATTCGTCCCCAATGTCACAATGTGACGAAAAGCGATATCGCAGCGATATCACAAAGTTACGTCGCAAAACCCCCTCTAAAACGGACATTGGACGACTATGTGACCCCTGTGTGATATCGCCGTGACATCGCGTGATCTCTATGCGATATCGCTTTTCGTCACATACTCGTCACATGGTTATTAGGGTGATGACGTAACTGATGTCGCCAAGTTGGCTTACTTTTAAAAGATACAAGTTTTCCGAGCCAGAGATCAGAAATCGTTTGCGCTTTTTCTCATTGAAAATCAAAATACAGTGGGTTGCCAGACGAAAAAGTTTGTTCTCTTTTTGGCAAGTTATGACATATTTGGCAATCAAATTTTAGTTCAACTCATTTTAAGTCAATATTTGATCAGTTTCGGCCATTTTTGCTACGGCAGACCAGTGGATTCGTAATCTACTCACTTTTCTCCAATTTCTATAAAAAAATTCAGAATGATGTTCGATGGGGTCCAAAAATTGCAGTCGCCTCTCGGACTAATAGATATACGTTACTTTCCTGGCTTTTCGAGACACCGTTTCAAATTCAAAGGGCTTAAAAGAAGATTAGGAATCATCCTGTATATAAAAAGATGTTCATTGCAATAAGTTCTAGCGGGCTTGAATCAGACACAATTTAATTATAACCATCTTGCACAGTAAGCAAAAAAAAAAAAATTAGAATGGTGGATATATCTTATAATCTAATTGATGAAATAATGAAAGTCAAGTACCGTTGTAAATTGTGGAAGGTCTTTATTAATTGCATAGAATTTTTTTTTATCTTGAGGGGTCATCTACATACTAAAACTAAACCAAACCTTAAAAAGTTCAAAGGCAACCCCTTAATATTATACCATATTTAGATTTAGAATCCAAAAAAAAAAGCTAAATACCAAATTTCATAATATTCCAGTGAGTGGTTAGTAATTTAAATGCTGTTAAAAAAACTTATAAACTAATGTTAAAAAGAAAATTTATTTTTTCGGCCATAAATTCTTATATAGTTAATATATTTTACCAATTTTTATTTCAAAGGATAGTTTGTTTAAGGCCAAACATAAATAACATGCAACTTTTGTATTAAAGAGTTTTTTAATAATTATTACTAAATAAAACAAGTTTTAAATTTTTTTAAATAGAAACATAAATTTTGTGTTGCTTCCATTAGAATTATCACGGTCGAAAACCCCTCCAGAATTTTTTTCTTTCCATTTTGACTTTTGGTTCTCGATATTTTAGCAAAAATGTAAAAAAGCTCACTTTAAGGGACCGCGTAGTATAGATTACGTCTTGAAGCATGCAAAACGTTCGATTTTACCCCTCGATTAAGAAATTTGCCCTCAAGATCATCCAAAACATTTTCGCTCATAAGTGACGTGCTTCTCAACATAATGAACTGAAATTTAGTATCTAGGGTAAATGATGTATTCTAAATAGAATGAAATCATAAAAAATAAGGGTTCGTATTGAAATTTTCGAAGATAGCATTACCATTTTCTAGGTAAACAAACCCTTAAGGAAAAAAAATTGCATCAAATATATAGAAAATCCTAAGCACAACATGTTGGTACAAACCGCAAGATTCTACTTTAATTAGAACCGAAGATATAGCCATCGTTCTTATTTTTTTTTTGCGTACTGTACATTTGTAAAGAAAAATGCTTAATTGCTTACAGAAATGGAAATTGCGTTGCTATTTCTGTACCAAAAGAATTAATCTAAAAAACTTTTCTCATAAATACAAGCCTACTGTTGACATTTCCAAGAAAAGACATTTAACCTCCAAATGATTTTGTTTTCACTTTACCGCCATTCTAAAATGAAAGAACATGGACCCCTACTGAATTATGCTTTTGCGTGTTACACGACTATTAATGTAGGGAAGCACCTTACCGTGGCCCTCATTTCTCAGACGTTTCAAAAATTGATGAGGGTTTTTGAATTCGTCTCATGGGAGAGTACAGATCATTAGGGAAGTTTCAGAGTTGATCTAAAAGGAAAACAGAGCTGGCCTTCTTACGAGACACGAGTTTCTTTTATTTTTTTTTTGTGTTTGAGTAAGTGCTGTAAACATTGTAATTAGATAAATTTTCCTCGCCTAATTAGTACTTGAGTGGAATTAAGGTTAGTTTGGTTAGTATCTTGTAAAAATGCATTGTATTTTAATTTCCTTGAATGACCTTTGAATCAATCAATGTTGAATAAAAATTGATAAGTTTTTAAGGGAGTATTTGATGCTAAAATTTGCCAAATTTTGATTTACTACCAGTAATGTTTTGCGCTAGCTGCTTTAGCCTTATGCGTTCTTTTTTTTATGTACAGGTTCTTGGATCTTAAACTGAACTCATTAGCTAATAGTCCAAGAGGCGACTGCAATTTTTGGACCCCATCGAACATCATTCTGAATTTTTTATAGAAATTGTAGAAAAGTGAGTAGATTACGAATCCACTAGTCTGCCGTGGCAAAAATGGCCAAAACTGATCAAAAATAGACTTGGAATGAGTTGAACTAAAATCCGATTGCCAAATATGTCATAACTTGCCAAAAAGAGAGCAAACTTTTTCGTCTGGCACCCACTGTATTTTGATTTTCAATGAGAAAAAGCACAAACGATTTCTGATCTCTGACTCGGAAAACTTGTATATTTTAAAAGTAAGCCAAATTGGCTACATCAGTTACGTCATCAGTGACGTAATGTTTATTGCCAATTTGGCTCATTTTAGAAAGATGCAAGTAAGTCATAGCCACACATCCGAATCGTCTGCAACCTTCTTAATTTAAAATTAAAGAGTGAGGGTTACCAAATAAAAAAAAATAAAAAATGCTTTTATTTGGCAAGTAATGGCGCATTCGGCAGTTGGATTTAGTTCAACTTATTAAAAGTCGATTTTTGACCAGTTTCGGCCATTTTTTCCAAGGCAGACCAGTGGATTAGTAATCTACTCCCTTTTCTCCAATTTCTATAAAAAATTCGGTATGATGTTCGATGGGGTCCAAAAATTGCAGTCGCCTCTCAGTCTATAAGGAAATAGCTACACTTTGTTCATCTGAGTTTATAGGTTTAATAAATAATAAAACTACATTTAAATTTTACAAATTTAATCCCACGACTCTTCCTTCCATTGCAGTCCATTATTCCAAGTCCCTTTTTTCTTCCAACCACCCAGGATTGCCAACTCTCGGATCTTTCATTTTTTGGTTGTTTATCCTTAGCATCGATGTAGATGAACAACGGGATAGACTGCTTAACGCTGGGAAAATGAAGCCGTTTTTCGTTTTTGTAAATACTTCATAAATAGGTATATACTGCAAAATACTTAATAACATTTTTTATTATGGTTGGCCATGAGTTAAAACTTATTACATACTTTGACGCAGTTATTATTGAATAAATATATTGATGAATTTTAGATTATTAATCGTTTGAGAGGTTAGTGAACTTAGAATTAAACATTCAATTTAATTTGTCCACAATGACCTTTATTTTTCTTTCGGAAAATATCACTAACGATGTCATTATCTATTACGAAATAAGTAATAAAAAAAGGTTCAAAATCCATATGTGTAAGTTAATTAATGAGCATGAAGACAATTGCCTTAATAACACAAGTTAATTAAATGTAGAACACATTCTATTTCAATGTAATAACAAGGTATTAGAAAAAAAAAGATACGTTGATGAAATACTGTTGGATAATTTACATTTGTAACGGGAGCAAACAAAAGATCTCTTATTTATGGGTGAATGAACTTGAAATTCAGAGTCCGATTAATTAATAATGAGCATGTGCTTGTAAATTAGTTGCTCTGATGGATTTTAATTAAATGGTTGGGTCTGTGCTCTTGGAGCAATAACACAGACCCTTCTGTTTGAATGCCTGTAACTAACTCTCTGGTCTCTGAATGAAATGCAATTTATGGTTCGGTGCTGATTTGATGCGGATATGGCGGTAGGGTGTAATCATTTACTATAAATGTTCTGATCGTAAAACGTGCTATTGCATAAAATTGCATTAAATATAACAATATATTAATGGTATACTGTCGAATTTGAGATTATGGTTCATTGTTCTGCATGACATAAAGGACATTTTTATGCTAGAAGAAATTTACTTATCTGTCAAATAAAATTACGTTATGGATAATAACTATAAGTAAATATAATTCGTTTACCTAACTCAGAATTAGCTATTTTATTTATAACAAAATAGTGAATATCACATGAATATATGCAGATTGTGATTACAATTTAAATTAAAACTTATCATTTCTGCAGTGGTTTTTTAGTTCAATAGGACTGGATCCATATAAAAGAAATAAAATATTCTTCTTGAACTTTTAACGGAACATTTATTGTTTAAAAAAACAGCTTTCCCGTGATATTTTAAATACAAACATTGATATTTATTATATAACATGAAAAAGGAATCTTAAACTCTAAGTTTTACAAAAATAAATCATTCTAATATTGAACTTTTACAAACGAAATTTGGTAAATTTTTTTTATACATATATAGAAGTTACTTATGGAATTCAAACTGTTATTTAACAAATTTATACTACTTATTGTTTTCATAATTCTACAATGCAGTTAAGGGGTATCAGAAGGCTCTACCTATTTTATGTTAAAAAGGCCTTTTTTATGTACCTTTTTCTCAGAAACTACTCATAACATTGGTTTAAAATTTTGTACAGCCACTATTGAAACACGTTTACATAAAAGGACAAATGGTTTTGTAAAAACAAAGTTTTGTTTAGAACTTATGATGTTTTGAAATTTTTTTTATAAACTTTTATAAAAAACAACAACATGGGTTTGATTTTTTTTTTAAACGCATGTGTCTGTATGCGTAAAAATACAATATGCACTAGGAGAAAAATTTCAAAGTAAAATAATCTGTAGATCCTGAGAAAAATGTACATTTGTATGAAAAAACAGCATTTTGAGAAAACAGCGTTTAAAGTACAAAGTAGACGGTTTTTTCAGTGATGTTATTTTTTCGAAAAATATTTAAAAATACTTCGGATGAGGGTATTGCTCCCCAAGTTAAATCATTTTGCAGATAACATTTCAAGTATTGTGATGCGCTAAAAACCTCAAAATGAATTCCGAGAAAAATTGTCTTCCATCCCCACCTGCTCACTATAAATAACAAATCATTACTGGAATTGCGAATATAATAAAACTCAGTAAATAACTCAATAAAGAACAAACTCTTCGACTTTAGATTCTTCAAGCCTAGTTAGTCCACATAAAAATTCATAGGTTCATCATGATATGATTTAACAGATACGCAAATTTCTCACTGTTTTATGTATACTGCATTTCACTTTCTAAAATTAACAAACCATACAGAAATAAGTGATTTTAGCAAAACCATAAAGAGATATTAGCTATTTTAAAGATTAAACTCTTCAAAGAATGATGTACAAAGAATACATGTCATGAGTGAGTTTATTTTTACAGCCTGGTATACTTATATGACGATTCGTATAGTCATCATCTAGTGATTTATCAGGAGGGGTATCAAACACTAATTTTGCTTTGCTGTTTAAAAAAATATGATCGATTGATCTGAGTCGAATTAAATAAAAAATTAAACTATATCTGAATTGCAAATTTTAATGTTGAATAATTCACACTGAGGTAGTTGAAAATTTTACAAGTATTTTTTTCTTTTTTATTCATTCCTTTAACTTTTTTGTAATTTTTAAAACATGGATTTAAAGAAATTCGAGAATTTTTATAAAAAATTGGTAAGATACTATTTAAAGTATTGCATTTAGACTTAAAAAAAAATCTAATCATTATAAAGAAAATTAAAAAAAAAAAATAAGAATCTTTGTGATTTATATTCAATATAAAAATGTAAATTTACTAGTAAGTTTTTGACAATAGTCAACATTTTACCAAAATTTAAAAAAATATAAACAGCTATATCATTGTAGTTTATATATAAAAAATATCATACAGCTGTATGATAACAATCTTATCGACAACGAATTTCTCTGTAAAATTTCAGCGCGATTGGATAACGGCAAGTTGGTCTATTAGTATACCGAAGAGAGAAGTGTGTGAAATAGCGACTTTTTAGTGACAATGACAACCCTCAAAACTTTATAGAATGCATTGTCATCGACATCGAATCTATCTTCCCAGTTTCAACCCGTTCGGATGGCGGCCAGTGTGTTAATTAGATTTCCCTAGTTTTGCATGCCACAAATACACACACAAACAAACAAAATTGTAGTTAATATAAGGGATTTAAAATAAAATTGAGTTTATAAAGTAGCTTTTTAGTTCTGATGACATAATTAGTGATTTTGACATCTTTTTCCAATTGATACAAACAAGCATTTATTTTCAATAGTCAATCTATTATCCAAATACTGAATTCTTATGTTCCTTGCATCTATTCCTTATTTTTCTCTAAAAGGTGTAAGCAATAGGAAGATAAACTCGTCCTCTTTAGGCTTCTGGGTTTGTCTTATTTCGCCGTTTTTCATTTATCCAATGTGACAAATGGCCATTATCGTACAGAATTCCTGGCCCATTTCTCAAGACGACTTCCTGAAAATCAATTTATTTTTGCCATTGATGTAACTGATAGATTGTCAGGGATTCCTTTCCGAGAAAAACGAGTGAGTTATCTTAATTCTTTTCTCTTGGGGGATCGAAAGCGTGGGAAGTGAAGTAGCTATGTGAAAATATTTTAAAACTGCTTATTTGAAGGCCAAAAGGTATTTGAAGAAATAAAATGAAAAATGGTATCACTTTTGACGTTTAATATTCTGTAAGGTGATAAATGACTTAATGTTAAGAAAGAGATTGACTGAGTGCTTGTACGTTTGTATGGTAGAGACAAAGTATGTTAACCGACGGAAATAAAATAAAGTATATTTATGAAAATTTCTAGCTCATAACAATAATAAAATTACTATTCTAGTGTTTTTTAAACTAGTATAGCATTATAGATAATAGTATGAATTAATAGTAGTGTATTATTTATAGAATTAGTATAATTGAAAATATGGTGGAACAACTGAACTGGTTTCTTTGTTTGATGACTTGGGTTGGTTGGTTGTATTCAGATTATCTGGCGCCGTCAGCAACACGACGGCTATAATGCGCCGAAACATTCGTCATTAGACAAGCCAACATACATTTACAAACACCCATGCCTAACACGGGACTCGAACCCTCAACCTCGCGGTCTAGAAGCTAGCATGCTAACCACTATACCGTTTGGTCGGCTTGATGACTTGGGATTTTAAACTAGTTGGGTCATACTAGGAAACATAAAGTCTTATATTAAACACTAGTCAATGGAATATTTGACATTATAAACTACTACGATCCGACCTGTTAATAGTTTCCACACATAAAACTCTTGAAAAAATATACTAATGTAGATAAGTGTTTTGTACCTTGAAGTATAATTGAAAATATGATGGAACAACTGAACTGGTTTCTTTGTTTGATTACTTGGGATATTGAGCTAGTTGGATCATACTAGGAAATTTTAAGTCAAATATTAGAAACTAGTGATTGGAATATTTGACATTATAAACTACTACGATCCGATCTGTTAATAGTTTCCATATATAAAACTCTTGAAAAAATATACTAATGTAGAGAGGTGTTTTGTACCTTGAAGTATAATTGAAAATATGATAGAACAACTGAACTGGTTTCTTTGTTTGATGACTTGGGATATTGAGCTAGTTGGGTCATACTAGGAAACATAAAGTCTTATATTAAAAACTAGTCAATGGAATATTTGACATTATAAACTACTACGATCCGATCTGTTAATAGTTTCCATATATAAAACTCTTGAAAAAATATATTAATATAGAGAGGTATTTTGTACCTTGCTCCTAGATAATTTACGGTACTATCTGTTCATTTGTTAAATTACAATGGTGTTTGTTAGTTAGGCTACTAAAGGTTCCCACCAACTAACAATGTATATAATTTCTAGAAATATATATAGCGAGTACTGCAAATGATATAGGGCTAAGATAAATTTAGTACTTGGTACAAAAAGTCCTTCGCTTTTATATCTGCCAAAATTGATAGGTGCTGAGTGATACATGGAACTTAAGAAATAATAACTTAAGGAATAATACATATTTTTAATAATTCATTAAGTTATAGATACAAAAGACGAATAATACTAAACGTATAATTAAACTGCGTGGCACATACAAACAGTATTATTACTAGATAGTTAATATAAATTTTTATACATACAATACATTGCATAATTTCTTAGATTACTTAGATTTTCATGACTCAAGCACTAATAAGTTAATTGTTGCTTTTTTTAAAAAAAAAATATATAATTGTAGTAGTTTTGTCAAATAAGAGTTTAATAATTGGAAACGAGAAAAAATGTCTATAAAATTTCTTATTTTCTGTATTTATTGACTGTAGAATAATTTAAGTACTTCTGCGACTAGTAACATATCACAGCAATGAGATATGAGATGCCAAATACAGTCAGTTAGCTGAAAAATTAATATTTGCTGCAAGTATATCAATAGCTCTAGACAGCGGTAGAAGTGGGGGATGTACAAAAGTTGGTGACAAGCCCCCCTCCCCCCCCAACGATAAATTTTATAATTTCGTATCTTATAATAAAAATATTAATTAGTAAGGGAACAATTTTTATTTCCTAACATTAGCATTGAACAAGGATCCAAAATGTATTGTTATTTTAATGAATATTCTGCTACTAAGTTTTTTACATGGAAGTAAGCGTTAAAGTGAAGTAATAATTCAAGATTATATACATGATGTTTATTCAGATTTAAATAGTGCTTCCAAATGTACATAATTTCAGCAAATTAAATTAATAGAGAACTTTAAAATGTTTTTTTTTCTTTTTCGAATAGCTTGTCGTTTTATGAAACAAGAATAGAAATTTATCTTAAAAGGAACTTCCTCCAAAGTTAAAAGATGACCAAGTGTAACAGTATTTGTTAATAAAAATACTTCTTTCTTTCTTTATTATACAAAGTAATATAATGCATTTTTGATATACTACCATAATTGTTTTTTAAAACTCTTGAAAACTTTATATAACTTTTTCTCGGTGTCACTACATTAAAATATTAATATTATTTTCTTTATTAATTTTTAAACGAATTGAGTGTTTTTAAAAGTGTGGAGGGGGGGGGGGGATTTCAGTAATTTTAGAAGTAGGGGGACGAATGGGTATTTTTCGGAAAGTGGGGGGACACGCGTCACCCCACGTCTATCCACACTTCTATCACTGGCTCCAGATAAGACTTATACGTATATAAATTAACCTGGTTACCTGGTTTTACATGATGTGGTAAAAAGAAACACAACAGAGTATGACCATCAAAAAGCTATTAGGCAAATCAGATGGTCCTAAAATACGTTAGAGAACTCATTTAAGTGACGCTACTTTGAAAAGCAGTCTCCTAAATAATCCGCTTAAAAACACTGTCACTGAGACATACACACTTAAATATCCTTAGCATACATTTTATGTTTGATGCTGAGTTTTAACAGTCTTAGCCATTGATATGATACAATCTGACATGAATTTCTTTAAAAGATCTTATCTTGGTCTATTCACGTACTATCCAGGTAGTATTTTCCCATTAAAATCCTGTTCTAGATCTTATCTCAATTTTAAGGAGAATATCACTATGTATACAGCTTCAAATCGATTCAGCCACTTCAAAATAAGTTTTAGGTATTTTAAATTCTATACTATAAAACAAAAATAACCGATATAAATAAAACTATAAAAATGAGATGCATGAGGCGGACAAAAATATTCAGTCATAAGCAGGAATTTATTACGAAGCAGCATCTTCGGTTTATAAAACTGAGAGAATCCTTTTCGAATGAATGAATACTAGTCGTGGATGGTTGAAATAGGTACGTAAATCTATTTTGAAATGGAAACAGTGTGCATCTTGAGTTTTTGCCCAACCTATCATTTTAAGGGGACACTCCACTCTAAAAATAGCAAAATTTTCCAATTTTTGTTTTATTCGTTATAATTATAGTTTGGAATTTTCTAAATATGCATGAAACATTTTCAAACTGTATCTATGTTTTTTAATGAGTTATGTGACATTTTATAATAGATGATAGGATGATTTTCTGAATAAATAAAAACTTAAAATCGATTTTTCTAGCTGTTTATTTTTTGTTTGATATTAGGTATTTTGAAACACTAAAGCTTTTTTTTTTCTAGTTAATGGAGAGATCTTAAATCTTTAGATCGTGTTGTAAAACATGTCTAATTCCTAAATTGACATTCTAATTAACAAAATTATCTTATTTTTAACACGTTAGTAAAACTATTGCAGATTTGTAGAATTTATTATGATTAAACATTTATATTATAATTAATTGCTACGACTATTCCATATTTTAGTGCCAATTCTTATATAATATAGTTTTATAGAATTTCGTAGAAAATATTGTGGGAAAAAATTGTAATATTTAAAAAAGCCTTAGTATTTAAAAAGTTTTTATAATTAAAAAAAAAAAAAAAAAAAAAAAAAAAAAAAATTAAATTTTTTTTAAAATTTTTTTAAAAAACGGAAAAGAATTTTAATTATTTTTTTGTGAACTATTGTTTTTTCATATAAATTTGAATAAGAGACATCTGTTTTTTAATTTAAACATATAATAATAATAATAATAATAATAATAATAATAATAATAATAATAATAATAATAATAATAATAATAATAATAATAATAATAATAATAATAATAATAATAATAATAATAATAATAATAATAATAATAATAATAATAATAATAATAATAATAATAATAAAAAGTTTCTATGTTAGAGTGTCTCCTTAAGTTATTGGATCCACGTAAGTCTAAATTTTGAACTACATTTTTACACATTGACTATTGGAACAACATTTCTGCAATGAATATTTTGATGACTTAAGTTCTTTAGAAATATGTGAGTTAAAAGTGGATTACATAGATTCGTATTAGGTTTATTAGTACCAGTCACTTATTCTGCTGTAGTTTTGCTGTTATGAATTCATTTAATAAATATTTTGTTACCTAAAGTTAATATTGGATCCCTCGATACCTCTAAGAAATTAGTAACAAAACTTAATTTTGTTAGTGATGCACACACTCAAAGAGCACAAACAATTTCTCCCATTTAAAACACTGTCAGGTCACTCATTTTGCTTCGAAACTTTACTGATCACAACTTGAAATACAATAAAATGTAATATTGAATGTATAAGATAAATATAAATAATATAACCCATAAAAACAAAGTTTTTAGTATATATCCTTTATATGCATCACCAATTTTTATGCTTGGTGTTTGCATCTAATTTTAAATATTAAAAATATCTCAACCAGCAAAATACGAGGTAAACTAATTTTCAAAATTTATTCATTAAAATGGATGTGAATTTATGCATTCACATCCAAATATATTTTATTTATTCTCATTAAAACAAATTTAGTATTTATTTATTAAAACAATTTTGGGAACAGGAAAAAGTTTCTTCAATAAATGCTATTTCAGCGCGATGGGATGACGGTAAGTTGGTTGATTAGTATTTCGTAAAAGTGACTTTTTAGTGACAGTGACAGCTCCCCAAATTTGATAGAATGTATTGTCATCGACATTGAATCTATCTGCCAAGTTTCAGTTCGATCGGATGATTGAAAGGAGGTTAATTAGGCCTCCGCAGATTGGCCCGTCATAGCCATCCACCCATACAAGCATAAAATCAAAGTTAGGATTTAAAAAAGTAAAAGTAACCTTACGTTTTCCATGTTCTACTTCTCCTTTTACGAGAACATATTTTCCCCATATCTTGTAGTATGGTTCGTGTTTGAAGAGCTCTATTTTGGAAGTGTTAAATGCCGTAACAAAACCAAAATTAAAGTTCATTGTATTAGATATTTTCTTGCCTGAGAGCTACATGAAGGTCTTATGACTGTGAGCAAAATTAAATCAATATTTGGTATACAATGATTACTCGGAGTGTAAAAGAGAAAACACCTTCCTCGATGTCTTGCATGAGGAAAATGCACAGGAGTTATCCGAAAAAACTCGAGTAATTATCATTAGACAGTTCAAACATCGATAAGAAACTATCTGTAAATATCTCCACCATGTCTGCTCACTTTTTGGGTTTTGCAAAATGGATTTCTTGGCATGCTTTT
The DNA here is from genome assembly GCA_963978545.1 of Linyphia triangularis. Lineage (NCBI taxonomy): Eukaryota > Metazoa > Arthropoda > Arachnida > Araneae > Linyphiidae > Linyphia > Linyphia triangularis. The sequence goes on from OZ021733.1 coordinate 31,896,879, forward strand.
GATACCTCTTGTACGCTAGGCGAACATTCTATTATTAAGCCATGAGTTCATCGCAAAAATTGTAAATGCAATACTTCCTTATTTGTTGAGAGCCTTACTACAGAGTCTTTCTGGCGGTATCTCTAAATTGCAATGAAACAATTGTGAAACAGTAAGAGACAGAAAGAAAGGGCAATTGATATGTTGGATAGACAGGTGTGGAATTTTAATTACACGGCTTTGTGAAATTGGTTGATGAAATTTAATGACTACTTCAAATGGTCTACTGTTGCATTGTCATTTAATGATGACTTCAAATGGTCTACTGATGCATTGTCATTTAATGATGACTTCAAATGGTCTACTGATGCATTGTCATTTAATGATGACTTCAAATGGCTTACTGATGCATTGTCATTTATTGATGACTTCAAATGGCCTTCTGATGCATTGTCATTGGGATTAATTTTTCCATAGACAAAACTGGTGAATATGGAATACTGAAAACCCTTCTGTGTCTTGAAAAACAGTACATTCTGCGAAAGTGACCGTTAGTCCTGCAATATCTAGTAAACAGATCATATGGTCGTTTATCATGAGGTAGGTGATAAACTCATTCCACGATATTCAGCTTTTACTACAATTTGATGCCCTATTTCAATACTTGTGGTAAGGCTTGGCTACAGTAACAAAACTCAATTAGTATGTAGAGATTAAGAAAGGAATAATTCATAAATCTGATTATATACTTCAATAAATGAAACAACATTTTTATCACTAATAATGAACAACAAATCACTTCAAATTCGTATAGTGGAGTAATTTTAATCCAATTCTAAATTTGTCTCAATAGCAACAAAATGAGAATACATTTAACAGTAGCTGGCTCAAAGATAAATAAAAAACTCATTTAATGAACAATAACTGGGTTACAAGATTATTCTGCGAATAAAACTTACCCCGCTTCGGGTATATAATACAACTACTCGACCCAGATGTCGGTCGGAATTAGGGAGAATCCTTTTTGGCTTAGTGTCCATTTGTATTTAACGGTTGGAGATGCCAGGAACGGGGAAACAGGATAGGAATAAAGTCTGCCTCAAAATCCTAATGGGATCTCTGTAGGAAAAGTTCAGCCATGAATTGTAAAGTAATGCTGCAAAAGTCTCGAGAGTTCTCGTCAAGTACTAAGTCTTGTTTTCTTAAAGCTTTCGCAGATTATCAGTCATTGGTTTTAGAAGAAGAGGTGTGTGCAATAATTCTTGAAAGGATATTGCTAAGAATAAGAGCGGCGATGGAAAGATACCCCTGTATAAGCTGCTTTAATAAATTACTTCGCAACAGTTGTTTTTGTGCAATAATTTCCGGTCCCTTTTGCGTTCCCGTCTTCCTGTTCTTTCCACAGTCACCGCGCATGGTAATTCTGTGATAACCAATTTAGTATCCTCAATTTACTTCTTTGTAATGTCCAGATACCGAGTTGCCTACCACTAAAGCTTCTAAGACAGGAGGGAATGACATTAAGGTAATTCAGAATCGAAAATTATGAAAAATATCGATTTTGAGATTTTAATTGTTTTAAATAGCGGCTTTTATGACGTTTACAGTGGTATATAATACTTGGCTATACCTATATTGAAAGTATCATCAGCAAAGAGACATATGGTGTAGGAATACTGTGAATTAAGGGGGGTTATTTACTTTAAACTTGATTTACTCGGAAGTGTGTTTTTGATGTTTGATGTACCTTTTCTTGGAGACTATTACAGCTAAAAACAAAATTTAAACACTGAAATATTCATTGAAAATTGCTATTTACTTTAACATGGGCTTTTAGAAATATTTACCCATAAAAAAAGTTATTGCACTTTGAGCATTATAAAATTTGTTTTTTATCATTTTTTTGGTAATGTTAGTAAAAATTATTTTCTTACAAAACTTGGCAATATTTTTGAAAAAACCCATGTTAAAGTTATAAACAATGTTTGGCTTATCATTACAAAAATTTCAATTCAATATCTTTTACAGATACTTAGAAAAGGTACATCAAACATCAAAAACATAGTTCCGAGTAAATCAAGTTTAAAGTAAATAACCCCCCTTAATTCACAGTATTCCTACACCATATGTCTCTTTGCTGATGATACTTTCAATATAGGTATTTCCAAGTATTATATACCACTGTAAACGTTATAAAAACCGCTATTTAAAACAATTAAAATCTCAAAATTGACATTTTTCATAATTTTCGATTCCAGGTTACCTTAAGTTTAAAATTACTCTTTGGGTATTCACCTCTTTAAATTTGCAATTCAATGAACATAGCTTCATCACAATACTGTACCTAATTTTATAAATGGGTGCATTTACAATTTGATACCTGTCCATCAAACATATCCTTTGTCTCTTCATTCTGTCTCTCACAATTTTGCAGTTATTTGTATTTCAAAGTTAGAGAGTCGTTTCTGAAAGACCTTGTACAGTACGCAAAAAAAATCCGAGCGATGGTAACTTCTTCGGTTCTAATTATTGCAGAATTTTTAGTTTGCACCAAAATGTTTTGTTTACAATTTTCTATATGTCTAATGCACATTTTTTTCTTAGGGTTCTGTATACTAAGTAAATTATTTCACTCTATCTTTAAAAATTTCAATACGAACCCCTATTTTTTAAGTTTTCATTCTATTTAAAATACTTCGTTTACCCTAGATACAAATTTTCAGTTCATTATCTTGAGAAACACGTCACTTATGAGTGGAAATGTTTTGAGGGCAAATTTCTTTATAGCGGGCTGAATCGAACATTTTGTATGATTCAAGAAGTAATCTATTACGCGGTCCCAGTAAGTGAGCTTTTTTACATTTTTACTAAAATATCGAGAATCAAACGTCAAAATGGAATGAAAACATTTCTGGAGAGGTTTTCGACCATGGTAATTACGATTATGATTTAGAAAAAAGAGAAGGTATACTGGAGTTTTAAAATACTCTTATTAAGTCAAATGGCGAGCCAAAACAAGATGCAACTCTTTCCTAACCTTAAAATACACAAAGTAAAGTATTAATTTGTATTTCGGTTATTTTGTATTAATTGCATTTTATACTTCTTTTGCTGTATTTCTTTGAGTTTTCATTATTCTGGTGTGGAGGCGTCGGGGTTCAAGAGTTACATTTTGTGCCTTTTTGGCCGTACTCTTTCAGAAACGCCTCCTGGAGGTTTCCGGCTGGTTGAACTCCCTAATGAGAAACCAGTTGGAGCCTCCAGTTCCATATTTAATACTTTACTTTGTGTATTTTTATGGTTATAAATTCTACAATTGAGCTGCTTTTGGGCCAATGTAGACTTGTACTATTATATTTTCACTTTCTGATTCTTTCGCCATTGGATTTTCGTTTTTACGTAAATAAATTTCTTATACTTTCCTAATCTTACTCATACAATATAAAGCTAAAGTTTATGTTTGTAAACCACATTTATGGTATTGACTTATAGACAAAAGAGGTATTTTAAAGTATTCACCATGTGGTATATTTTATTATAAAAATTTCATGGAGACGAATTTAGATAAAACTTTTCACCCCAAGCCTGCTGGAAATCCAAACTTAAATAAACTATTTTTATTCCCTTGGGATAAAATTAAACGAATTGCTCTTTTCTTGATCCCCTACTGTATATGCAATAGTCCTTCTATTCGAAGGACTCTTTCATGAAAACTTTAAAAGAAAAAGAAAGGGCTAACACAATAGAAAAGTAGGAGAGATTTGCTATAGTCTGATCACGTTTTTGGAAAACGTCTCTGTTGGGATACACAAAATAGAGAATCGTATCACAATCAAACCATTTATTCAGGTAAAGCTTTGATTCCGTGAAATGGAATTCAGTATGAAATGTTATGGCAATAAATCAGGACAATAAATCATTTCCCTCTTTACATACGATGAGTTGAAACCATGGGATGAATTGCTAATATAAAACATTTATAAACTATTTTTGATAAGAATCGATATATTTTATCGAAAATTTATATCTTGTAAAAATGTCTCTGTGCAGTATAGCTCTCATGTGTAAAATATAATATGCGTAAAATCACATTATAGTCTTAATAAACTGAGAAGCGACAGCAAATTTAGGTATAACATCGAACGTCATTTTGTATTTTTTTATAAAATGTAGAGAAATGCTGGTAGACCATGAATCTAATAGTCTGCCGAGGCGAAAATGACCGAAACTGTAAAAAATCGACTGAAGGAGTTGAACTAAATTCGATTGCCAAATATATCCTAACTTGACAAATAAGGAGCATTCTTTATTGACAATTGACTTCATTGACATTCTATATAGGTGAAAAATTCTTGCATCTCTTAAAAGTGAGCCAAGTTGGCAATAAAATCACGTCACTGGTATATAAACTCATATGTTAATGTGGCTTACTTTTAATAGTTGCCCGTAAGACGTCGCTAGAGCCCTGAAGCATCTAAACCATTCTTATTGAAAATTAAGAACGGTGGGTTACAAAAAAAAAAAAAAAAAAAAAAAAAAAAAGCTTTCATTATTTGGCAAATTATTACATATTTGACTATCGGATTTCCTTCAAATCTTTCAAAATCAATTTTTGAACAGTTTCGGCCATATTTTCTTCGGCAGACCTATAGATTCGGGATCTAGTATAATTGTCTCGACATTTTCAAAAAAATACAGATTGATGTTCTACGGGGTTCGCAAACATGCAGTCTCCCCTCGGACTATAAGCGAAAATGCAATATTCTCAATATGTGTCATTTCCAGTTAACCACTGCTTATAGTTCCTTACATAAATCTCGGGTAGCAGCGGTCAATTTTGCCTGATGGCTATAGTTTCGAACCCAAAATGTTGGATTCTTTTCTTCTGTAAAGATTCTCGGCTGGTTTTGGGTAGTATTAGCTAAGTATCTATAATGCGGAAAGCTATTTTACCAATCTACTTACTGTTTTACTATTTACTACTTATTTCTATTTACTGAAACAAAGTTAATTCCAAACTAACAATTGTAAAGACATTGGATTTTAAGGATTCGGTACCCTTAAATATATTTTTTAAATTTAATTCTTCAAAAATACAGTTTTTACATGTTTGGTTGTATTAGTAGGCTATTACAAAATTCTATAAAAAAATTTCAAAATTTAAATTTATTTTTAATAAAATTTAATAAACTATAAATTCTATCTTCTTTTTCATTTTTCAATAATTTTTCCTGTTTTTTTTTTTAAATGTTCGTAGTTATATACTCTAGATTTTCGAGCATCGGATTTTGAATAAGTAAAATAATTACGGAGCAAACAAATAAAAACTATACTTTATAGATAAAAAAAGTCGATATTTTTAGAATTTAAAATTTTTTTTAAAGTTTATATTGTTTAAAAAATATATGCGTGGTTGTGTCAAACAGGTCTTTAGGATGGAACAAAAAATTAAACACATTTAATTTGTAATTGATGGAGTTTTAAAATTTGAGTAAGATGGTAATTTCAAAAATCAATAAATGAGAAAATGAGTTTGATACATTAAAAGGGTATATCAGCTATGATGACTTCTTCATAAAAAATATACTTTCATGCAATATTAGTTATTGGATCTGATGGGTTTATAAGGATAAAGTTTTAAAGTTTAAAAAAGGGCAAAAATTAGAAAATCAATATTTTTATAATTTTTTGTTAACCCACTGACGGTCATGCACGTATATGTACAACATTTGATCCCCAGTTTTTCCAGCTATAAACAACATTTTTAAATTTATAAATAAAATTTAAAATAAAATATTTTTTAAATATTTTTATTAGGATGATAGTTTATAACCTATCAAAAAAAATAAATAAAAAATAAATAAATATGCATTTAAATTAGAAATATAATTTAAAATATGTTGCTGGGAAAACAACTGTAGAATGTCACCCATTCCCATAACCGTCAGTGGAAAACAATGAGTACCAACAGTTACCATAAGTGTTTTGTTTTTAGCTCTTATTATTTTCCATTAAAACCTGACACTTTTTCAACCAACATTTTTAGGGGATTTGGTACCCTTCAAAACTTTTTTTTTTATTTAAGCCTTTAAAATTATAATTTTTACATATTTAGATGTATTACTAAGTAAAAACTAAATTTTATTAAAAAAAAATAGTTTACATAATGCTATAAATTTTCCAAATTTTTACATTTTTAAAAAGAAAAATCAAATTTAAAATTCTATTTTCTTTGCCATTTTTCAATATTTTTTCTTTATTTTTTTTTAATTTTCCTAGTAATATACTCTACCTTTTTTGGGCAACGTATATGGAATAAGTAAATTAGTTTTCAATAAAAACTGTAATTACTCTACCTATAGATAAAATAAAAGCTTTAAAAATGGGTGTTTTTCAACATTTAAATATGTAATTTTTTTTCTATTTTATTCAAAACTCTATGCCTATTTTTGTCAAATAGATATTCAGAATGACATACAAAAAATTTCAAGTCATTTAATTCATATTTGAAGAAGTTTTAGCATTTTGAGTAAGGTGGGAATTCCAAAAATCCCGAACTGAGGAAAATGCGTTCGAAAAATCAAAAAAGCTATTGAAGCAATGCTAAATTCTCCATAAAAATATAGTTTTTTTGCAATTGCAGTAATCGAATCAGCTCAAAAACTTGACAGAATAAGGCGATGGTTTCAAAGATAATAAACTAGCAAAAAATAAAAAATATATATTTTTATTATTTTTTGTGAAAACAAGGTGTACCTAGTCCCCTTAAGGATTGAATTTTAATTTAAATCTTAGTAATTTAACTTAACATTTGGTTTCTGTACGTCAATGGGGTAATAAGTATAATTTCATAAGAAAATTATTTGTATGTTTCATAAGATATTTTACTCAACAGCTGGTTTAGAATCCCTATAGCATAAATCCGTTCACCAATATAGGCTCAACACTAATCAATCCTGATGTGGACCGTTGTAGACTGGCCGTTTCTACGGAACTTGGCCAATCTCACCCAGTGCCGTGTAAAATATACTGGAAGTTTTGAATTGCTAATGTAGAGTTTTAAAATTAAAATTATAGTGCTATAAGAAAGGTCTGAGGACTAAAAATTATGTTTGGTGATTTTGACATGTGTATTTTTAAAAAATCGTGTATTCTAGAACGATGCTTAAGATTTACCATAGATTGACCATTCATCTCAGATCTCCTGTTTCTGACAATGGCCAATCAACACAGATCTCCTGTTTCTGACATTGGCCAATCATCACAGATCTCCTATTTCTGACATTGGCCAATCATCACAGATCTCCTGTTTCTGACATTGGTCAATACCACTGTACTACGTAGGATGCGAAAGCTATTATTTATTTATTGATGAAACTATAAATATTGATTAGGAATATTTGTACTTATGTTATAGTAACATTCAGGGTTGGTTGGTTTGTACGCTCTCCAACCTATTTTTATGCACAATGACGGTTAATCAGGCCGGAACCTACAGCTTAGTGTGGATACGAACCACAGCAAACATCCATGCCTAACCCGGAATTCGAACCCTGCACCTTTGGCATGCGAGGCCACCTGATACATTTCTGATTTTTTTCTTTTATAAATGTATATGATAATGGAGAAATGTACATATCTCCTTGGCAAATCCAATTAAAAATAAGAAAAGAAAATATTAATCAAACAGGTTAATAAGTTAATAAACTCACGAGAGAATCGGAATGTAATTTAGGAAGGAACCTTCCCCCCCTCCCCCTCTTCCCCGAAAAAAAGTCTACTGTTTTTTTTTAGCTACTTCCATATCCATATGTTTGCAAGTCTTGAGTTTAGCTTTCTTCACTTTTAGATCTTTCTTTTGAAATGCAAAGTAAACATCCGAAAAGGCCAAAGTATTTACATTCTCGAGAAAATGAGCGAGACTTTCCCCTTTGCATAAGTAAAAAAAAAAGTAAAGATGCGTCGGTAGAGTCGGAAGACGTCTTGAAAGCACAATACAAGAACTTGAAATAGCGCTTCCGGTGGAAATGAAAAAAGAAAGAAATACTAAAGCTTGTTTACGCTTCGTGTTATGAGCATTCTTTCATTTTAGAATGATGCTTTTTAACCTTTCTCTTTTTATTTCATTTAGACGGTTAAACAAGCTTTAAAGGCCACATGTTGTCTCAAATGTGTGATTATACAATTTAATAAGTTCTTTATTCTTTAATTCTTACTAAAAGATATTTCCCCGTGACATTTATATTTTTTCTAAAATGATGTTATCCAATTAATCAGTTATCTATCCTTTAATTCTTTCTAAAAGATATTTTCCTACGAGAATTATATTTTGTAAATGATGTTAAAGGCCTTCCCTTTTTTCACTCCTCACTCCTTAAGGGGTAGCATAAAAAATAAGTAAATATAAATCAAATAAAGTAAAAAATTAAATAAATATTCAAAATGATTTTCTTTTATTCTCGCATAATATACGTTACAATGGGTAGTAAAGGTTTCAATTCGATTGGATTTGGGCAAATAGATAAATTAGTTCTCCGAAATTTTGTCCACCACAAATAATATCGAAGTTAAGAAGAAGTCCTAGTAAGGATCATTCCCTATACTCGCTATGTTACAATCTTTCAGCCCAGTGCATTTAGAAACTACTTTGTGTAAAACCTTCAAATTTGGTGAGTAGGTACAATAATGATCAGTTATTGAAATGGCATAAATTAAAAACTCGTAAATAGAGTTTAATATATTTTATTTTATATTTGAAGTCTTTTCGTCAATGTATATGTAGTGGCTCCACCTGGTTTTGTCTATCGTTTTTTTTTTTTTTAATTTTCATTTATAAGTTCATTCCCAGTGTATTTAGAAACTACTTTGTACAAAATCTTCAAATTTGCTGAGTAGGTACAATAATGATCAGTTATTGAAATGGCATAAATTAAAAACTCGAAAATAGAGTCTAATATATTTTATTTTATATTTCAAGTCTTTACATCAATGTATATGCAGTGGCTCCACCTGGTTTTGTCTATCGTTTTTTTAATTTTGAGTGCATTCCCGGTGAATTTAGAAACTACTTTGTACAAAACCTTCAAATTTGGTGAGTAGGTACAATAATGATCAGTTATTGAAATGGCATTAATTAAAAACTCGAAAATAGAGTCTTATATATTTTATTTTATATTTGAAGTCTTTCGGTCAATGTATGTGCAGTGGCTCCACCTGATTTTGTCTATTGTTTTTTTTTTTTTAATTTTCATTTATAATAGATAGACATTAAATGAAAACAATTTATATCATTTCATTTGGTGATCTTTTTCGTACCTACTCACCAAATATCAAGGTTTTATCGAAAGTTGTTTCTAAATGCCCTGAGCTAGATTATTGTAACATTGCGAGTATGGGAAATGATCCTTATTAGGAAATCCTTTTAATATAAAGCATTTAATTAAAACTTTTATGTACTGTTGATTTTATAAAATGTTATTACAAATAAATTAATAAAAATCTGCTATTTATATGCATCATTTTTCTTAAAATTAATAAACTAAAATAATTATAAGGATATTTATCTTTCACTTTTAAATGGATCACAAACAAAGTTATAGATAATTAATAATTCAATCAAAATCATGAACACTCTCACAAACTAGAATCTCTTAGTTTGCAATTCTTTATTACTTTGCCTTTTTTAGAGTACAAATAAAACTGGAATAAAACAAAGTTTCTGCTTCATTACAAAAATTCAAGTATTCGTCCTTTTACCAGTATTGAAGACGAGATATCCTCTTGATTAATTATCCAAGTTAAATAATGACTTGTTAGAGGAAAACTGTGAAGAATTCGAGGTAAACAAGTAAATTAAAGTATTCTGAAGTCAATTCTTTTTTAATTTATTTAATTGCATATATCTAAGTTCATTAGCATTATGAAACTACGGATCTTAATTGGAAAAGACAATATATAAAGTTCTATGTTTTTGCAAAAGTAAAATGTTTTAAAAGATTCAAAACAAGCGGTATTGTAGCAGTAACTTTTACTAAAATACCGCTTCTATTCGGTTTTTATTACGGTATATCAGGCACAGATACCAAACATGCTCAATTTGGCAACTCTTTTTGACTGAAATATTTTTCTGTTAAGGTTGAAAAATTCTAATAATAAAATCCCTGCCATTTTGTCGGGTTTTTTTAAACAAAAATGTCGCCAAATTGGTAAGTTTGGTGACAAACTTGTTGAGAAAACTTTTTAATGATTGGTTGGTTGGTTTATACGTTAAGCGACCTATTTTTATGCACAATAATGGCTAATCAGGCCGGGACCTAAAGTTTAACGTGGATTCCGAACCACAGCGAACAACCATGCCTAATCCGGCACCTTTGGCATACAAAACCAGAGCGCTAACCCCACAGCCATCAGGTTGGTCCTGTTTAGTGAATATCCGAACTGTAATACAATATCTCTACTTGGAGCCAAGATGTGAAATTTATAATGAGTTATTATGAAAGTTCTCTTTCTCTTGAATTAGCAAACACTTTCGCATGTAATTTCTGACCTGATTATTATTATAATACTACTAATCTCAACAATATCTTCAAATTGATATCGGCACATACCTGTAAACTTTGTAGTTTAAGCTTAGCTATGAAAATAGATTTTTGATCGCCATTTGTGGAAAACTTTTGCATTTTTAGGTGGAATTTTACTATGTAAAATTTTTTCAACGAAACCTTTAATTTGATAAATCACGCATTTATGCGCATTTGCATTTTTTTCAGAGAAAGATGACCCTAGACAGACATACAGGCGGCCAGTACCTTTGCATAAGCTTCTCACTATGCATTAGTTAAGTATAGATGCTAAAATTAACTTCTAATTTCATATTAATGTTCAGCGTGATATACTGTAAGGAATCTGCTTCAGCTGAACTCAAAACAAATTTCAAACAAATAGACCAAACCAGCCTGACTTGGTTTGAATTTCAAAGCGGGTTTATTCTATATTTGTTGTGATATATATTTATTCAATATGGAAGGAACCTCAAATCGATGATACACAGAAGAGACGTGCTTGCAATATACATATCAAATTGAAAATTTTGAAAAGCAGAATCTGTAAGAAGTATGCAAAATGCAAGGAAAAAGAACATTTGAATAAAATCCAATGGGGATATCCAATGTCTTGTTTTGCTCAACTTCTTTTCGATATTTTTCTTCAGATGAAATATCTTTGTTGAAATGATTTAGCATTTAAAAAAAGATTTATTGGAAGTATTATGTTGAGAGTAGAATACTAATTTTCTTAGGTTTCATCAATATATGAAGAAATGACACTCAAAATGAGCTTAGTAAAAGTTTTTTAAATTGTCAGTAGATCCTGAAGAAAACTGTAATGAGTTATGTGGTGAGGAAATATTGTTTTCCCGATTTACTTCTTCCCGAGTTAGAAATAATACAATGACAAAACACAAGAAAATTACATTAACTAGGGGTGTGGAACGTCGCACAACTTTCAATCACACTATAAAACTGACGTGGATTTGTGTCATTTACTGTTTTTATATTTCATCATTCATTTTGAGGAAATGGTCAGTTTGGCGGCATTTTTGCGATATTGTATGGCTAAAAAAAAAAAAAAAAAAAAAAAAAAAAAACTTTGCCAGAATGGTAATTTTGGCGATATACTTTTAGATCATCATTATATTATTCTTTGTTATAAGCGTAACTGTGATGAGAAGAAAAAACAATCGTTGAGAAGGTTTGCTCAAGGAAAGGGAACTCTGTGTTGAAGGCATTCGTTTTTCAACTTTTTACGCTATAAAAGCATTTTTACGTGAATTTCGGAGGTGGGGATGTTTAGAACACCTTAAGAGGCCTTAGCACAGTGATTTTTATCAAAATCGTTGCAGCCGTTTTGTAGCAATCATTGAAAAACAAGATTTTTTCAATGACAGCTAGCTTATGCGCATACGCAATTTTGACAAAACCCTTAATGATAGGTCCCATGACCACCAGCAACCCGCATACCAAATTTGAACATCGTAGGTCAATTTGTTCGGGAGTTATGCTGACCACAGACACACATACAAACATACATTTTTTCTAGATCACTTTTTTGAAATCAGGGTGTTCCAAAACGTGGAGAAATGCAATAAAATCAAAAAGTTTTTTCACAAGCGACATGTCAAATGTAAGGTCCCGTTGAGACGAGTAAGTTTTAAGATCTTGATAAAATAAGTAGATTAAAAAATTTAACTGTTACAAATTTTGTTCCACCTTGTACCAAAATTTGGTTCCCATTTAGCTGCAACCAACATTTGATGCTTAGTTTCACGATTCAATAGTAGACTGAGAGGCAACTGCAATTTTTGGACCCCTTCGAACATCATTCTGAATTTTTTATAAAAATTGGAGAAAAGTGAGTAGATTACGGATCCACTAGGTCTGCCTTGGCAAAAATGGCCGAAACTGATCAAAAATTGACTTGGAATGAGTATAACTAAAATCCGATTGCCAAATATGTCATAACTTGCCAAAAAGAGAACAAACTGTTGAAAATTTTCGACCTGTAGCCCAATTAGAAATCGTTTTGTAAAAATATTAATTAAAAAACTAATTAAAATTTTAACATTTTGTTTGTCAAAAGTCCAATTAGGAAGCCAAAACTACTTATGTTGAAAATTTCAGAGCTGTAGTCCTATTAAAAATCTTTTTGTAAAATATGGTTTAATTATTTAAAAAAAAATTAATTAAAAATATCTTTTCAAAATTTTAACATTCTGTTTTTCAAAAGTCCAAATAGAAGGCTAAAAGTACTTTCGCTGAAAATTTCGGACGTGTAGCCCTATTAGAAATCATTTTGTAAAAATATTAATTAAGCAAATTAATTAAACAAATCAAAAACTAATTAAAAATGTAACATTTTATTTGTCTTAAGTCCAATTAGGAGGCCAAAACAACTTATGTTGAAAATTTCAGAGCTGTAGTCCTATTAGAAATCGTTTTGTAAAATATGTTTTAATTAACTAAAAAAATTAATTAAAAATAACTTTGCAAAATTTCAACATTCTATTTTTCAAAAGTCCAATTAGAAGGCTAAAACTACTTTCGCTGAAAATTTCGGACGAGAAGCCGTATTAGAAATCGTTTTGTAAAAATATTAATTAAAGAAATTAATTAAAAAAACTAATTAAATTTTTAACATTGTGTTTGTCAAAAGTCCAATTAGGAGGCCAAAACTACTTATGTTGAAAATTTCATAACTGTGGCCCTATTAGAAATCATTATGTAAAATATTTATTAATTAATTAAAATAATTAATTAAAAAAGAACTAAATAAAAATTTTAAATTATATTTTTCAAAAGAACAATTAAAAGGCTAAAACAACTTATGTTAAAAATTTCAGAGTTGTACCCTTATTAAAAGTCGTTTTGTAAAAAAAAATTAAAATTAATTAAAACAATTAATTAAAAAAAAAGTAATAAAAATTTTAACTTTCTGTTTTTCAAAAGTCCAATTAGGTGGTCAACACTACTTATGTTGAAAATTTCATAGCTGTATCTTTATTTGAAGTTGCTTTCTGAAGATCAACAGACCGACGCTTTATCTTATTATTTTAGAGAAGCCCTTTCATTATTAATAACTACAATACCTCACCACTAATTTTTATTTGCATACCTTACTATACATATATAACGGTAGAAGTTACTCTATTTCGGAGCAATAGGAGCTGCTGATAATGGTTGTTTGTCCGCTCCTTGAAGTGGCAAAGTTTGACCGACTTCGCAAGATGTTGGCAATCTTTAGTATATGTATGTTGACCTAAGATGCCATATCAAAAAAAAAAAAAAAAAAAAAAAGAAGAGAATTTAAGAAGAAAAACCAGTCAGTGGCAGCTCCTATTGCTCTTTTGTAGAAGTTTTTGTGTTTTGTGAAAATTTACTGAACAATATTTTGGTTTATTAGGGTAATAATGCAAGAATCGTATTTGAAACATAAGATTTAAATGCAATAAACACATAACATTAATTATTTATTTTATATATATATATATATATATATATATATATGTTCTTTTTACTTAGCAAAATTGGACGTTTCGTAATACTGATTACACAAACAAATTATTTTAAAATTATTCCACAACTAAGCAATATACAGTATAATAAATTCAGGATATTCTTAATTTTCATCTGATTTTTACTACTTTCCACAAAAACTATTGATTAGAGAAGCACACAATTTTGAAAATATCTTAATAAACCGAAGGGAAGAAACTTTAACCTTTAATGTTTCAGAAAAAAAACTAATCACACAAAAGGATACATTAAATTTTCCTTATAGTTTTCTGTTTTCTTTAAGGAGGTCTTGCACATGACAGTTTTTCAGATTATTAATTTTCAGTTTATTAATGTTTAATAAACTTTAAATTCTTTTCTTTAAAATGATGACTTATGTGTAATTATATCTTAATTTGAAGTGTTTTTTGGTAATTTTTTGAAGTAAAGAAATTGTATAGGTATTTAATGCTTGTTTTTTAACTTCAAAGCCGAATTTCTCAAAATGCCGTGTTTGGGGGTACATAGCTTAAAATCAATTTAATATAAATGCGTGAAAATTTTTATACATCTTTCTCTAATGTATTTAAGTACTTTAACACGTGGAATGAATAGTAAGTAGCAAAAAAAAAAAAAAAAAAAAAAAAAAAAAACCACAATCGTGTTAAAGTATTTAAAAATATCTAAATATTATACTATGAAAATTTCAGAATGATTGAAAAATTGGTTATTGAATGAGATGCCTCAAAGTTATAGAATTCAGCTTGGGCTCCTTTGGAGGTGTCGGATCCTCTTAAAGTATATATGAAAGAAACTTTAAAAAATAATTATTTGGCGCCCCGGCAACTTTGGACTTGTCAATAATTCGGATTTTTCTGACAGCAGACATTTATTTAAAATGTTCAATAAACACATCTTTTTATATTTCAAAAAACTTGTAGGGCACATTTTCTTATGTAACAAACTCTCAGTGCGTACCACGATAAAAAATAATTTTCTAAAAGTTAATTATCCTAGTATAAGATAATTTTTTTTAACAAAATTAACCCTGAATCTTTGGCAATTGTAGTAAATTTAAACCTTTGCACTCGAAGCCTTTCTCGCGAGGAGGAACTAGCAACTCGAGACGTTTCTGACCGTTTTTGGTTCGGTTCGAGGTTACAGATCCGCTTCAAAGAAACTAAACACAGTCATTGGCCTTGTATTGAATTTCCGCATCAAACCTAGTGGTTCTCTCCAGTTGCGGCATCCAATCATGTGGTGAGTGAGAGTCACCTCTCGAGTGCAAAGGCTTAACCGCTGTTTATGTAAAATGAAAGACAAATAAAAATTAATAAGAAAAACCCATGGCTGGTGCTCTTTTAAGAAGCCCTTGTGTTTTCTGAAAGTTAACAGAAAATTAACTGTTTATTAGAGAAGTCGAGCGAGAATCGTTTTTTAACCATATAGGTTTCAAAACAAAGAACGTGCAACATGCATTATTATTTTATAAATTTAATTTACCATAATTTAAAATACTATGCCTCTTCTGATAACTAATAAACAACCAAATAAGTTTTGAATTATTCTAAAACTAAGCAATATACCGTTTCATAAGTTCAGGGTAATAGTAATGTTCACCTATTTTTAACTGTGTTCAACAAAATCTACTGATTAGAAGAGAATTCAGTTTTATAAATGTTGCAATAGGCAATGACATGGAAACTAACCCCTAAATATTTTTAAAACAAATATTAATTGCATTAATATTAATAGGATACCATACAGACAAAGAACTTATAATTATAAGAAGGCAAGCTTCACCGATACGTAAGTGCTGCCATCTCGAGGATTTTCCAAGTTGAGTGCACAAAACTTTAGCCAAATTTATCCGATTTCCAGACATGTGCAGAGCGTTATTCTTACCCTGGCGATGGTGTTTCTTAAACAAACAAATAAGAACATCATAAACTAAGAGGATTTGAAATTTTTGGACCCCATCGAACATCACTCTGAATTTTGTATAGAAATTGGAGAAAAGTGAGTAGATTACGAATCCACTGGTCTTCAGTGGCAAAAATGGCCGGAATTGGTCAAAAACTGACTTTTAATAAGTTGAATTAAATTCAATTGCCAAATGCACCATAACTGGCAAAATAATGAGCATTTTTTTTTTTTTTTATTTGGTAACCCCCATTCTTTAATTTTCAATTAAGAAGGTTGCAGACGATTCGGATGTGTGGCTATGACTTACTTGCATCTTTCACAAATGAGCCAAATTGAACATAAACATTACGTCACTATTGACGTAACTGATGTCGCCAATTTGGCTTACTTTTAAAAGATATAAGTTTTCCGAGCCAGAGATCAGAGATCGTTTGCGCTTTTTCTCATTGAAAATCAAAATACAGTGGGTTGCCAGACGAAAAAGTTTGTTCTCTTTTTGGCAAGTTATGACATATTTGGCAATCAAATTTTAGTTCACTCATTTTAAGTCAATATTTGATCAGTTTCGGCCATTTTTGCTACGGCAGACCAGTGGATTCGTAATCTACTCACTTTTCTCCAATTTCTATAAAAAAATTCAGAATGATGTTCGATGGGGTCCAAAAATTGCAGTCGCCTCTCGGACTATGGTGCTTACTGTCCGAAGGTAGCAACACTAAATGGTGAAACTAAGCACCAAATGTTGGTTGCAACTAAAGGGGAACTAATTTTTCAGGCAAGGTGGATCCAAATTTTTTAATAGTGCAGATAAAATGTAACCAGAAGACAACTACTATTCGTTAATAAGAGTGTTTCCATAGTATCCCAGTAGTACAATAATGTAATGGCCAATATCGCTGACATTGGTCAATCCAATTGGATAAGAAATACTGGAAGTTTTGAAGTGCTGAGGCACAGTTTTAAAATTGAATTATTTTATTTATTAGAAAGGAAAGAGCTTAAAAAATATATTTGCGATATTTTTGACATGTATATTTAGAAAAAATTGCGTATTTTGGAACGACACTCGAGTTTCGGCCCGATTCGGTCAATACTGCTGTGCTATCTGGATAACTCTAAGGTAAATTAATATCTTGATTGCAAAGATGGATTTTTAATTAGAACATGAAAATAATGCCATGTCTTCTCACCAAGGTCATGGCCAAATTTGCCAACTGGGAGACATTTTTCTATAAGTAGGGTTTTTATTAACAACATGTAATTATGGGACGATATGATATTACAATAAAAACAAATGAAGTACGTTTGTAGAAGTAAGTGGAAATCTTTAAGTGGAAATTGTTGTCACAATCCGATTTGTTTTTCTAGAAGTTTTCCATTAGTTACAGCATTCTATCTTTACAATATGATTTTCAAAAAAAATTGGACAAAGATATTACCAATCCTTACTCATCATGATATTACAATACATTAATGTATCAGAAAATTTTAATATCGCATTCTGTATAAATCTAACAATCTAATTCCTCACTATTTAGTGAAGTGGTAAGTCTTTTCCCAAATATATATGTATCCCAAAATATATACTATCATTTATGACTTGTAATAAACTGACTAGTATCAGATATAAACGTGTGAATTCTTAATACCATTCATTCTTTTCTTCAGACGCGAAACCATCTCGAAAAACGATTCTCTATCTGAACAATGTTTTACAGTATCATATCATCTTCCACGCACTAAGAGGAAAATAAAGCATTGTATTGTTGTGTGTGACACGTATTATTATTGTTATTATTACAACAATTACTAATATTACTCTACTATTATGATTATTACAACTACTACTACTATTATTATTATTACAACAATTACTAATATTACTCTACTATTATGATTATTACAACTACTACAGCTATTATTATTATTACAATTACTATTAATACTACTACTATTAGTATTGTTATTATTATTATAATTATTATCATTAATATTATTAAATTATTAATTGGCATTACTATTAATGGTAATAATAATAATAATAATATTATTATTATTATTACTTCTACTACAAATTACTACTAATATTACTATTATTGCTATAAAAAAAGTTAAATTATTTAAACTACATGGGAAACTTTTAAACCAATTTTGACGTTCCTCAATTGCTTTTATATTTATTAACCAAACATCATCTTACAGTTTGTGAAAGATCGAATTTCCTACACAAGGGAAATTAAAAGTGAATGCCTGACAATCTTCATAACTACTTAAAATCTATCATTACAGCTTCATAACTAGATGCACTAAAGTATAACAATTATTTTTTAAATTACTTGGTACCAGCAATGTAACTTATTTATGATAGGTAAATATTAATTGTGCAGGTGAACAGCTTGATAGCCTTGTAAGCAAAGTCCCACTGGGTAGAATCCCATCAGTGATAAACTTAATGGCTAATAATCCTATTTTTAGCACCTGGATGCGCTAAAAGTGATGCACGTTATGAGTTTGTAAATAATAAATGCTTTGACCATTCTCTAACAATGTTTAGTTCTCCTGAGCGTTTCACGAATGATGGCCACATTAAAAAGATGAACAGTTTTATATCTAGTATAATTTTAAGAAACGGGTAGAGTTTAAGATAGTCCAGAAAAGATATATACGATTATAAAACAAACGTTTTCAAACCAGATGTTTTAAAAATCAAAGACAAAATGTATTTGATGTGTTTGTATTGATGAACAGTTTTATATTTAGCATAATTTTAAGAAACTGGTAGAGTTGGTACTGGTAGAGTTAGAGAGATTATTATATACGTTTATAAAACAAACATTTTCAAACCATATGTTTTAAAAATTGAAGACAAACTGTATTTGATGTGTTTATATTGATGAACAGTTTTATATGGAGTATAATTTTAAGAAACGGCTAGAGTTTAAGATGGTCCAGAAAAAATATATACGGTTATAAAACAAACGTTTTCAAACCAGATGTTTTAAAAATCAAAGACAAACTGTATTTGATGTGTTTATATTATATTGATGAACAGTTTTATATGGAGTATAATTTTAAGAAACGAGTAGAGTTTAAGATGGTCCAGAAAAAATATATAAATTTATAAAACAAACGTTTTCAAACCAGTTGCTTTAGCAATCGAAGACAAACTATATTTGAGGAGTTTATATCGAAAATAAATTTTATATATGTAACTAAATACACATAACAGAGTAAAGTATATTTTTACTTTTAATTCAAAATAATCATTCTACTTAGACCTATCAACTTCATTCATATATGAATAATACACTCGTATTAAAAACAGAAGGTTTAGACTTGAAATCATATTTTTAAAAATATTTCTATTGCTGCATTTTGTAATTATTTTTGAAGAAATTGTTTAGTTACAGGGATTGTATAGTATTTATATATAACTTATATATAACTTAAAACATCTATGACGAAAACTAAACAAATTTAAAATATTTAATTAAAATGTTAGCAAATTAATTTACAAATTTTGTTTCAAAATTTATTGAACCTTTAGATCGATTTGTATACAAATGGTACCTATACAAAATTTAAAAAAATCTCAAATAATTTAATTTAATTCAAATTTATAACTGTTAATACTTTGAATTGAATCCTATTAATTTCCTCTCAATGAATCCGCCCTTTTGTTCAAATCTTTAAATTCCTTTTCCGCAACCCACATAAAAGCTCTTAAAAGGAATTTTGGTGCTGTTAAATACCAAATGTTATAACTAATAACCAGTTTCATTAGGCGAAGTAGTTTATTTCATTTCAATACTTTCCATAAACTACTCACAATCTAGCAAGAAAAGTGTTTGATCCCACCAATCTTAAAAGGGACTAAATCATTTATTGCTTAGTTTCTTAATTAATTGTCATTCTTAAGGTTGTGTCGAAACTTAATCCTGATAGCTTAATTCGCGATTCTTGAGGCAGGGAGTTAATCATACAAGGGGATTCTTAAAGTCCTTTTCAGCTCTTTAAATTTGAAGCAACGTCTCGTAGAACCAGGGAAGTATAGTAAAATGACACTGCTAAATATTTTGAGACATCTTACAGAGCCCCTAGTGGCTATTTATGGAAGTTACAAAAAAAACTAAAGGAGATAAGCGAAAAAGTCTAGCTCGAAAAAAATTCACAATAATACGAAAAAAAAAAAAAGTGAAGTTATCTGTAAAATTGAGGGTGATATTTACGGTTGAAATTATGGACTATTTACAGCTTCAAAAGTGACTGTCCTGAATTGAGAAATGTATTCCCGGTATTATCATACCGCTGCATGATAACGCCGAAGAACACGTTTCTCTGCTTCTGGACAGCCCCTATTTGAAGTCACGAATAATTCACATCTTCAACCCCAAATATCAACCACGTGGAAAATCATGGGTTTTAAAATGACCGCTGCAAATTGCATGCTGATGAAACAAAATAAAATTTAAAAAAATATTGTATATGAATAATACGATGATACCAAAGCTTTTGGATTAGTAATTTTCTGGAGCATTTTAGGTTAACGGTATACAGTATAAGACAATGTGGCACAAGGAGCATAGATCTGGATTTTTTTTCAAATATAATCCTATTTATCTAATATTCAACTAATTTTACAACTTTAAAAAGCCATTATAATAATTTATAAATGAATTGTACTTACATCAATGCTATTAAATGGATATTAACACGAAAAAATACTATTTATTTTCATTACATCTTAAAAGCAGTAATTTCTACCAAGTTGAATAGCTTAACAGTATATAACAGTAAGTTTAATGCAGTAACAAAATAAATATAGAATTATCATTGAAAATGTGTATAGTTACGTACTTATAAATAAATAAAATTAACTGTAATTGGAAGATTATTGATGGCCGAAATTATTTTGAATGATTCTACACTAAAATTACGCATAGGCTATTTTACCACACCTTAAAAACCACCTCCAAATTATTATCTCTTTAAATTCTACCTCCTCAACATAATCCATTCAAATACTTACCTCTCTCCCCATCCCTTCTAAAGAGATATTTAAAATCCTCAAATTCCACAAAGAAATATATGGTGCACACTAATACAGTGAATAGACAACTATGCTAAATTAATTCTACCATTTACTACCTCCAAAAATATATTACCTTTTGTGCTCCTCTTTCTAAATGGTTGTCTTCGGATGTCAAAAAGGATGCCTTTGGACGGCTTCTAACGAGAATTGATTAATGCTTACTGAATGTATTTGCGCTTAGGCGTAGAATTTCATGGTACCATAAGCCTTTGAGGATGAAATTATTTATAGTTCAATGTTATTTCTTTATTGGATGATTCAATCACACACTTTATATAGGAAGAATACAAATTAAGTTCAATTAATTCTCTCAATAAAATTTCTTTCTTCATTAGAGGCTGTGTGTGAATTTTCTTAAGAATCTTTTGAGAAACCAGGCCTGGTAAAATTGTCCTTTCCCTATACTTGGCATTTATTATAGAACAATTGTCTTGCAAAATTATTTCCAAAAGTGAAATGTGAAAGAAATTAGCGATTGATGTGTTCATTAAAGGACTAAAGATTTTGATAAAATTAATTCGTCCGCTTAAATTTCGTAAAATTATGTGTAGAATAAAAATATGATGGTAGTAATGTTAAATGGTTGAGATAACTGCTAACAATGGGCGGCAATGTAAAATGATTAAAATAATTGCTACTAATGTGTATAAAATTATTTCGTCCGCTTAAATTTCATAAAATTATGGGTAGAATAAGAATATGATGGTAGTAATGTCAAATGGTTGAGATAACTGCTCGCAATGAGCAGTAAAGTAAAACGATTAAAATAATTGCCATCAATGACAGAAATGTAAAATTTTTTAGATAATTTTTAGCAATTTCAAAAGTAAAATAATTGTGATAATTATTAAACTGGGCAGTAAAATACATGAAAAAATTACAAGCAATGCTAGTAGTTTGAAATAATTGAGAGTGTTACTAAAGATGCTAGTTATGTAATATGCTTAAGGTAATTACCAACGATGAGAAGCAATGTAAAATGGTTGGGAAATTTTAACGGGTCTTAAAAAAAAGCTGTAACGAAGAAACCTGCATTAATACATAAGAAACAACATACCATATACTATAAATGTAAACAAACCTCTGAACAATTTAAAAAAACTATCTGTTTGTTTTATACAGATACTAGAATAAGTCATGTCCTGAATATTAAGTATTAAAATCGTCATTTGGAATGTGGTAAATTTCATGACAAGAATACCAGAATTCATAGTTGCTTTCCAACAAAACACGAAATCGGTTGGGTCACGGAGTGAGACTATGATCTCAGATTATAACAGATAATGGACAGAATGATTGAAGACAGAATACATTCTTAGAAAATATAGAGTTTACGTTTTTACTTTGGCTAGGAAAAACTATTGTGAAACATTGCAGAGTGACATGAGCCAAGGAATTCAAGAATTGCTTCAATTTTGAATCCTACACTGTAATGAGTTGAGCAATTTTCCCTCTTCTGTTAGTGCAATGAAAAATAAATGAAAACTTGTAAAACATTTATTGTGTGCAAAATTGTATGATCTTATGTTCACATAAGTTAAGGGAAAAGTTTGAAATGTTGTTGTATCGAATTTTTAGGAATGGTTTACTTGAATGTTATGGTTTACTTGAAATATAGAGTTTACGTTTTTACATTGGCTAGGAAAAACTATTGTGAAACATTGCAGAGTGACATGTGCCAAGGAATTCAAGAATTGCTTCAATTTTGAATCCTACACTGTAATGAGTTGAGCAATTTTCCCTCTTCTGTTAGTGCAATGAAAAATTCGACAAATCAAATTTTGAAAAAAAAACAACCCTGCACTGATATAATTATTTTAATAGCAGTTTTAAAAGGTAAATTTCAATGTAGGTAAAATATGTTAGCAACTGGATCCACATGTTTAATGTTTGCTCTACATTCCAGGAGTAAATAGTAAATTTTGAGTGGGATGTTAAAAAAGTTTTTAAAGATAAATATATAAAAACCGATGGATATTATAGAAACAAGAGAACTTTTTATTCATTTCAAAGATGATAAAGTTTCATTTCCGTAGCTGTTCGTAAAAAAACGTTTTTACCCCAAATATTGTATGATAAAAATAAACACATGCTAATACATTTTTGAATCGTTTCAAACTACTTAAACCGTATCTATTACAATTTTAAACTTATTATTTTAATATACAAAATTGTAAGCTTGTATATATTCCTGATACTCATACATTAATAATTATTTCATGAACCAAAAGTAGTGAATTAAAATTATATTAATTCTCATCAGAATGTTGAAAAAGAAGAGCATCTAATCCATGAAAGGTTATATATTTAAAAATTATTCGCTCATTGGCTCAATTCTACCTTGAAAGATCTCCTGTGAATAGTTACCCTTTTACTCAGATCTTTATATTCTGGCACAGTTTGGCCCTTGTATAGCTTTTGTTTCCGAGAATCTTCCATACGACCAACAAAGTATGATAATGTTTTGTCGAGAAAAGTTTTCATTTGACTTATTTGGAAAATAAATAATAACAAATGTAATAAAATTTGTTTTTTAAGGAATTATTAATTATTGTATTAACAATCATTATTAAATTTTAGATAGAATTATTAATTGTGTTATAATTAGCAACATAAATCAGTTAAAATTCAATAAAAATTGCAGTTGTGTTAATCGATTTTTGCGTCAAAAATATTATATTAATTTAAAAAAAATATAATAATAATAATAATTATTTACCTCAAAATATTATGTATAAATCATATCAAGAAGGTTTTGATTCAATAAATACATTTTTAAATTTTGGCCAGATTTTCTCCGCTTTGTCTCACTGACCAACAAGTTGAATCTTTATATTCTGGCACAGTTTGGCCCTTGTATAGCTTTTGTTTCCGAGAATCTTCCATACGACCAACAAAGTATGATAATGTTTTGTCGAGAAAAGTCTTCAATTGACTTATTTGGAAAATAAATAATAACAAATGTAATAAAATTTGTTTTTTAAGGAATTATTAATTATTATATTAACAATCATTATTAAGTTTTAGTTAGAATTATTAATTGTGTTATAATTAGGAAACATAAATCAGTTAAAATTCAATAAAAATTGCAGTTGTGTTAATCGATTTTTGCGTCAAAAATATATTACTAATTTCAAAAAAAAAAAAAAATAAACAATAATAATAATAATAATAATAATTATTTATCTCAAAATATTATGTATAAATCATATTAAGAAGGTTTTGATTCAATAAATGCATTTTTAAATTTTGGCCAGATTTTTTCCGCTTTGTCTCACTGACCAACAAGTTGAAAAAACATAAAAGAAATATAATACTGATAAATCTGCAGAAAATCCTTAAATAGAACCTCAGTATTTTATTGAACCAGAAGAGTTAAAAATAAACAGAAAAATCGATTAAAATTGTAATGATAAAAAAATTATGGAAAGAAATAGTTTCTGAAACTTAGAGGAGAGAAATTTTTTGTCAGTGAATTAAGAGGAAAAGAGTTTTAAGCTAGAAGAATAAAGTTTTGTCAGAGTAATCCTTAAAACTCTTTGAAAGAGGATATTCGTTCATAATAACTATTAAACAAATATTGAATTATATAAGTTTATTTTAAGAATATATATTTCAGTGAATTATTTTACTCTTAAAAATTAAAAATATTTAAAATCAATCTGTACTATAATTCAAACGTCAGGATTTCCGGAGTGAAAATTTCTTTGCTCTTGAAGGAAATATAAAAAATAGTGAGTGACATTTACAAATCATGGATATAGGAATATTATTTGGTACAGCAAAAGAATAATTATTTTAAAGATGAAAGAAAACAATGGTACCAATTTTGAATACTTTTGATATTTGCCGGTATGTTTTTCAAAAATAATACGAGTTGATTAAATAGTGAACTGGTGTATCAAATTATATAAGGACATTAAATTTGCGTAACCAAACTAGTCAAATATATGGTATGAAGAAACCAATTAATTTTCTCTGTTAACACCGTATTTAAACAAACAAGAAAAAAATAAAAATTTCGTAGAAACCTTAAAGATTAATACTAATCATTGCATTTAACTATTATCTAGAGACTCTTTCACCCAACATTAAATATTAAAGATGAAACATTTGCTATATTATACTGTAGTGTTGGGAATAAGTATGGTTTGCTCTAATCATCACCTAAAGACATTTTTTGAGACTTAAAATTTTAAGATAATCTATGCTTTGGTAATACACATTTTCAAAATTTGCATTCTTAGCAAATATTTAGTCTGATACTATTTAAAAAACAGATAATAATTTTCAGAGAAGATGTTTACTCCATAAATAAGGCTTTAGAATAATTTTAATATCTTTATTTGGAATTACGAACACTTTTTACAAGATTTTATACTTTAAACTACTTTATCCTCAATTAGATTTAAGCTTGTTAATCTTTTCTAAGCTTACTTAAGATAAATTAAAAAAAAAAAATTGTATATTGTGATGAGTAGATGACGTTAAAAGTTGTATTAATCGCACTGAATGCTTTACCAAAGAAAAGAAATAAAAATAATTTGAATTAAACATTTTTAAATATTCAAGCTTTTGTATACTGATTAATTAAAATAACACAATCTTCTAACTTTCGAACCGTTTATAATAAAGTATACTTATTTTTTTAAATGAATGAATCTAAAATTAGTTAATAGTAAATTGAATGAATTATAAAAAGCATAAAATTGTAATATGAATAAGCAATAAAATGAATGAGAGGTAAAATAAGTTAATCATAACATTAATGATTTAGAAGATGAATGAATTCTAAAATAAATGAAAACATAGAATTTAATAATTATAAAATAATTTAATAATAAAAAGCATCGCGAAATTTATGAAATTTAAAATGAATGAGGGATAACAATAATTAATCATAAAGTAAAGAAATTATAAAATTAATAAATATGAAAAAGAATTAATCATATAACGATTAAATAATGCGATTGAAGACTAATAAATATGACTGAATATACAGTTTATGAATCATTGTATATTAGCTCCTTGTAAAGCAAACATTCGATGTCGATTTTTTTTTTTTTTAAATAATTATTTTTAAGAACTTTTTTGAATTTATTTTGTAATGTTGGCATTCAAACATTTTTAATGTAGATAATAACATTTATATTTATTATTATACCTCTTTTATTATTACTTTAGCTGTGCCTAATTATTTCTATACGTTTTAAAGGGACATGGGACACTGAAACTACAAAAATATCAATACAAATGACTTTTTAAGTTTTCACTCTATAAAAACTGATGAAGTCACTAGCTTTAATTTCGCGTTTGAATTTTTGAAATCCTATTATTTAAAGGTGTAGAATGTATATTTTACCTAACTATTTTAACGTATTGCACGTTTGTTGGCAAAAGTTAAAATAGCATTACAAAATGCTACATGCTACAAAAATATCAATACAAATGACTTTTTAAGTTTTCACTCTATAAAAACTGCTGAAGTCACTAGCTCTAATTTCGCGTTGGAATTTTTGAAATCCGATTATTTAAAGTGGTAGAATGTATATTTTACCTAACTATTTTAACGTATTGCACATTTGTTGGCAAAAGTTAAAAATGCATTACAAAATGCTACATGCTACAAAAATATCAATACAAATGACTTTTTAAGTTTTCACTCTATAAAAACTGCTGAAGTCACTAGCTCTAATTTCGCGTTTGAATTTTTGAATTCCGATTATTTAAAGTGGTAGAATGTTTATTTTACCTAACTATTTTAACGTATTGCACATTTGTTGGCAAAAGTTAAAAATGCATTTTTCTCAGCTTTTCTTTGTTCACATTTTACGTATGTTTGAAAAGCTCCTTGCGATTCATTTTTTGATAAATCCTCCTAATTTTTTGTAGATATATTTTTATTGTACTATAAAGAGATACACACATGCTTTTTTATGTAACAAAATTTTCCCTATTTTTTCATGTTGAAAAGCTGAAATATGTGCATTTTTTAATGAAAAATCAATAGCACCAAGTTTGAAATTTTATTTCTGTTCAACTATAGCACCTAAAGATAAAAACACGAGTGAAAATGTTTATAATATATTGATAAAAAGCTTCAAATTTTTATTTCATTTTCTTTAAAATTTTGTGTCGCGAGGAGTATTTTGAAAAAAGTTAAAATTTGGTATTGTTTTAATGCATTTTTCTCAATAATTTACTATCTATTTTATATTATCTGCTCAAAGTTTGTTGCTGTCTTGTAAGTAATATATTCTATGTTTGTGCCAAATTTTATTTAATTCTAAACAAAACTAAAGAACTTTGGAAAAAGTGTCCCATGTCCCCTTAAATGCATGAAAATAGTAACATAAAGCATGCCTATACGCATTTTTTTATAAACTTAGCATGGCTACATAATAAAAGAAAAACTACAAAACGGGCAAAAAGTTTAAAGATGTGAAAACTTGATGCCTCTACTAACCTATTTCGAAAATCAAGATGTTGAAAATAAGTGTAGTGAATGGGAGAGTATCTAAAAACGGGTTAATAAAAGGAAGTCAAAATTCTTCTTAAAAGCTGTAATGTTTTGAAGAGTAGAAAATACCCTGCACAAAATTTCTCTTAAATTTAATTTATTAAAGTCATATTTTAAGAAGGAGAAACTTTTAGGAGCTGAAAATGCAAGCTAACCTTGGAAAAATTAATATTCTTTCATATCAAATAATACAGAAATATTAGTTAGTAAACTTAACCTGTATTAAACTAAGCCATAGAAAAACTAATACTTTTTATAAAATCCTAAATTTGTACATTCTCTAAGCCTATATTAGTGCATGAAAATAATCATCTTTCAAAACGTTTGTTAGACTGGTCGGTGCAGGTTGTCCCAGAAATATGACAATGGTACATTACGCAAAAAAAATCCGAGCGATAGCTATACCTTTTATTATAATTGATGAAATAACAAAAGTCAAGTACCGTTGTAAATCATGGAAGGTCTTTATTAATTGTAAATATTTTATTTTTATTTTGCGGGGTCATTCATATCTTAAAACTAAACCAAACTTTAAAAAGCTCAAAGGTAACCCCATAATATTATACCATATTTAGATTTAGAATCCAAAAAACGTATAAATACTAAATTTCATAATTTTCCAATTAGTGGTTAGTAATTTAAATTATGTCAAAAAATGACAAATTAATGTTAAAAAGAAAATGTGGTTTTTTTAGCTATACATTCTTAAATAATTAATATATTTTTGCCATTTTTGTTTCAAACGATAGTTTAATTAAGCCAAACATATATAAAATGCAATTTTTCTATTAAACAGTTTTTAATAAATAATTATTAATTAAAAAAAAGTTTTAAATTTTTTTTAATATAATTTTTTTCCATTAGAATTATCATGGTCGAAAACCATTCTAGAATTTTTTTCATTCCGTTTTGACTTTTGGTTCTCAATATTTTACAAATGTAAAAAAGCTCACTTTAAGGGACAGTGTAATAGATTACGTCTTGAAGCACGCAAAACGTTTCCTTCTTCTCTACTTTAAAGAGATTTGCCATTAAAATCGACCAAAACATTTTTGCTCATAGGTGACGCGTTTCTCAACATAATGAATTACAATTTAGTATCTAGGGTATACGAAGTATTCTAAATCGAATAAAAACATGAAAAAAAAGGGGTACGTATTGAAATTTTTGAAGATAGAGTTATATTTACTTAGTATTCAGTCCCCTAAGTTTAAAAAAAAAAAAAAAATTGGCACTAGACATATAGAAAATCGTAAGCAAAACATTTTGGTGCAAAACGCAAGATTGTACAATAATTAGGACCAAAGATACAGCCATCGTTTCTATTTTTTTTTTTTTTTGCATACAATCGAATGCTTATTACATTATGCATTATTACTTTTACACTTAAGAGAAAGCATCTCAAAAATAGCCCCACGTTGCATTTTTTTAGTTAAGTTGTTAGTTTTTGTTAACAGTCTCTTCAGTAGCATCTTTATTGTCAGTGACGATGCTGAAAAGACTGCTTACAAAAACTAAATTTACGAGGGTCGGGTACCAAAAAAAAAAAAAAAAAACTCTATTTATAAATATTGTATGTCAAAAACTTTTATGTATGAGATATTATTTATATGTCTTTGAGATAATTTTTTTAAATATTGTGTTTATTTATTTTTAAAAAAATTAAAAGCCAAGAAAAATCCATAATAACAGATTTTTTCGTAAATGGGCATAAGTCAAGAAAATATTTTTTTTGTAAAGTGAAAGCTTTCTGTAATACATAATTTCATAAAGAAAATATTGTCATCACAGAATTTTGATAGATAAACTAAAAAATATATAAAAAAAAAATTAAAAAAATCTCAAAGTTAAAATATTGGAATTTTGGCTTTTTTTAATGTTAATATTTATGCTAAAAGTTTTATTTTAAATCAGAATTAAAAAAAAAATTCGAGATGAGAAAATGTTTAAAACTATATAAATTAAATGCTCCAAAAACTCTAATAGCTAATAGTTAATGGTTCTGGAGATATATCGATTTGAATTTACATTTGTAAAAAACGCACTTTTAGCCGACGTTTCAATGCGTTACGCCCATTAGTGATGTTTAAGGTGAGTTGGTACCTATGTATCGGTAATGTTAATTTGGGATATTTCATGTACCTTTTTCTCAGAAAGTATTTGACATAGAAGCCTAATTTTTTTTCAGTGCATCTTGCAGACATTTGTTATTCTACTGAAGTTTTATTTTGATTATAATTCGTTTACTTTTTTTTTAATGAATTTTGTAAAAGTTACTCACATTTATTAAAAATCACAATTTTTTTTTGCCGAAAAAAGCCAAAATAATTTATTTTTTTAAAATAGCAACAAAATATCACTTCAGTATACACAGATAGATAAAAGGAATATATGATAAAAATTTCAGGAAGATAGTTTGCGCAGTTTCTGAGAAAAAGGTACATGAATAATGAAAAATGCAGTTTTGAGAAAAACGCATTTTAAAGAAAACTTTACTTACACTAATAGTTAGCACTTTTTTCTTCAAAAAATAATTAAAAATATTTCTAGTTGAGCTATTATTACAAATGAGATGTCTTTTTAAAGGGGAAAATTTAAATTTTGCTAAACAACAATGAACTCAAAATTGATTATTATTAAATTTTTGGGTACCAACTTCCCTTAAATAACAGATAATTTCATGGCGTTCTAATCATGGAGGAATAAGATAAAAGTATCATTCTTTTCAGGAATGTATGAACTATTTTTTAAAATAATAATAATAATAATAATAATAATAATAATAATAATAATAATAATAATAATAATAATAATAATAATAATAATAATAATAATAATAATAATAATAATAATAATAATAATAATAATAATAATAATAATAATAATAATAATAATAATAATAATAATAACAACAATAATAAAAGGCAATTTTTGACGAAATTTCGGTACTGGATCGAAAATGCAATGTGAGACTATGTTTAAGATGCTTTCTTTCAAGTAGAAATAAATATCATATATTTTTTAGTCTCTGTACTATAGTATAGCTTATAAAAATACTCGAACCATCTTTCTGTATGTCCACTTGGGAGAAAATCTGCCCTGAAAATTAAAAATGCAGCTGACAAATGAGATTATCTGACACTAGGAAACTTATTTTAGAAAAATACCTATACCAAAATTTAACCGAAATTACCAGAAAAATATACTAGAATTCTATTTGTATTTCATAGATCCTTAAGTTCAATGTTACAGACCGGAGATACATCATTGTGAAGGTATCAGCACGTTTAGTAGATTAATAAACCTTCAACTGGAAATCCATATCGAAAGTTCTTTAAAATGTCACTAGAAGATTACTTTAGTATTAACCTGAGTTAACTTTTTAGCTACAAAATGTAATACCGTATTCACTAATAAGATTGCACATCTTACCTGAAAGTTTCCCACCTGATGGTTGTGTGGTTAACGCTCTAGCCTCGTAAAAAATGGGCTGGGAACGAATCGTGAGTTAGGAATGGATGTTCACTGTGGTTCGGAATACACGTTAAGCTGTAGGTCCCGCCTTAATTAGCAATTATTGAGCATAAAAATAGGTTGTTGAGCATGAGCATACAAACTAACCAACTCACTCGGAAGTTTAAATCCTTCAATATGATTGGGTGATGATCGATGAAAATTTATGGCAAAAATTTATGTCGGCAAAATTATTACCATACTCCTTCAAATTTCCGATAATTTTATTTATGAAAAAATCTTCAAATTTCCGATAATTTTATTCATAAAAAAAATTTACAAATTTGTAGAATTTTACCAACTGTCGTAATTTTTTACTACGAGGCAGTGTGTCAATAAATGTCACCTGTCACTAAACTTTAGAATCCTGGTTTATTAAAAAATACTTTTATATTCAACTTCAACTATTTATCAGAATTAGTAACTAGCTCTGTACTTTAGAGCCAAACAAACCCAAGTCCAATAAATTATTTTTTACGAAAAATGACTTTAGATATTTAAATCAGTAATATTCTTCTAAAACATTGACTTTTATTATAAAAACACTTTTTTTTTCTTTTTCGTTTTTCTTTTTAATAATCTTTTTAACAATATTTAAAAAAAATTTCAATATATTTGGAGAATACAAGGACCAAGTGAGAATCGATGTCGAGACAAGGCATCCAGAACGCTAGGATAAAATATAATCATTAGACGCAAGCTATCATCATTGGCGAATAAAAGTTTTAAAGTTTCACCGTAATTTCATTCAAACCAAAGAGAAAATAGCTTCTATTTTGAACTTGTTTTGCATGACCTTGTAAG
Source organism: Linyphia triangularis (assembly GCA_963978545.1). Classification (NCBI taxonomy): domain Eukaryota; kingdom Metazoa; phylum Arthropoda; class Arachnida; order Araneae; family Linyphiidae; genus Linyphia; species Linyphia triangularis. The sequence goes on from OZ021733.1 coordinate 31,928,761, forward strand.
AGTATGTCCATAGTTGAACTTGTAAGGTTTCATACCACGAAAATATTCCGCTCTCAAAGATACGAAAATACAATCAAACCATCCACAGAAGTGCAAACGAAACAATACCGATTGCGATAGATCTGCTACATCTGAAAAGGTTAACAAAAGCCGTTTGTGTCCACAAGCGTAAAAGTTGTCGTCACATAGTTTCAGATTGTATCTGCTTCTTTGTGTCAATATGTATTATGTCTGAAGCCAACTGACTGAAGTGGTGCTTATAAATAGAATGTATTGCCATTCAATCTTTTCGTAGCTCAAATGCCACATAGAGGAAGCTGACATAATGTAGTAGTCATAAACAACAAATATGCATTTTTATTATAAGTATCCGAATAAATTCTGCATGAGGTGCTTTGTAAGAAAATAAATCACTCAACATATAACTAAGTATAATTAAAATCGGAATTTTACTATCATCCAAATGACTGTTTTATTTCTATAATTATGGGTATGAGATGTATTTGAGATCCTATTTATTAATATAGAAACTACTTGGTTGAAAGTTTCCTTAGATAAATTAAGATTTTATAATAAGAGACAAATGTATTCAAATACGATTTGTTAATTGCGGTTGTTACCTACAGGGTCTCCTAAAAAGTACCGATACATTTGAAAAATGAATTTAAAGAAAAAAAAAACGGAGCTCGATAGAAATGTACTTGGTTGAAAGTTCCCTTAGATCAGCGTCAGCCACTAGGCGGCCCGCGGGCCGGATCCGGCCCGCGACAGCTTTTTCTCCGGCACGCCGGCAATACAGAAGAGCAAACATCAAATTTTGCGGAAATAATTTTAATTTGTCTACAATAGTATGTGTTTACAATCAAAAACCGCGTTTTCCATTAAATGGCTCGCGTCAGTAAGTCTGAATTTTTTTTTTCTGAGACAGCCAGAAAAAATAAAAAAAGCAATAGTTTGAAAAGCAATAGCAATATAATGACTCATTGTTTAGTTTTGTACTTGTCCCTGTCCCCTCGATTCGTGAATGGCACAATTCGATTTCTGCTTTTCTGAATGTGATGGGCAGGAGTTGGTTATTTTAATGCATAAAGAAGTATCGCGATAGCTATGATTCCAGTGCAATAATGACGTAAGACTAGTTTTAAACGGCAGATAGTGAAAAGCGGACCGGCCGTCATCGTCTCGCAATTAGCATCGACTAATATAATATGGAAGATTTAGGAGGTATGGTTTAAATATCTTTATTGATTATGAGTTTATGTCATCACATTGTAATATTGTCACTAAAGATTAACTTCTTTTATGACTTTGATTTACGATGTAAAGACATTTTTTAAATTTTTTTATTTGAAACAAGAATCAAATATCAATTGTTATTTTATTAATACAAAAAAATTAAAAATAATTGTTTCAGTTTTCAAATTTTTTTTATATTGTTGAATCTTTAGTAATTATCACATTTCTAACATTGAACATATGTAGTAAAGCAATATATTTATTGGCGTATTCGGTATAAATATGCGGCCCGCGGAAAGTTCCAACATAAGTCATGCGGCCCGTCACTAAAAGGTAGTGGCGAACGCTGCCTTAGATAAATGCAGATTTTATAATAAGAGACAAATGTAATCAAATAATGATTTGTTTAATGTGGGTGTTACCAACGGGGTCTCCTAAAAAGTACCAACACACTTGAAAAATGAATTTAAAGAAGAAAAAACGGAGCTCGATAGAAATGTAGTTGGTTTTTAGTTCCCTTAGCTTAGATAAATGAAGATTTTTTAATAAGAGACAAATGTAATCAAATAACGATTTGTTTAATGTGGTTGTTACCTACGAGATCTTCTAAAAAGTACCGACACATTTGAAAAATGAATTTCAAGAAGAAAAAATGGATCTCGATAGAAATGCACCTTTTTACTTAATTCTACAATGGAAACTATAGTATTTTATCTCATCAATTATCAAAAATGAATGAAATTTATCTACAGATGGCTCTTAAATTGGAAAAAAAATCTGTTTAAACATGTGTTGGACAAACTAAAAAACGATCCCCATTTCTAGCAACAGCATGGTGCAATTGAAACTGTTTGAATAAAAAATAATATTACCATTTTAAAATAAAATCGTGATAATTGACATAATAAACTAATAATGTTATTTAAGAGGAGTCATTGTAATACCTATTCATCAGTAGTCTTAACATTAAAATGTTTTAATTCGTAAAAGTAAAATTACCACCTAATATTTTATGATTTGCCGTTATTAACTGCTTATTCTGAATCTTTTTTACCACCCAAGATTTTATGATTTATCGTTATTAATATGTACCATGAATCATTTTTACCACTGAAGATTTTATGATTTATAATTATTAACTACGTATTATAAATGTTTTATTAGCAAAATCAGCCTACTTAGAAAAAAAATTGAATTTATTTCTATAGCTTTACATAAAATTGTACGATATATCTTACTACCCGCAGAATATTTTTTTTTTCTAAATACATATTTATACCTGCCATTTGAAAAAGCAGATATTTATAGTACCAATATTTCGCCAATAAACGTGATATGTTGGAAAAGTATAAATATAGACATGATATTTATAGCTTGACAGAACTAATACTTCAAAACCTTACTCAACGAAAGTTTAAAAGCAACTTTTAAAAAGGCATTATTTTTAAAAATGTCACGCAGTTAGATACTAAAATATTAGAGTTTATATCGTAATGGCGTCTGTTAAAATTTTGGGATACAAAGGAAATTTTTTAAGTGCAATGTTAAAATGTGAGTAATATTTTAGTTTTAAAAGATAAAAGGAAACTCGCTTTTTTTTTAGATTGATATTCTAAGCGATATAATTCAATCACCAATATCATGCAAAAAGCATTAAATGTTGCAGTTAAAGTTATTGATTATACACTAAAAGCTGAAACATAATAATTTATATGTTAACAAACACATTTTAGTATGGAAATTTAAGAGGATAATCTATTTGAAATAATTTACAGAGCGTTATTTTATTGTAGAAAATGAAAGATTGAATATTGAAAAGAATTTCTCATAACTATATAGCTTCTGTAAAGAGATAATGTAAAAATATAAATACAGTTAGAATCTAGTCAATGATACCAAGCAATAATATTTAACATTCCGTACACACAACATCCGTCATCATAAGAATGAAATATTACTATTCATTCGTGACAGTTTAATACAAATTTACATTATGATATATGATATTAAATGAGTATCGCATACTTTATCATGAAAGATTAGAATAGAAATATCATAACTAGTCGTTATTTAAAGCGTAATATGTTACACAGCCATGATTTTTGAAATATACATTTTATAAAGTGTAGATTCTTTATTTTTCAAAACATATGCTTTTTTTGTGGGGAGGGGGGGGGGGGGGAATTTGGAAATAAGTTGTGTGGTTTAAATTAAGTAGATATCTGAATATAAAACTGACAGAAATAAAATCTGGGTTTGAATACTAAAAAAAATATATTTGATTGAAAAACATATTTTCCTCAAACTAGTTATAGTTTTCCATACGAGTCTTATTCATACGATTTAATAAAAAAATCCTTAAAAACTCAGTAGTTGCTATTGTATTCATTCTTTACATAATAGTAAAATTTTTTTCTTTTAAATTCTCGCATTTTGATTTAGTTTTGATTATTCTTTTTATTTAAATGTTTAGTGGCACTGAATTTTTTTTAATAATGTAAAATTTTCTTCGTCGTATTTTTAATTACTCTTTTGGTTTGGTTTTAATTATTTTTTATGATTTAAATGTTTAATTATTTATCTTTTTATTTCAGTTTTAACACAAAATTTATTTTAATAATGTAAAATTTACTTTTAGTTTATTAAAAGTCAACTTTAAATTATTACTACTTATTACTTTTACTTCAAGACTTTACATTCCTCCAAAAGGCTTATTAAATTCTTAAGCTATTTAATGAATGGGCAAGCAATCAAACAGGCATAAAATTAAATTTACAATGTTTCATTTTCTTCTTTTAAGGGTAAAACTCCAAAAATAAAGAAACCATTTTTCTCAATCTAATATTATTTAGAAATATACAAGATACATTTTCCTAACTAATGATGTTTATAAAAAAAAAATTAAATTGATATTCTTAACTAATTTGTATATATACAAACACAATGTGTTGTATATAACTTTTACAATATCCATAAATTCAAAATTCAAAAAAAAAAAAAAAAACAATAAAAAAAAACAAAAAAAACAACAACATTGAAACTGAAACATCCAATTTAAAAAAAAAAAATCATTAAAATGAGTATATGTTTGGAACATTTTGATTTAAAATTTTGCAATGATAAAACAGCCAGCGTTAAAATTTAACTTACAAATATATAAATTTTTTCTCGGATTGGTTTTTCGAAATTGTAGGAATTCATATTGGTTGTTCATTTTTTTATTGGCTTTTTACTTACTTACATTTGTACTTCTAAATTCAAGTGTAACACAAATTTAACGCTCTTTCATATAAGTCTAAACCAACAATAAACATGTTTGTTACTAATGCCTCATAAATGAAATTCTTCTTTACGTAAACTACTTTCGCCACAACATCAAAGTAAATTCATTAACTCACATGACACACTTTCGTGGTTCACCCTTAATTCTTCTACCAATCAACTTGTATCAGTCGGTAATAATTTCTCTCGAAGTTTGAGGGGAAAAGTAAAGAGAATTCTTTTATTGTTTTCTCCTTTCCACCCTCGAAGTTGATTTCCGAAAAAATCAATTTTTACGATTTTATCGATTTAAACATCTGTTTCCTCTTCTGGTCAATTCTTCAGGTTCTTACTTTAGGGGGAACATTTTGATAATTTCTGGAAATCGATTTGCGTCAATCATTGAATAGATAAGGAATCGTGTTTTTTTAAATATAAAAATAAAACGTTAAATTTTATAAAGCTCGCATATCCAATGGATAAAATATTTTAGAGTTATTTATTATATCTTGTCGTCTAGGAGAATTTAGATTTACTGTTAAATTAAAAACAAAATATCTAGATATAATATTAAAAATCCCACATTTGTAAAACTGTTATAGAATTTTAAAGGTTAAATGTTATTAATGTGAAAATCCCGGTAACACAAATATATTGTCAAGTATCAGTTTGACACTGCCAATAAGGGCTCTTTCACACGGTGTGGATGTGAGTGCGGGCCCACAAAAAGTTTCACCAATGTGTTTTGAATGGAGCTTTTCACCCGTTGAGGATAGCGATTCGCAACTTTTAAATTTCAGTGCGGACCTGCAGAAGTCTTCTGCAAATTTCCATCGATAACATCAGTTTGAATTAAAGTAATTAAATTTTTATTTGTAATTTAAAATGTATAATGTGGGACAAAAAACATACTGAGATCTAATTCATCCATGCATCATTTGAATTTTAACTTAATTTTAAATCTTGACGTTTTTATAAAAGTTGGTAATTATAAGTACTTTCAAAACAGAATTACATAAAAACATAATTCAGTAAAATTTTAAATTCTAGTCGGTTCTTTGTATCAAATCATTGTGTATCGTTTGTCATTAAATTTAAAATTTTAAATAAATTACAAATTGAATTATGATTGGTGCAGGGTCATACCCTTTAGTTAAATTTTAATTAATCAATCCTCAAATGAATATTTTTATTTAGATATGTTAGTTTTATAACACTTGTTAAGTGTGAAAAAAACTTGAATCTAATTCAAAAGTTAAGAAACAAATTTCCAATGTATACTAGAATTGAAACTTTTTTTTTCTAAAAGATAACATCGGCTTAGAGTAAAAAGGTCTCAAACCACTTTTTTTTAGTCTCAAACCACTTTTTGGTATTTTGGAAACGGGAAGAGAATAACACATCAGTAATTAAAATCTGAAGACTCTATATTAATACTGCTAATCAGTACTGGTATTATCTTAGCTGTTTGTTCAAATACAATGCCGGCCTAAGAGCAAAATGCTGTGAGTGCAAGAATGAGTTTTGACGCTCCTTACAATGAAAATGGGTATAGAAAACCCTTCGAAAATGGTATGGGTGCTCTAGAAACTAATGTTTGCTGGAACTTAATACCTGAAGTTGGCATTTTTTGAGGGATTTTTTTTTTAAATGACTTCTTCTATTACTAATTCTTTTAACGGGCTTTTTCAAACTTCAATAGGCAAGGTATACTGTACTTGAGTTAAGAGCAAGCTCCTAAATTCTTTTACTCAGTTTATAGTTTTGTCAGTTAGAAAATAACAGACACATATTTTAATGACTGCAAAAGTTTTTAATTAATATTCATGAAAAAATAATAATAATAATATTTTTTTTTTTTTTTTACAGAAAATTGATTAAAATAACCTCTATTACGATTACACACTTAGAAGTGGACCTTCCTAGCCTTAGTATCGGAAAATGTTTTATTAGTTTACATTTTTACCATAATATATTTTTCATTTTTACCAAATTATTATATTTAAATAAATATTTTTCTCATTTCGAAGGCCCTCTCAAATAACATGTGTGTGATCGCACACGCCTTAGGCCTGTCCTGATTAATAGGATGAACCAATAAACGCCTGGCTCTCCGTTTCCTTCTGAAATAAAGGACATATACTTTTCTCATTTCGAAGGCCCTCTCAAATAACATGTGTGTGATCGCACACGCCTTAGGCCTGTCCTGATTAATAGGATGAACCAACAAACGCCTGGCTCTCCGTTTCCTTCTGAAATAAAGGATATATAATAACCATAACCTTCTTTTATCCATATTTAAATTTTACACTTATATTATAAAGTAAAATTTAAGAAATAACTGAATTATTTTAATCGAAATTGAATAATAATGTATGGCATTTTTTCATCTTTCTAGAAATAGTGAAGATGGTGTTAAATCAGTAATGCGGTGTCTCAGGCGTTGACCTCGTCATTTGACTTAGTTCAAAATTACGAAACAAATTTGGTTGCGTTGAACTGACTTGTCATACAGAAATAGACAGCCGGAATTATGTGATACGCAAGATACTCAAAATGAATCTAATTATTTAAAGAAAAAGAATATGTTAGATAAATATATGTATATTCAAAATAGTTGAATGAGTTATACCTCTCATAGTGAATCCTTCTTTATTTACATTGGTCATTTTTGGGTAAGGTCGCATGACTTTTCATACCATGATGATATATCATTACAATTTTAACATACACTTAAAGTTAAATACTCTTAAAGATGATGAAGATCTCATTTTCAAGTATACTTTGTGATTATTTCTCTGAAAGTTTTATTTTCTAAGTTAAATAAAAATAGCGTTTCTACTTTTTAATGAACCTGAAAATGTATCCTTTCATTTATCCGACGAAAGGATCCATATTAATTTTTAGTTTTCAAAGTTCAAATCACATTGAAAATAACACCTTTGACATAATGATCTTGTAATATCGTCAGAAGAACAGAAGAATCTTAACTTTAAAAAATTGCATATACTTTATTTCACAGTTCAAAAGTTGAAATGAAGCAATTTGTTATTTCTCGCCACGGGTGCAGCTCGTTTTTAAATGAGACGGTTCTGTAAGTTATTTGTTACTAGATAATAAATTTAATATAAAACATATAGGTGATTTTTTATTATTTTTATTTTTAGTTAAATATTTCAATTTAACATGAAAACATAATAATGTAAAACAAAAATATTGCAGCGTAAATGAAAATGCCATAACATAAAAAAAAAATGCAATACATTATAAATATTAATATAATATAATATAAAAATATTACAATATAATATAAAAATATTACAACATAGTATAAAAATATTACAATATAATATTAAAATATTACAACATAGTATAGAAATATTGCAATATGATATACAAATATTGCAACATGGTATAAAAATATTACAATATAATATCAATATTTTACAATATAATATAAAAATATTACAATATGATATAAAAATATTACAATATAATTTTTAAAAAAATATAAAATAAAAAATATTAGAACATAAAATAAAAATATTATAGTATAATTTAAAAATAAATATACAATAAAAAATATTAGAAAATAAAATGAAAATATTATAATGTATTATAATATAAATACTATAATGAACCAAATAAAGCCCAAATCATAGAAGAAGATATGAATAGTCTACGATTGGTTTTCAGATAACCAGTGTTGGGTGTCTCTCGAAAGAAATGATTTCCATCAATCCACACTTGCCAAAGCTATTTTCTAGTCTTAATTCATTTCTGTTTCTAATTAAGTAAACAAAATTAGAGGCATTCACAAATGTCTACCGCTTTATAAGACACTTGTTGCTACAAAAAATAACGTACTCAGGACATGGATGTTAATATGCATAAGTTTACATGTACTGGTTTCCGGGTATTTCAGAATATACACCGACAATGTTAGGATTTTCAATCTTAACCTAACTTATTCTGTAAAACTATATTAATTTTCTACTTACTATATTTAAAGCAAAAAGGCTTTATTAATTTATCCCTTTTAGACAATATTCTCTGTTCTAACAAAGCTTAGGAATGAGAACAGAAACATCTTTCGAGTACTTTACCTTTTCTCTTTGCGCGTATTTCTCTGAAGATAACCTAATATTTATCACTTGGCTTTTATTTTCGTTTAATTTATTATTTGCTTCAACAGCAATTTAGTAGGATCTCTTCTTCTAATGAAAAAGAGATTACAAGAGGAAAAGCTCACAGGTAATCTTTTCCAGTGCAATTTTATTTCCGAATAAATCCACCAAATAAAAGCTTCTTAAAATATTTAGAACTTAAAACTTTTCTCCGTTTCTTTTACATTTCACGATAATGAATGGTTTTTAGATGTCTTCAAAATAAATAACTATAATCTTAAATTGATCTTATGATATAGTTTATGTTTAAAAATAGATATATTAAAGCTGGATTATTGTTAGTTTATATTGCATTTGTTATTCAGATTAATTCAGATCTTAATTTCAAATTTCTTATGGTTTCTATTCAAATTTTAAACGGTATGTTTTAATGCATTTCTTTTATTAAATAATATATTTCTTAGAGATGATGACATTCATTTTATCTTACATAGTATTAAAGATTAAAAAATTACGATGTGGTTCTATTAATTAAATAAATAACTGCAAATTTATAATAAATTTAAATAACACTAATTAGTTACTGCTTTATAATGAAATCTTTGTTCATGATCAATGCAAAATAATAAGGATAATAGTGAATGCTTTAATTTTTGAAGGTGTTTATTCATTCACAAAGAAAATTAAAATGTGTGCTTTCAAATTAAAGTAACTTAATTAAAAACTATTAATTAAAAAAATAATTAATATTTTAATTAAAAAAGTTATAATACATATATGTACTTATTATACACACTATTAATCATATTATTATGATTTAAGTTTAGATTGATAAATTATTCTCTGAAAAGCGGACTTAATATTGAATGTTAAGTGTAATATAATAGAAAAAACACTTAAAGTTTAATGTTTTGTTTTGAACAATTACCATACTTACATATACCGACATTAAATAGAATTATTCTTAAGAAATAAAATGTTTAATCTAATGGAAGTAATTAATGATACTTTAAGACACATTGCACTACATAATTCATCAACGGAAAAAAATAATACATTATAGTGCCCCAGCAATCAATGCTATTATTTCACTATTGTCTTAAGTTTGGTTGGTTCTGAAGTACACAAATGTAAAATACATATTTCCGTAAAAATAATGTGCACACATACGGCCCATAGTTTAAAGTCATAATCATCCAAACATCATCTAAGATAGGTGAGATAAGGCATTAGATATTCTTATTTAAAAGCAATCCAGGTTAAATATTAAGCAAAGAGGAAATTCTATTCGTTAAATGTTTGATTACATTTATATAAGTTTAAAGACATAGATACCCAAATACCATCTAAGATAGGTGAGACAATGCATTAGATATTCGTATTTGAAAGCAATGCAGCTTAAATATTAAGCAAAGAGGAAATTCTATTCGTTAAATGTTTGATTACATTTATATAAGTTTAAAGACATAGATACCCAAATACCATCTAAGATAGGTGAGACAATGCATTAGATATTCGTATTTGAAAGCAATTCATTTTAAATATTAAGCAAAGAGAGGGATTCTATACATCACATTTTTTATTACATTTATATAAGTTTTAAGACATAGACACCTAAATACTATCTATGAAAGGTGAGACAAGGCATTAGATATTTGTATTTGAAAGCAATTCATTTTAAATATCAAGCAAAGAGAGGGATTCTATACATCACATGTTTGATTTCATTTATATAAGTTTATAGACATAAACACCCAAATACCATCTAAGATAGGTGATACAAGCCATTAGATATTCGTATTTGAAAGCAATTCAGGTTAAATACTAAGCAAAGAGAGGGATTCTATAGATCACATGCTTGATTACATCTTTATAAGTTTAAAGACATAGATCCGAATACCATCTGAGATAGGTGAGACAAGGTATTAGATATTCGTATTTGAAGCCGAAATTCAGGTTAAATATTTACTAAGCAGTGAGAGATATTCTATACACCACATGTTTAATTACACTATATATAAATTTAAATACATAGGCACACAAATCTCATCTAAAATAGGTGAGACAAGGCATTAAATATTCGTATTTGAAGGCAATTCAAGTTAAATATCATGTGATGAGATTGATTCTATATATCACATGTTTGTTTACATTTATCTATATATAGAGAGATATATTCAAAAAGCAATATATCTCATTTATATGATAAATGTTTTTCAAACTCCTAAGATTTAGTGAAAAAACTCCGTTTCAAGACATTTCAATTTCGAAGTTCATGAGGTTTGATTTTAGTTCCAACCGAATTCGATTTATATGAATGAAGTAGTTAAAGGATATAAAACCAATTGAAAAGATTGCTTTGAAAACTAGAAAAATGAACGACAGATAATCCGCTGAACTTTTTAGGTATAAGTGGATACGATAGCATTGTAAAAATTAAAGGCAGTATCAGTTATTTTCTTTAGTCAATTATTTTTCTAGTGTGATCTGAAATTGAGTTTGGTTTTGTTTGTTATATTTGAAAATAAAATAGTTTTCATCAGAATAATTGAAGGATAAAACAAAAGTTATTTTATTTTGTAAGCAACAAAATTAGGTCTTTTTGTGAAAGCCAAGTACAATTACAAGCATTTTTCATCAGATTCTTTGTGAATGACCCATTATTTTTCTAATTACTTTTATTGCTGACATAAAAAAAAAACTATCGAGAAAAACAAAAAAGTTTGAAACTACTCATTATTTTTACTACGGATTTTTCTACTGACAATCTTGATTATTTCCATATTTATAACGTACATATTTATGCAACTTGATTATTTCCATATTAGTACGTAAAAATCTGAATGATGACTATATTTTTGGTTCGAAAAGTCGTAGAATATTGTAGACTGCATCTTAGTAATTAGTTAATGATTCTTTTTTTGCCGTTTACAAAACAATTTTCCTTTGAGGGAGGTGATAGGCTGTTTACTAAGTTAATTGAACTCTAATTTAAAAAATTTCTTAAATTTCAATACGTACCCCAACGACATTTTATCTTTTCATTCGATCTAGAATTCTTCTTTTACCCTAGATATAAAATTTCAGTTCATTATGTTAAAAAAAACTACTCTTATGAGCTATGGACAAATCTCTATATTGAGAGGCGCAATTTGAAAGCAGGCGAACAGATTCGTGTTTTAGAACGCTACATACACTAATCTACAATTACTAAGTAATTACAAGATTTATTGTGTCATGTTTAACAAGAGGACACAGAAAAGGAATACAGAATTAGTTAAGTAGTTCAATTAGAAATAAAATTTAATATAACCTAATTAACAAAGTTGAAAATGGACCACTGTCCAATTAACGTAGGAAACTAAAATTAACGCATATTAGTGTTGATAATAAAATTGACAAAGATAAAACTGTTACGTTATAGCTTTATCTAACATTATTAAGTACATGATATCAATTATGTTAGTTAGACATATATTTCTAACATATTTCACTAATTTAATGAAAAAAGCAGTACAATTTTTTTTAATTAATAAAATAAATTTTTTGAAACTTAGTATATATTTTTCAACGTAAGGAAACATTGCATAATAACACAAACTAGTTAAATCGCTATATTATTTGAGAGTTATTTATCGTTTTATGTAAATTAAAATCCAATCGCTATGAACATTAGCTATAATCTTTACTTAAGGTTGTAATCTAGTACTTAAATCTTTAATTAGTTATATTGAGCCGAAATTGCGCATAATCTAAAGTATAATACTAGACTCGATTTCAAGGGAAAATGCCTCTAAGAAGGGTCTTTTATAGGGAACTTCTTTGCATTTTTAATATCAAATGGCCAGTTGCCCATTCAGTATAGTAGTTAGCTCATCAGACTACCACGCTGATGGGTCTTGGTTCGAATCCGGGGTAAGGCATGGATGTAAGACGTGGGTGTCTTAAGTTAGGGGCAAAGATGGGCACTGGGTGTCCCTTCACAAGTGGCTATCATTCCCCCCCCCCCTTCCCTTTAGGGACCAAGTGACTGCGAGCACTAAAAGTGACTGTAAGTACTTGGGCCCGCCATTGAAAAAAAAAGGTATCAAATGGCCAATACTTCAAATATTGAAAAAATGTACTTAGAAAGCACAAATTTCGTTGTGTAATGTGTATAATTATTTTTGAAAACAGAAATTGTGTGTTACCGACGCTGGGAGTCGAACCGGAGTCTTTCAGAATGCCAGACATGTATGTTGATTCTTAATTCAGAAGTTAGGTGCTCGATTACTGGATAGAACTTAAAAAGGAATGAATTTGCTGCTCATCGTTTCCCAAACCTTCTGGGTTACAAAATGTATTGCACATTTCGATATTCGTTTTTGATTGTATCTAAATCTACTAATGAAAATATAAAATTTACAACCTATATTTCCAACAGTTTAAGTGTTTATTTCAATAAAATAAATAATTAAGGTATATCCGAATACGCTAGAAGTACTTTTATTAAAAAATGTTTTAAGAAACAATTTAATTCTATTTTTAAATGTAGTACTACTAAACATTAGTGATTCATGCAGAAACATTTCATTATAATCTGGTAATTTTATAAAAATGGTAGTTTATATGAAATTTTGAATAAATTTACCAAAATCTCCAAAAATGCTAGATGGAAAATTAATTAATTTATTCAAAAAATAATACTACCAAATAAAACCATATACTTATATCTAGAGATTATAGTAATATACAAAAGAAAACTTCTATAAATAAATTTTTCAAACGTCATTGAAGCATGACTTCTTCATTTTCAAAATTTCAACGCGCTATTTTTTAAATAAGGCATCATAATCGTTAATAAAAATATTATTTTCTTAAAATTTTCTGAGTATATCCTCTAGATAACAGTTCACAAAATAAATAAATAAATAAATATTTAGACGAAAATCCTTCATCTACCAAGCAAAAAATAAAAATACACGCACAAAATGTAATGATCCCAACTTCAAAATATATGAAAATGCCTTAATACTAAAAATGAAGAAATAAACTTTTCAAGAGAGTATACATTTTCAATTGCTTATATCTCAATTACAAAAACTGATTTTAATGTTGTTTTGATATATTTAAGTATTGGAGTATCTTATAAAATGTATCAAAAACGTAAAAAACACTTTAACTTAAAATTTGTTCTATGAAAATAAACATTTTAGATCTAATCATATTATCTTTGTAGTGTATAGTTTATTTTATTGCATTTTTACATATTTTCCACTCGGTTTTTATAGAACTTATTTAAATATCATGTAAATAAAATCGGATTACTTATGACAAATGAAAGGTCACGGAAAAACATTTTATTTAACCGGAATCAATTTTGAGAAAAATGTAAACGAAATTTTATTATCTCGCATAAAATAGAGTGGTTTAAAGGTTTTCTTGAGGAGCTATAATGTAAGCTGACGTTGGTTTTAACTAAAAATGATAGCATACCATAAAATTTAACCTCATGGGGGATAAAATGACTCTAACAGTTCAATTAAATGAAAAATCCACTTAAGTTGTTTTCTAATTTAACTTGGGTAGGGAGATCATGGAAAAATGCCACAATTTGTAATAAGATGTAATGTAACTGTATTTGTAACAATAAATGGTTTTGAGTTTCCTTTTTTTATCATTAACCAATCCTTTAGTGTGTGTTATCTTCTCAATTTCTCTACATAACCATTGTGTTTGGCATATTTAAAATGTAAAAATGTAAGTAAATTTTATTAACATGCAAAACTAAACACATAGCAACCATCCCATACCAAAAATTTAAGTTAAGTGCAAGTAATCAGCACAGCATATTAGGACACATACCAAAAAAATCAATTTTATTTACAACGTAATCTTTTAATGCATTGAATGAATTCATTTCAATTTAAACACAGATGGGAGCTTCAAGATCCAAGCCAGAGGGCAATTTTACCATCCCTAAAGACCACTCTTGTTGAAGAGACCTATAGGTAAAGCACAGTCCAGCAGATATTTAACAGAGATAACCTGATGCTCCAGAATTCAATCAAATAACGTTTCAAATGTTCCAATCTATTATCTAAGAAAGCCACACCAAAGTATGAGCTATGTCGTTTCCTCCTTAGCTAAACATTCTCCAAAAATTGGGTCGTCAATGACAGCCATGATAAATAAATGTCAATTTAAAAGTCTATATAATCCAGAAGTCTATTTTATCATCCCTATAGCCCACATCTTTTAAGAGAGCTGTAAGTAAGGCACAGTTCATCAGATATTTACAGGAATATCCTTATGCGCCAGTGTTTAATTAAGTGACGAGTCTCAAGTGTTCAAATATATTAACTGAGAAAGCCACACCAAAATATATACTATGCGGTTTCTTTCTTGGTTGAACCCATGATAAATAAGTGTCGTTTTAGAAGTTGATCTAGTCCAGAGGTCGATTTTACATACCTAAAGCCCACTCCTGTTGAAGAGACCTGCAGGTAAAACACAGTTCAGCAGATCCCTAAAAATGGTTCTGTACCTACGAAGATATTTTTTAAATAATTCCTCTCCAAATTATCAACTAATTCATTACTTGAGTGACTCATTACATCTGAGTGGCCAGATACCAGAACCATCTTAAAAATAATTTCAATTGAAACACACTAATGGTGGTTTGAAGACAGCCGTGTCATATACTTTTTTTTATTTATTTATAAAAGGGTATCAGATATATCTGTTACGATTTTTTTTTAATCAAAACTGCGAATTTGACAACAATTTCATAAATAAGGACTATGTTTACAAATAATTATAAATGACCTATATTATATGGCTTAAATTGTACTGGTGATAAATTAATCGTTTTATAAAAAACTCTGCAATTTCTTTCGAAACAGTTTTTATATCAAAAGTACATTCTGAACTTTGGATTGTTTGCGATATATGAAAAATCCTGTTCGAAAATCAAACTTTTGTTTTTATGCTTTATTTCAACTACAAAATATTTAGTTAATTAAATGAATGAATTAAATATATATAAACAAGAAAATAAGTTTTTAAATGAACTCACTTAAGAAACTACGAAATTATATTATTACTTGTTATGACTGTCAATTTAAGAGAGAGACGCTCTTATTTTCATTCAGTCATTTTTGTAAATTTCTGATAAATACATAACTTTCTAATTGCTTGCATTGTACGAGATAATTATTTTTTGATTAGAAACTCGGTTTACATTTTGAAATTTTAGTAATATAATTGGAAAACATTCAAATCGGAAAATTGAATGAATGGCAAATATATACTTATACAAGAGTATACTGAATACACTATTTAATTTCTCTTTTGGAAATAGGAACTTATTTAAAGAACGACAAAGGGGGAATGCCAATTGTTGCGACCTCCAAAAATAAGAAGACTCCAATCCCATTTATTCGATTAAACAAACTTCAGTCCATAACAGATCTTCTTTCTGATTAGTTGAACTAAAGGAGATAATTATTTTTCAATTGCAAATCCATTTCTAGTCCTTAAAAAGGATAATTAGTTTCTATAAACAAAGCATCGAACTCAACAATAATTTTCAATTTTTTTTTGTTGTTCTTCATCAGCATTTCAAATTAAATTTTTATTTTTAAGTAGTTACCGTAAAACTGAAAACAGACTCAATTAATTATATTTTCTTTTCAAAATAATTCAGAATTGATAAAAAGAGTTTAAGTCAATTGATTATTATTGCCAAGAGAAGAAATCCAGAATCCTTGAATTTATCTAAAATAAAAATACTAAGCTATTATAGCTTTGTTTAGACAGTAAATTAGGAATTAATAAAAAAAAAAAATACTATAGTGAAAGACGGGTTGAGAAGATGCATAAGATTTTATGGAAATTAAATGGTAATTTTCAGTGTTAATAAGCTGAATTATTCAAAAATTTAAAAGTTGTTTAATCGTAATTATAATTAATGCAATTCTTAATACATGACAATCCTTAATACAAGGCAAACAATACATGGCGTCATTTGTGTGAGTTTTATTTGTAATGAACCTAATTTGGTACAATAAAGTGCAACTACTGAATAATAATGTTAAAAAATTATATCTTTATTCTTAATTTATAACGAAAATAATTAATCTTTATATGATATTTCTATGAATTAAAAAATCTCATGCCCTAAAAAGAAACACAAAACTCCAATTTTTTGCTTCCAATGTATCTATATTTTACTTGATATATGAAACATATAATGAATTAATATAGTTCCAATATAACCGATGCATTTTAATTTTAAATGTGTTTGTTTTCTATGTAATCAACTCATAATTAAGTAAAAAGCGTACATTTTATTTTGCCTTCAATTTATTTTCTGTAATTATACTCAATAATATTAAGATTTAAAGAAATATTTGCAAAGCTGATATACCAAAATTAAAAAGATAAACTATATTCCAAAACATTTTTATTTCTTTACAGTTTTATTCAATATAATGGGAATTATTATAGAGCATGATATTTCAAGGTTAAGAATATTTCATCTATATTTTAAAAAATCTTAACTGAATTCATATTTAACATATCAGAAATTAAACTACGCATAACAATCCATGTATATAAATTACAAGAGTACATGTTAAAATTAATTAAAAAAAAAGAAATATAAATTATCCTAAAAAGATATGTAGAGTAAAAGAAAACTTTCCTGGAAAAAAAATAATATATATATATATATATTGAGTGCAAATTTTGATCTTCATTTATCAAGGCCAATGGGGACAAAGGTACCTTTGCTTTTTCAAGCAATAATATGTACCAACCCCAATTCCTGAAGATCGGTAGTGGGTTGTACTGTACTGGATGTAAGCACACACTCACTCGTTAGAGGGATTGCACTAGTCTACCTATAACCACCGAAGAGTTCATTTCTACATCCTTTCGGTAGCTACCCAGTAGATGGTAGCATTTATGACCGCAAGTGGAATTTCTTAATTTATTGTCAATACCAAGCAGAAGACTTGTTATACCACCCCCAGATGTATTGCTTTTTATGGGAACTTTTAGGACTTTGCAACCACGACTGATTTAACGTGCCCCAGTCACCATTAGCGAATACGTCGGTATTTAGTCGGTCCCAGGCCCTGAACTCGCCATCATCAGGATTGTGAGCACTAGCCAAGGGTCTAGCCTGTAATACTAGACACAATATTTATTATCCTGTCCTTTAAATATTCAATATCACGAGCAAGAGTAATTCACACCAAATCGTGGTATTTTAAATTATAAATACCAGTATAACTTATACAGTGTCAAATGTTACAGAACAAAGGTTGAAGAATATGTAGAGAGGACTGGATTTACAAGCTTTACTAAGTCAGACTTACCAAAGGTGATTAAAGGGAGCATACATAACAGGAGAAAAAGTCAGACATTAAGTAAATTAAAAACTAATGTCGTATCTTATGTCGTAGGTCATATATCAAAAAACTAAATCAAGCTGTATGTAAGCACAATTTACATTAATAGATTCTATCATTATGGAGAATTTATTTCAAAACGCATACTAATTTGTTTCGTTTGATACATAGATATTTTCGGCATATTCTTATATATGACAATTGTGAAATATACACTGAAACAATTACCAGTATACACTTCGCTTTCAAATTCTGATAAAAAAGTCAATTACTAGTAGAAAATATGTAATGGTGCCTTACGTGGAAAATCAGTATTCAAAAATAGTTTAGTCTATATTTATTGATATTTACAAACATACCTCATAAGGTGGACCAATATTAATGAATCAAAAAATTACCTCATAGTGAGTTTTTGTAATTGATAATTTGCAGCTGTGCCTTAATTGATATTTTTTCCAATTGTTAGAAACTTATATCAATAACAATTTCTTAAATAACTTAATTACTTAATCTATTACGAATTATACCATAACCGTTAGTTACTTAAAATTCTTTTAAAAATTAAATAAATTTTCGTTGTGGAAAAAACCATTAATTAATATCATTGAGTATATACCACTGCTATTTTTAATCAGAATAGCATTTTCTTTGCTAAAATATATTTTAAAGCAATATAAAATCTATAAAGTATGTTGTTAAGTAATGTGCTCATTAGTTACCTAAATAAGTAATTTGCTCAGTTAGTTGCTATTTATGGCAAACAAAGTTGTTTTGAATCAAATATATCATACATTTTTCATTCGTTATAAGCCATAAAAAATAACAGTTTGACAGGAAAGACATATTGCCATAACGTTTCTTACGAAACGTTATTGCCAGTTTACAGTCACCGTAATTCATACATTATCATTTAACGCGTTATTTATGTGTATAAGTTGTCACAAATAAAAGAATTAATCTCATTTCGTAAGTGAAGCGGAAAATTTTAGGAACATTAATCATTGAAATGTGAAAATGTGATACATCGATTGATAGCAAAAACAAACTCGGGATTTTTCTGAGAGAGAAAGAATTTCAGATACCTATACAGGGTGATTTCTCGTATCCTTTTAAGCCCTTTAAATTTGAGAGTTGAAAAAGTCTCGTATAGCCAGGGAAATAATGTATAACTATACCAAAGTGACTATGCTAAGATACAATAACTGCACCACTAGCTGCAATTTATGGTAGTTGAAAAATAACTAAAAAACTAAAGGAGATAGGCAAAAAGTCCAGTTAGAAATGTTTTTACAATAATATGAAAAAACCGTAGAAAAAGTTTCATTAAGTGCACTGTAAAATTCATGCAGATGTATGATAACACCAGGGAACACGTCCCACAATCCAAGTTGGTTTGTTTGTACTCTCAACTACTTATTTTTATACCCAATGATGGCTAATCAGGACGGCATCTACAGCTTAATGGGGATTCCACAACGAACAAACATTCCAAACACAGGATTTGAATCCGGCACCTTAAGCACTAACACCACAGCCATCAGGATGGGAATCTCAAATCAGGACGAACCCTTTTTTAAGTCACGAATAGTCCATATTTTCTGCCACAAATATCTCCGCCAATTTTACAGATAATTTAAGAAACTTTTTCCTGTGGTTTTGTCATATTATTATGAACATTTTTCTAATAAGACTTTTTTTTTGCCTATCACCTTTACTTCTTTAGTTATTTTTCGTAACTTCCATATATTGCTGCTAGGGGAGATGTATTTAATTTACCATAGGTACACGTTACTTCCCTGGCTATATGAGACACCATTATTAAAGGACTTGAAAGGATTTTAGAAATCACCTTGTATATATAGCAAAATTTAAAAGCAGAATTAGAATACGTACTTATTTAAGAACATTCATTACGAATAACAGTTCCGAATGCTTCAACTTCATGTTTAGAAACCGTTAGTTACTCATATTTTTTATTTATTCGAATATATTATGTATGTGTTGAATGCGGGGATCTGTCCACGAATCCTTCATTTACAAATCTATTGCTTTAAAGTCTTGATCAGTAAAAGCCTTTCTTTATAAATTAGAAGGATAAATCACATTGCAAACGATAAATAAACCATACATCCAAGAGAAATGTATTCCTGTAACTTCTAGAAAATAAACTCCGTGCTTTCAAATATGTGAGCAGTAAATCTTGGAATTAAAATCATCTAAAATTTGTGGAGGATAGCAATATTTATTCCTTGGAAATGCTGACTTTACATAAAGTTGCAACTTGAATATGCATTTGTTTTAGTTTTTAAACTTTGTGCCTTGAAATAAAAAAGTACGCAAGGGTTCTCATTTTTAAGAATACTTTTTTTAGGGATGAAACAAAAAGATCTGTTTAACTTTAAAAATGCAATTATTGATTTTTCAAGCGATTTGTTTGTGTTAAATGTACACAAGAAATGGAATTAGTATAAATCAAGTTCAATGCACCTATTAAATAAAATCAAAAACAATAATATGTAAAGAGAGTAATAGCAATAAACATAATAAAATAAAGCCAAGTATGTAAAAATACAATAAAATAAAGTGCAATACTCAGTAACAAAAATAATTATTTTCGCTTTGTTACATTAATTAATCCTGAATTTATCCCATTAAAGATACGTTTGGCTCAAATGACATTTTCTTACTCTGAACTATACCAACCAACCAAAACAGCTTTAATGATTAACATTGACACATTACAATCCTCATTGATAAATTATGATGTTCATTGATAAATTATGATGTTCACTGATATAGTATGAGGTTCATTGATAAATTATGATGTTCACTGATATAGTATGATGTTCATTGATAAATTATGATGTTCACTTATATAGTATGATGTTCATTGATAAATTATGATGTTCACTGATATAGTATGATGTTCATTGATAAATTATGATGTTCACTGATATAGTATGATGTTCATTGATAAATTATGATGTTCACTGATATAGTATGATGTTCATTGATAAATTATGATGTTCACTGATATAGTATGAGGTTCATTGATAAATTATGATGTTCACTGATATAGTATGATGTTCATTGATAAATTATGATGTTCACTGATATAGTATGATGTTCATTGATAAATTATGATGTTCACTGATATAGTATGATGTTCATTGATAAATTATGATGTTCACTGATATAATATGATGTTCATTGATAAATTATGATGTTCACTGATATAGTAGTATGATGTTCACTAATATAGTATGATGTTCATTGATAAATTATGATGTTCACTGATATAGTAGTATGATGTTCATTGATAAATTATGATGTTCACTGATATAGTAGTATGATGTTCATTGATAAATTATGATGTTCACTGATATAGTAGTATGATGTTCAATGATGTTCATTGATAAATTATTATGTTTATTGATACATTATGATGTTTATTGATAAATCAAGTTTACTGCCAGCCATTTTTTACCTGAAGCCACTCAGCAGTATTTTGCCCTCTAATATCTGTGTGTTACAATATGCCTGAGAGCTGAAATTTCTTTTACGGGTAGCTGTTAGCCACTTTAGAAAGACCCCTACATTTCAAGTCTTCAATTATATTGGTTGTCTAGATAATCAAGTTCGAAAATGGCGGGAAACCACATATTTTGAAATCCACCCAAAACTCATTCACTGATCATTAAAATTACTAAGGTACTTCTAGCGTAGCGATAAGTATCAAATTTGGTATTCTTGTAATATTTAACATGTATTCAATGGAAAAATTATAAAAATCAAGACTTCCCCCTCCGAATCCGCTGAAGGATGCAATGTTCGAAAAATTTGAATCTCAATTCTAATATACTTCTATTGGGGCTAGAATAATAAAACTTAAAATGCTAGTAGTTCTTAGCATAGATAAATAGAGGAGAAAGTCAACACACTCCGCAAAGCCTCTAAAATCAAAAAATAATACAAAAAGTGTACTTGGCAATTTCAAATTTGACCATAGGCGATATTTTATCGCCAAAGAAATGATCTCCAATTGTTAATTCCCTCCCCCCCATCGCCAATTTTTGTTTGCATTGATGAATAAACTATTTATTTCAAATAATTTTATATTATCATCATTCATATTGAATGCATAAGAACGCCATGGACTGCGGTCCGGTAAATATAACTTTTTTAGAAAAATCTTGTGAAATTCTCCGTTAATTGGATGTTGTTGAGAACTTTCTTTAAACTTCCTTAAAACCAAATAATAATTAAAAAAAATAAAGGAATCGGCTAATTATATAGAACTCGTAGTTGGCCGCCAACATAAAGTTTGTCAACGGTTGATTGTATAATAAGTAAGTGCCAAAAATAACAAGTATGCTTAATCCTTTCTATCCCAGAAAGTTTTCTTTCAAGTTTAAATATTACGAACACTAAACATTTTAAAACTAGTTATTGTTCAGCAAATAAGTAATAAATTAATTTAGCACCTTAAAAAAAGATTTGAAATCCCAACAAAATACATCTCTGTAAAAAGGCGCCAAGTTTTTCATGTAATTTACAACCCGTATTTATTATGTCCCGTAATTTGCAACAACTTTAAACTTTCCTCTACTTTAGATCTCAATACTTTTCACGGCCATAATCATTGCATGAAGATCGTGGCACCTTTTTACAGAATATTTTTGTTTGGATTATGTCCAAGTTTATACGAGTTTAAAGTTAGGAAAACACAATATGTAATATGTAAACTGTTTCCTGATTGTAATGTGGATGAAAACGTTAGTTCAGGAAGTTATAGAAAAACATTAAACCTATTGTTAAAACTCTTTCAGTCACAGTTATTTATTTTTCATTCTAAAAATCTAAAATTTATAAATATACTCATTTGGTATCCAGAATAACATGGTTGAAAGCAATTTTTTTTTAATTTTTTTTTAAATTAAAATTCAGAATGATTCCAAATGACATCATTGGGCATAGGTATCGAACAAATTCAAGTGATTTCACTTCGGCATTTCAAAATATATCAAATAATATTATAAATCTTCTATTTGGTCGTAAATATATCTTAACGTAGTGAATACTGTTAGAAAAAAATAGCAATAACGCGGTAATAACAGTATTAATCTAAAATAAACTATATAGACGGGAAAAGGTGTTGAATTGTATTCAACTCCCACTGAAGCCAAACGGAATCACCACATTTCAATCTTTACAAATGCTAAAATTTTAAAATATATATCCGTTAAAATGGTAAATATTCAATTTTGAAATATTAAAGAAAAAAATATGAACATACCTTGAAACAGTTATTTGATTCAAATTACTTAAAAATGAAATTATTTTCGGCATCTTTTTCGGAATTGAGTAAACATAAAAAAGCATCATTTCATTCATCAACATAACCCGTGCAGCCATAAATTGGTGAACAAATATATATATATGGACAGAGAATAGTTTGATGATTGTAAAAACGTTGATTCGGATTCACTGGAAGTATTAGGTGAGGAGACAAAAAAATATTAAATGTTGTTAAAAATTGGCATCACTGGGACTGAAAGGGTTGAAGCTCAAAACATGTATTTTGAATGTATTGTAAAAATTCTCTTTTAATATTGAACAGATAACTGATTTAAACAATTAATAATTTTAATGATACTTTGTAAATTTCAAGACAAAAATCTTACTATAAAGTGAATAAAAATTCCTCCTCCAAAATTACTCCTAAGTATTCCATTTTCAAACTAAATATGGTGAAAATTAGCGGCTCTTGTGTAAACATTTAATTTTTAAACAATCCCAAACTAGCTGCTAAATCCTAATTTCTGTTTAAAAATACCATTTGCAAAACTAGATATTTTTCTTTGCAACTAGATAATTAAGTACCCGAATATTCTCCGCTTATTTTCCTAATGGTAAAATGGAAGATAGTTGATCTTCCTAATTGTTAAAACTCCAACCCTAATATTGCATTTATTTTTACTAACTGTGAAAAATAATGAATTGCGTTCCACGTTCTGAAGCAGTAAAATGGCATTCCAGTTTTTGTATTAGGAAATGAAACATGTAAGCATATAAATTCAAATTTTGAAATGCCCTTTCTGTTGATGCAACTTCTATTAGCTTATGCAATTAAATAATACAGTTAATTATAATTTTTAAAGAAACTGTATGATTGAGATAATTAATTAAAAAAAAATTTATGTAAGCCATTTATTTAGTTTACTTAGGTTCTTGAATTAATTTTTAAATCATTTTAAGTTATAAACAGTTAAAAAAAAGTTCTTTCTAATTTTAGCATGTATTAATCAAAAGATAGTTTCTCTTTTCAAGAAATATAATGATTTCTATATAATATTTAATTACTTCATTAATTATATGAATATATTGAATTGAATTAATTAGTAAAACTATTCACATGTTTGAAAACTCAACTAAAACTCAATTATTAGACATTCTTCAAAACTCTTTTTGCAAAATTTATTAAAATAGAACAGCTTTTTTATATTTAACCATAAATCTTTGTAAATAAATATTTAAAAAAAAATAACTAAACATTTTCACAAGTATTTTCTTAAAATTTTACATTTTGATACATGAACTTACATATAGCTTACGACCTAATATCTAAAGAGCTTTACAGTAATAATTTAATAGATATAAATTTAAACAAATTACAGTAAATGCAGGAATCATTTTCTATAAAGTTTCTTATTTAAATTATTACGTTCGGTTCACTTCAGATAACATTTTAAATTACATGTATTTCAAATATAATTACATTATATTTAAAATAAATGTAACACATTTTTAAACATTAATTTCAATTCATCCTAATAAAAATGACCATACATTTGAGTTAGGTTCCTACTTCTCAAGATATGTATCGTATTTTAGGAATATTTCCAATAATATAAAAAATAAATTCGAAAAACCAAAGATAATGTATTGACTTAACGTAGAGAGAAAATTACCTTGACAATTTTCTGTTTATATAGTAGATAGATTCTGTAATGTGATTTAAAATATATATTTTAGGAATTTGTTTAAGGTATCGACTTCTAATAGTGTGGTAGGAGTACAATCATTTCCCGAATGGTTGTAAGCAAATAGGAATGATTTTCATTCCCCATCAAGTTATAAAAATGTATAGTACTTTATTATAAATACAAATCATTATGTGCTTACGCATAAGAGTAGTTGAAATACCAGAATTTGTAATGTAAGGAAACTTAGTTCTATGTTCTTACAATTTTTCAGAAATTTTTCAATTGTTGCAAGCATTTTCTTCTTTTTCTTATATAGTTTCAAAATATACTTATTATAAATACACATCATAATGTACTTATGTATAAAGAGCAGTTGAAATACAAGAATTTGTAATGTAAAGAAACATAGTTCTATGTTTCTTATAATTTTTCAGAAATTTTGCTATCGTGCAAACATTAGTCTTCTTTTTTCCTTGTATAATTTAAATATGTACAAATATTAATCAAACATAATTTGACAAATTAAAAGTATTCATTTGTTTTACAAGTTGGACATTATTAAAGCAACTGTAACGAACTAAACACGGCACTAAAATTTTCAAGGTGGAATGTGGTGATTTTTATTATTACTTTTAATTACCCATATGTTTACATATGGTATATAAAGTATTGTTTGCAGTAAAAAAAAAGTTCATTTTTTTTCTGCATTTCTTCACATTTTGGAACATCTTGACTTCAAAAAAGTTGTCTAGAAAAAAATGTGTGTCTGTGTGTACATAGTTAGTATAACTCTCGAACGAGTTGGCCTACTATGTAAAAATTTGGTGTATGGGTAGTGGTAGCCATGAAAACTTCCATTAAGGGTTTCGTCAAAATCGTGCATGCTTATGAGCATGCCATAGAAAAAATCCTATTTTTCAGCAATTGGCTAAATAACAGTTATGGCGATTTCGATCAAAATCGCTGTGATAATGCCTCTTACGGTTTTTGAAAGGATAATGTAAGAATTATCGAAAAGTCTATCAACAAAATCACCATTTTGATGATGTTGTTTTTTCTTAAAGTCCCATTTAAAAATTATAGCCAAAAATATCTCCTAACTGGACATTTTTCTACATGAAGGATGGAAATATAAAAACGGTAAATAACATCAAACCACATCAGTATAATAGTATATTTGAAGTGCGATGTTCCACCCACCAAGTTAAGATTGCAATGATATGGCACATGTTCTACCGGCAAACACTTCTTAGCACCACTTCTTGAAGTTTTATTTAAGATCTACATTAAAGTTTAAGAGATGTCATTGATTACCTAATACAAGGGTCGGCAGACTGTATTCGCATGCAACTCTTCGCATGGATATTTGGGACTATTAAAGTTCTAAGTAACTCAGCATAAAAACAAACTTATAAGTAAACTTATAAGTAAATGGTCATAATTGTGTGATTTGTTGGGGTAAACCCAGAAAACGTAACGAAACACAGAGAGAGGAGTAGGGTGTAGAGTGGTAATGTTTTTCTCAAATACCAATTAAAGTCAACTTCCATCTGGCATCTTCTCAGTTGAGTAGTATGGGAGTTCACTCACCATGCTTCACAGTCTAAGTTGTTTCGAGCTTTCGTTGTTGACTCATCTCCGACTGAGGAATATTGCATCTTTTGCTGTAAAATCCCGTGGTTGTGCACACTGTTAAAATGCCATTTACCTTTGGAATGGTTCGTAAATTCAGACTCTATTTCTGTCACTTATAAAGTGCTTAGAGCGGGCATATACGTCTGGTAATTTTGAGTATCTAGAAGAATTCGAGATCGAAATTTTCTAGTGTGAACCTCTCTCTCCGATGAGAGGATATTGGGACCACGACAGGTTTAATTTGCATCAGCTCCCAATAGGTACACGCCGACCAAACGGTATAGTGGTTAGCGTGCTAGCTTCTAGACCGCGAGGTTGCGGGTTCGAGTCCCGTGTTAGGCGTGGGTGTATGTAAATGTATGTTGACTTGTCTATTGACAAATGTTTCGGCGCATTATAGCCCTCGTGTTGCTGACGGCGCCAGATAATCTGAATACAACCAACCCAATAGGTACACACCTATCTTTGGTGGCCACCGAGGACCAAATTTAATTTACCTTTGCTTTTGATATACCATATTGGAAAACATGGCCTCAACTTCGTCCAAAAGGACAATAAAAATCGTGAATTTAAGACGAATGAACTGAACTATTGCTTTCATTCCGAACAAATATGAACTGCAGACTTGTTTCTTCTGCCATGAATTTTATACTTTATAATAATATAAAAATGATTTTAGTTAAAAGCTCATATTTGTACTGCTTATATTCACTTTGCGGCTCTTTAAAAATTTTGCTATTATAATTATTGAATGTTTGGCTCTTAGCGCACAAAGTCTGATGAACACTGACATAATAAAACATAGCTATGTATTCCAATTTTAACTTCCCATATTAAAGAAATTTAAGTTGCTAGGTAAAAAAATATTGTACATTTTATGACACTCTTTCTTCGCACGAATTGAGGAAACAAAAGTTGATTCTTTTTTCTCTCCTCCAACCCATTGAAATATTATTTTTTTGATATTCTAATTCCTTAATATTACTTTTACACAGTTCGTTAATCAGAGAATGATAAAAATAATGGGTCTGCAGAAACAGAGCTCCATATTAGTCCCAGGCTATCAGTGTAATTGCTATAGGATGGGTATCTAAATCCCAAAGAGTAACACTAAGCCAAAAAAAAACCTCAAAGAACACACACAAAAAGCAAACTTTTTAAAATCTGAAAAAAAAAGAGAAGTGTACGAAAAAGTCACCTATAAAAGTATCAATTGTTATTGAGTGTATCGTAACTTATAAACGAACTAAGATACAAAAAAGCATATTGATACGTAACATCATCCATGATATATAAAAAGATACTAAAATTACCTTTTGTTCACAAATTTAATATGTGACCCAGGCGAGGTTTACGCAAAGTTTCAATGCCATATTAAATACAAGTACTCGCAAAACTCAAAAATTAAACTGTAGGTTGTCGTGGTAACTATAGACACTGTTATAATGAGATCTTTTATAACTCTTATAGTTACAGAATTTGTTTTTATCAATTTGACAGTTGGTTCTTAAATTCGACAGGTGAAGCATCTATCTCACAAAAGACAGTGCATAAAGTCATCGCTCTTGCCATTAAGGTATAATCTCTTTTAAAAGAAAAGCTGTTCAATATTTTTCCTTATTTGTATATTTCATTCGAAACTTTACGATAACGTTTTAATTGTAGTCCTGAATGCAGTGTATTTTCACCCTGGTGACAAAATCTCCAACTATTCTACGAAAGTATTTCTATATGATTTTAATAGCATTTGTTCTATTGCTTGCGAATATATTTTGATTATTACAATTTCCAGGTGGCAATAAACAGGAGCAATTGAATAACTACCATCTTTTACATAAAAGGTATAATAAATGCACAGAATATATCGCATTACGAAGCCTCATATCTAACAGATTTCAAATAGCATTATTATACGCTCAACTTTCAAACGTATTATTAAACAATTAGGCTTGTTATTCCCTTTGAAATATTAATTACCATTTTACAGCTTTTCAATTCAACGCTCTTTTAACCACTTCTTCAAATCGTCTATTTGAACCTTCGAAATTACGATGCTTCTGCCAATTATACAGTTTTGGATTCCAATTATTTAAACTATAAACTAGAATCCCTTTTAATTAACTTGTAAACCGTAACTAAACATCAATTTCCATCATACATTAGTACTTGCGTCGAGTCTGAATAAGCATACTGATTAGAATACTTTTAATGTAAAGTTAGACTTATGACGCGCGTATTACTCTAATAAAAGTCTCGCTGGTATGAATAACTAATTACCTTTACAATCATCACAAAATGTTATCTTCAAATACAAAGTGCAAGTTTGAAACGTTTATGAAGATGCTACTAATAATGAAAGAAAGCACTTAAACGCGCAGTCAAGTTCAATCAAACTAAACAAACTTAACAATTAGGGTTTTGACAAGTTTTCAACAACGGTAGAACTGTTTTAATATAAATAGTATATTTTATTCCTTACAATGCACATCCTTTCATTTTGTATAACTTAGAATTTAAAAACAAATACATTCATTTTAGGAGGATTTTTATTTTATGCTGTTCTCGTGTTTTTTTTTATTTATTTTTTTAAATATTTTTTTTAGCTTTTTATTGATATATTTCTGTTTCTACTCATATTAGAAGTATGTTATAGTTTGTTTTAAAAAGCAAGCTT
This sequence comes from Linyphia triangularis, assembly GCA_963978545.1. Taxonomy (NCBI): domain Eukaryota; kingdom Metazoa; phylum Arthropoda; class Arachnida; order Araneae; family Linyphiidae; genus Linyphia; species Linyphia triangularis. Next base: position 31,958,078 of record OZ021733.1, read on the forward strand.
TAAATGTTAAATATAAAACTTTTACTTTTAACTATCACCTTTAGAGAAAATCAAAGCTAAAGGTTAAAGTCTTATATAGTGAATATTGAAAGTTTTCATTTCTTAAACAAAATATAACCTGCTTCAAATTTTAGTAAAAACAAAAGGAAAACATCAATCGAAAGGCAAAAAAACTTAATACGACATGAAATAAAAACACACAAAATAGATTTTTTTTGTTTTAAACTTACTGAGTCTCCTTAAAATAAATAAAATATTTTAGCTATTTTGATATGATTGTTTCATATATTAGATGCTGCTTTTATAGCATCAGTGCTTACAGTTTCCGTAAAATTTTATCTTAATTAATTTTTGGAAACTAATTAAAGTTTCTAAAATTAAAATACAGCTGTTTCATATTAACAAGTCTATTTTTCATGCTTAGCAAACTTTTATTTCTTCCATAATCCAGCTGAGTGATTTTTTTTTTGTACAATTGAACGGTTCTTTTCTTATCACTTTAACCACTATGGATGATAGAACATTAAAAACTAGCTAGCTTTTCTAAAATTAAGAATTATGACATTAGATGACTATTAGGTGACAAGGACTATATAATGAAATGAACACTCTTTGTAGAAAAGTTAATTACGTAAATTATAAGTTCTAAAATTAACTGATGGTTTAAGTATTTTTTTTTTTACTGGAACTTATTATTTTTAACCGGAATTTATTGGTGCGTGATATGTAAATTTTTTTCTCAGTTTTCTTTTTTATAACATTTTACTTTTACTTTAATATAAAACCATTAAATAAAATAAAGTCATATAAAATAAACTTCATAAAACGGACCAAATTGAACTTTTTTTTTCCATATCCGACTTATGGGAAGATTTTAATCGTAGTAACATTAGCAACATTGAAACTCGTGATAAGCCTTGTTTTAAATTATGTTGATTAACAGCTAAAAATAATTGTTTTAATTAGATACTATTATTTAGCATATTTTGGTATTAAAAGACTAAAGGTATCTAGTAAGTCCCATCAATATAGTTTCATTTTAACAATGCAAAATTAAGATATCTGATTTTTAAACTTTATTGATATTTTATAAAGTTTAAACTTTCTGAATGTGTTATAAAAGCGAATAGTGTTCAATCACCATATTTTTAGTAGGTTTAATAATATTAATTATAATTCTGTTTGAAATTCTATTCCTACACTGAGAATTTATAACACATACAAAATATATTGTGATATTAATTATTACTTTTCATTCCTTTTTCTTTGAAGATTGTTTGACTGAAAAATACTAAAGTTTTGTAAGAGAAATCCGAAAGCTCCCTGTTGGGTCTTTTATATTATTTAGGTTGGTTGGCTGTTTTCAGATTATCTGGCGCCTTCAGCAACACGACGGCTATAATGCTCCGAAGCATTCGTCATTTGACAAGCCAACATACATTTACAAACTCCCATGCCGTACCCGGGACTCGAACCCGCAACCTCGTGGTCTAGAAGCTAATATGCTAACCACTATACCGTTTGGTCGGCTATATTATTTAGGAATCATGTATCTGGTTATTTTCTTTAAAAAAAAAAAAAAAATTACGATGCTAAAACACTAGTTCCAATAATAGGTTTTTGTTCTTGAAGTAAATGAAAATTTCTAAAATGTTATAATATTACTGTTTGTATGCCACAATTAAGGCTTCCACCATTGTACCCAACTTTGTCTGTTGCAATTGAAACAAGATTAGTCCGAGTATTTGACAAGGGGTTCCTGGTTAGAAACATCTACATTTTCCTTACATTCGCCAATTTTCTGCTTGCAACATCCCTATTCTAAATCTGAGTTCTGTTTCTTTAACGACTACCGCCATCCAGACTATCTAGCAGTAGCTAGTATTTTGATGGACAGGCATAAATAGTATTTGTGTAAGCATATAACCATAAAAATAATATTTTTATTGACCTTATTTGGTCCTTTTTTTATTGAACAACATAGAAAATCCCAGTGTGCTACTAGATATCACCCAGTGCTTACAGAAGTAAGTAGAAAACATAAGTAAAAACAATACAAAAACAGTATCCATGTGATAATACCATAATACCATGTATAAACAAAAATCAAAATGTGTCTTCAATTATTGTCCTCTATAAGAATCATCTCATTATTGGAAAATTAAGTACGTTTATAGGTATCTTCAATATATTTAATAAAAAGATCAAATGAATTTTTACTAGGAATTAAGCTGTTAAGAGCTGGAGGTTAGTTAATGTTAAATTTCTTCAAGGCTAATTCAGGACTTCCTCTGTGAGAAATTTTTTGAAATAAAAATAAAATGTGTCAGACGTTCTCAACACCTACGACATTCCAGTCGCAAATTGCATTCAAACTTAAATTGAATATGTTGAGGTATTTTTTATAGTTACCGTGACGTGTAAGAAGTTGTGTAGTTTTAAAATTAGTAAAAAAAGTGACGGCAAGATATTCTTAAATTAATGTTTGGGGAAAATCTTTTCGTGATGCTTGATGTATCCCCCTGAGATGATATATAATTCGTTCCATGATTTCAGGATATTTCCATCAAAATCTTCTTATAGTACGATTGGGGAACATTGACTTATTTGGCCCTTTGTAGCACAAATTTTTATCTTACATTAGCATTTTCTCCTATTTTTACTAATAGGGATAGAATTAAATTATTTTAATGTATCGATTCAAGCTTCAAATTCATTAAATTATACAAATATAGAATTTAGTGGTATTTTAATAGTAAGTAATGAAAGTTAATGTGTGTTTTAAGTTTGAGAACTTCATTAAAGGAAAATCTTTATTGATAACCCAACACTTTTTTAAATACGATTATTGCAAAAAAAAAAAAAAAAAAAAAAAAAAAAAGTTACATAAATCGACGCAAAAATTTTCAATTTCGAAGTGCGATGTTTTAGCATAGAATAAATAACAAAATAATTATAGAACGATCTCTATTGTTAAAAATAGTGCAAGATTATTTTAACTTGCCATTATATATTCTATGAAAGTGCTAATAATTATTGATGATTATGAGTGAATGATCTTTTAGAAAATGCACACTTAATGAATTTTTCTGAAGAATTAAGACACATTTAAATGAAAATAAACATTATGTAGTTTTAAATAAATATATTACTTAAATCATAACTGTTATTTCCTTTAAAAAATAAAACATTTTGTCCGTATAATTTTGTTTGAATATGCATATAAAATTGTAATAAAATAAACATAAAAGTTACTGCAGAATACACTTCTCACATAGCTATCATATGATCAAGCAAAACTAGATTGATAACTTAATAAAAAAAAATCCAGATGTTACCTTATTAAAACATTCGATTTATGGCTTCTAATGTATAAAGATATTTTTATATTTTTGGTTCAAATTTAGTACTTAGGTAGTTGCTTAATTTAATTAATAACACCTGAAATAATTTCATAAAAAGCCATATCTCTTATACATAATTATTTATTACCTAGTAAGTTGCTCAGAGGCAAAGATTCTGAAAAGTGTTAGATATACAACTCCCTAGAATATTAATAACTCTGATTTCTGATAGGACATGATAATTATGATGACTGTTTGTTAAAGATACTAACATTACCATTAATATATTTGTAGAAACCATAAACATATTAGAGAGGTATCTTAAGAAAGTAATATTCATTCATCAAACCTAAAATCAGCTGTACTATAAATTACAATATTATATCATTAAAAGTAATTATTACTAAACTAACACAGATTTCAATCACTACAGCATCTCAATACAGTAATCTAAAGTAACAATTACCGCAAAAGTATAAATAATCTATTTCACTATCAATTGCAATTATATTTCAAGCTTTATGAAGGCATTTGTTATTAACGCGTTGAACTAATATGTGATTAAAATCAGTAATAAAGTGTAAGAAAACTGGAGGTTATATTTAACATAAAATTATAACAAAAACGTGAAATGATTGAGCGACATTTTCATCAAACCGTGAAATTTACTGGAAAAAAGTTTTAACATTATAATCTCACCTACAACGCAGTGGGTAATTATTTCAATGTTCTTTGCTAGACTTAAACTTTTTGTCTTAATTTACCTCAATTCCCCATAGTACCCTACAAAAAACTAAAATATGCAGCGACAAAACCAACGAAGCAAATAATCAAATCAGCGACACATAGCACGTACCTATCCGAGATTTTATCCCGTTAAAATAAACGATCTCTACTTGTTTTGGGTTGTTTATTTTTTACGTTTCTTTTTTCAAAAGCAACGTCGATCACTTTTAGTTACTTTCTTCATCTAAGGTGGTGTTTAGTAAACAAGTTTGATCGATTCCGTAACCGGGACCTTTGAGTCGGTTTTGTGAGTTTTTATGGTATTCTCCGAATAAATATCGCATATCAACCTTTCTTTTTTTTTACTAGATGGGATGGGGTTAACTGTAAATCAATATGCAGGAAACAACAAGCTTTAAGTATTTCCTTTTCTACTCTCCAGGAAAAATTGCTTTACTGGAGCGGATGCCTTAAGCTTCGATCCAGAGACTGGCATTTCAGATATATGTGTTTTATTGAGTGTGTTATTTTAAGAAGGTAGAATCTTGATACCAATCACTTTTGAATGAGGATTTTCTTAAAGGGGAGGTGATGTTTTATTCTCCACTTTAATTTAAAGTTTGGCGATGCTTTGAGTATCAATCAGAGGAACAAATTGGATTTTTTGTTATCTGCGGGAGAGAATATTTTGAGAAAAGGGAAACTTGACCTTGAGTTGATAATATTTTTAAGAAAAGGTTTTGCTGAAAGAGCTGAATTGTTTGTTAAGCAACTTTATGATTTCGGTATTTGATGGTTATTCCGGTTGATTATTTGGTTGGTTGTTTTCAGATTATCTGGCGCAGTCAGCAACACGAGGGCTATAATGCGCCGAAACATTCGTCATTAGACAAGCCAACATACATTTACAAACACCCATGCCTTACACGGGACTCGAACCCGCAACCTCGCGGTCTAGATGGTTATTCCGAAGAAAAAGATAGTGGGAATTAATTTAATATTTTTTTCTAAGACGTTAGAGTATACTTTTTGTAATTTTATTAATGGTAAAATATTAAAATAATTACTTTTAAAAGGTTGAAAATTTAATCCATTTAAACGCTTATTTTTTATTAATTTAAATAATTATTACTTCGAAGGTAAAGGATTCTATGTGATATTTTTTTGTTGTGTGAGCTTAAATATTTATTATCATTTAGTGAACTTAAATGTTTATTAATATTTTGTTAATTTAAATTTATTTGGACTTTATTTTTTTGTGATATTTGGAGTGTGTACATACACCCTTTAAATTTAAACAATCACTGATCTTGCTATCACAAATGCTTGGTTGGTACAAGCGAGTACGTCCTGATAGAGTTTTGCATTTAATAAAGTTTATACTTGAGATTGGTGAAATCTTATGTTATTGGTCAAGAGATTATTGTTATTATAATGAGATTTATTAGGAGAGAGTGACCAACAAAAGAAATCGACCCTTTCTTAAAATAAAAGTAGAGCCACTTCAGTAAGAAATCACTTACAGAAATTCGGAGTGATAAAACTGATTACTGGTCAGAACATTTGGACTCAAAGTAACGTTGCAAATTTCGTGGTTTTAGTAGTTATATTTCCATTATATTAATAGTTTTTTCATTCCTTACCATTCAAGATCACGGTTAACAATAATAAAAAAAAATATTGTTATGAGTGATTTAACTTTTTTTTTATTTTTACTAAATTTTAGTATTAAAAATATGTAGTTTTGTAATCATGATTTCTTCCTGTGAGGTGGACGTATTTTAATACAAAACTTTTTGGGGTACTCGGTTTCCATAACTGACAAAAAAATATTATATTGTTGGTCCTTTTATAATGTGCATGCTTGCTATAACGTTTATTCATGGTGTTGGCGATTGGAAACAATTAAAACTAATTGAATTAATCAAAAACAACAATGATTGGATTTTCTTTAAATATTTTCCCTTCACTTAATGGTTATCAAGGAACTATATATATATATATATATTTGTGAACAAATAAAAATTCATGCACTGTATGAATATGTAGTTATTCAAGCGCCTGATCCAATGCACAATTAGCTCGTTTGCAAACAAACGTCATTTTATGTATAGTATTAATATGTTAAAAATATTTTCATTACAATACATTAGTTCGATCCTTCCTTTTTCATATAGTAATACATGAAAAGGCATTGCAATCCATTTATGCTTTAATTCAAAATAACTATACACAAATAACTGTAATACAAATTTAACTATAGCAACACATGCAATGTGAATAGTTATAGAACAATTATTTTAAGTAAAATAAATTATTGGCCTTTTACTTTTAGTTTATATATACTTTTTACTCATTTTTAAAGCCAATTCAATGAATACAATATGCAAAAGTAAATAAGGCTCATTAAAAGCTGATGTTGAATAATTCCTTAGTTGGAAACAAAGGCAGGAATGTCATAACAAAACACTGAAAGCTGACAACATTTAGACAATCAATACATTTAACTATCTTTTATGTTACCTAAACTTCATTTTGGGAGAAAGCTTTCAGAGAATAATGAAATTTAAGCCATTACAAATTATACATTTAAAAAGAACCTTAACTAATAAGTCTGTTTGTTTGGATATTTGACTCTGAATTCATGCGAAGAGTGCTTTTCAATATTTTTCTTGCTTGTTTTGCTTCCAAAATAATTTTATTTTAATTTGTTTTCATTGTCACAAGAGATATTTTCATTCTCAATATATGTCACTTTTTAATTTTATTAATAAGTCTTAATGAATATTGATATATTGATAAAAGCTTAATTGTATCCACTACTATGGAGGATACAGAGAGAAAAACATATTATCGTTTTACAGGTGGAACAGTGACTCAAACGAAATAAAAGAGAGAAATATAGCAATTGGTGGTCATAACGCAACAAAAGTGCAAGACAACAATATAATTGAAGATTCTGGAGAAAACCATTCTGCACATAAGGACAAGAAAAGTACAGCCCTGGCGTTTCAAAAAGAAAAATGAAGATCAGAGTCATGGATAAAAATCAGACTGTCTAAATCATTATATGAACCCAAACGTGAACCTCGTTGATATTGTAAAAATATATTGTTGATTCCTTGTAAGTTCTCAAAAACGCTACAGACCCAGGGAGGGGTATAAAAATAAAGGGGAGAGAAATATAGCAATTCGTGGCCATATCGTAACAAAAGAGCAAGACAACAACATAGGTAAAGAATCAGGAGAAAACCATTTTGTACAAAAGGACAAGAAAAAGAACAGCCCTGGACCCCTGAAACAGTCAAAAAGGGGGGGAAATGTAGATCAGAGTCATGGATAAAAATCAGACAGTCTAAATCATTATATGCACCCAAACGTGAACCTCTTTTATATTGCATAAATATATTGTTGGTTCCATGAAAGTCTTCAAAAACGGTAAAGATCTAGGGAGGGGTATAAATATAAGGAGGAGAGAAATATAACAATTCATGGACATATCGTAGCAAAAGAGCTAGACGACAACATAAGTAAAGAATTTGGTGAATACCATTTTGTACATAAGGACAAGAAAAAGAACAGCCCTGGACCCCTGAAACAGTCAAAAAGGGGGGGAAATGTAGATCAGAGTCATGGATAAAAATCAGACAGTCTAAACCATTATATGCACCCAAACGTGAACCTCTTTTATATTGCATAAATATATTGTTGGTTCCATGAAAGTCTTCAAAAACGGTAAAGATCCAGGGAGGGGTATAAATATAAGGAGGAGAGAAATATAACAATTCGTGGACATATCGTAGCAAAAGAGCAAGACAACAACATAAGTAAAGAATCTGGTGAATACCATTTTGTACATAAATACAAGAAAAAGAACAGCCCTGGACCCCTGAAACAGTCACAAAGGATAAATATCAAACAGTCGAAATAATTATCTGCACAGGAACGTGAAACTCGTTCATATTGTATAAATACATTGCGGCACCAGATAAGTCCTCAAAAATCAGAAAAGACGCAAGAAAAGGTATAAATCTTAGTTTGAAGATTCTGATTTTATAAAGGTACATTTTTCTATATTATTGATTGAAGAAATCTGAAATAGTATTCCACTGAAAATGACTTTACTGATAATAGTGGTGATGATCCCTCGATGAATCCCAACATTCTAGTCAACTACTCGTATACTAATGACACGAAAAATGCGAGTGATTTACAAACATACACATATATAGCAATTGTTGACTATACCACAGCAAAAGAGCAAGACAACAACGAGATTGAAGATTCTGGATAAAACCATCCTGTACATAAGAACAAGAAAAATAATAGCTCTGTCATTTCAAAAAGAAAAAATATAGATCAGAGTCATGGATAAAATTCAAATTTCAAGTCGCAGCAAAAGATCTAGACAACAACGAGAATGAAGGTTCTGGATAAAACCATCCTGTACATAAGATAAAAAAAAAAAAAAAGAATAGCTCTGTCGTTTCAAAAAGAAAAAATATAGATCAGAGCCATGGATAAAATTCAAACAGCCTAAATCATTATCTGCACAGGAACGAAAAACTCGTTCATATTGTATAGATACATTTTGACACCATATAAGTTCTCAAACTCGGAAAAGATCCAAGAAAAGGTATAAATCTTCGTTTGAAGATACTGATTTTATAAAGGAAGATTTTTCTAGATTATTGATTGTTAAAATCTGGAACACGTATTCTACTCGAAATGATATTTCTTATAATAGTGAGGATGATGATGATCCAACGATTAACCACAACATTCTCTTTAACTACTCAGGTCCTAATGATCCGAAAAATGCGTGTGGTTTGCAAACATATAAATGCATACACATATATAGCAATAAATAGCCATACTGCAGAAAAAGAGCAAGACAACAACGAGAATGAAGAAAACCATCCTGTACACTAGAACAAGAAAAATAATAGCTCTGTCGTATCTAAAAGAAAAAATATTGATCTGAGCCATGGTATAATTCAAACAGCCTAAATTATTATCTACATACGACGGTGCACCTCGTACATATTGTAAAAATATATTGTTGGTACCATATATGTCCTCAAAATCGAAAAAGACTCAGGGAGGGATATAAATCTTCGTTTGAAGATATTTATTTTACAAAGGTAAATTTTTCTAGAAAGAATAGACAAACTCACATTGTTTCTAAGCCATAAATCGCTACATCGTACACTGCACCAATTTAATTGATATAAAAAAGAAAAAAGATTGGGACCGTTTATTGACAAAGAATATTAAGAAAAGACTCAATAAATTTCTTCACGCGATTCTTTATCATCAAAAGAAAATTATTTGTTTTGTGAAGAGTTTAGTAGGGTTTATAGAGAATTTTCTTACCTTTAATGATTAGTGCTCCAAGAGACCAAGTAATTACCTTGATTTAAAAATCATCAGGATTACTTGAGTTTGAAAAATTGCTTTGAAACTTTTTTTTAATTTTATTAACTCACAATATATAGTTAAAAAAGTTAGGAATACTATAAAGTGAGGAATCAATCAAAGGTTACTAAAAAGTTAGGAATCAATCAAAGGTTACTATAAAGTTAGGAATCAATCAAAATTCTCTAAAATTCATAACAAAGAATCTGAAAGTAGTAGCTAATTTTTCTCACTTATTATTCAAATATCACACTTAAAAATATAATGATCTTTCACTCCATCCTCTCACACTAAGATGCATACAATATTTTCAATTGTGGTCAATAAAATAAATTTTAACTTTCCTTTGAACAAATCTAATCAAAGGAAACAATAAAATTCACCCAAAGTCATTACTAAAGACTTTAAAAGTTAATGATTCCTTACCTATTATTTAAATACAACAATAATATATAAATACATCATATAATCCTCATCAACAAAGATGCATAAAATGTTTTCAATTTTGCTCATTATACTACTTGTAACTTCCATTCCCAGGAAACTACAAATAAAGGAACGAACCAAACCTTATCAAAAGTCATTACAAAAAACCTGCAAGTAACAATATTTCTACCCATCATACAAGTATCACAGTCACAATTATATTCATATCAAAATCATTCGCTTTCCCCGTCTCTATTCTACCATCTAATAAACGATATAAAATATTTTAAATTTTAGTCATTAAATCACTTTTTACTAATTTTTCATTAAATCCTTTAAATAATGAAACCAATCTAACTTTACCAAGAGTCATTAAAAACACAAATAACACTATTCTTTACACATTGTTCAAGTATCACAGTCCCGAATATGTTTGTATGAAAATAATTTATCTTCCTTCCTCCTCCTTCCTCCCATCCACAAAACAATATAAAATATTTTCGATTTCAGTCATTAAATTACTTTTTTTTATTTTGTTTTTCATGGAATCTTTTCAATAAAGGAATCAATCAAACTTTAACAAGTCATTAAAAAAAACAAGCAACATGATTCTTTATTCATTGTTCAAGTATTACAGTCCCAAATATGCTTATATGAAATTCATTCACCTTCCTTCCTCATCTTCCCATCCACTAAATGATATTAAATATTTTCAATTTCAGTCATTAAATTACATGTTATTACTTTGTTTTTCATGGGATCTTTTCAATAAAAGAACCAATCAAACTTTAACAAGAGTAATTAAAAAAAAAAAAAAAAAAAAAAAAAAGCAACATGATTCTTTATTCATTGTTCAAGTAACACAGTCCCAAATATGCTTATATGAAATTCATTCACCTTCCTTTCTCATCTTCCCATCCACTAAACGATATAAAATATTTTCGATTTCAGTCATTAAATTACTTGTTTTTGCTTTGTTTTTCTTGGAACCCTTTAAATAAACGAACCAGTTAAACTTTAGCAAAAGTCATGACAAAAATCTACAAATAACACTTTTTCGTACTCATTGTTCAAGTATCACAGTCCAAAATATGCTTATATTAAAACCATTCACATCCCTTCCTTATCCTCTCATCCACTAAACGATATAAAATATTTTCAATTTCAGTCATTAAATTACTTTCTACTTCCCTTTTATGGAACCCTTTAACTATAGGAACCAATCAAACTTCACCAAAAGTCATTACTAAAGAATCCACAAGTTAGAGTATTCCCTACTCATTATTGAAGTTTGTTCATTTAAGAACATCATCGAATATAAGTCCATAAGGAGTTCCTTCAAAATCGGGCATCTTATAACTATGTAGATTAATTCCCGCATCAAACTTTCGTTAGACTTCTTTGAGATGAGTAATTAAGGAATCTATACCCTTAGATATGGAAACGCTTGTTTAAATTGGGGTTAGTGACAACTTTGAATCTTTTGGGAAGGGATATTTGAGAATCATGGAGTATTAAATGATACTGGATGTGTTTGATTATATCTCATTTGGAAATCCGAGAATACACGTGACGAGTGAATAAATAAATTATTTATTAATTTGGTGTATTTGTACTATTTAAGGGGACTTGATACCCTTAAAGTTTTCATAAAAAATTATAAAATAAAGATATTGATTTTCTATTTTTTGCATGTTTATAATCTTTAAAACTTTTTTCTTATTCTGGCAATTTTCTGAATTGATCCGATAGCTACAAATGCATTAAAACTACATTTTTATGGAGAATTATAGCATAGCTGCATTAGCTCCTTCGATAATTCGAGCGCATTTTTCTCAGTTCGTAGTTTTTTAGAATTCCCACCTTACTCAAAATGCTAAAACGTTAACAAATATAAATAAAATTACTTAAATTTTTTTGTGTCATTCTAAAGATCTATTTGACAAAAATAGTCATAGAATTTTTAATAAAATACAAACTTTTAGTTTGCAAATTTATATGTTGAAAAATATCCTTTTTTTGCGAATTTTTTTACCTAGAGGTGTAGTTTTTATTGTTTTTCTCCAAAACTATTTTATTCATTCAATATCCGATGAATAAAAGTTTGAAGTATATGACTAGGAACATTTCGTTTAAATCAGGATAAAATAATGAAAACTGAAAAAGAAGATAAAATTTGAAACTTGATGAACTTTTTTTTTAAATTTAAAATTTAGAACACTTTGTGAACGTTTTTATAATAAAATTTAGTTACAGCCTAGTAATACGTACAAATGTGTAAACATTTTAATTTTAAAGGCTTAAATTAAAAAAATAATTTTAAGAGTACCAAGTCCCCTTAATTGAATCTACAGAATACAACCTTTTCTCTTAATGGCAAGGATAAAATTGCTAAACGAACTGGTTTTTATGATAGTGGTTTGGGGTGTCCTATTCTTTAAGCACTAAAATAAATGTATTTAGCATACGAATGCATAGCTGACCGTATATTACTGCGAAAGCGATAAATGCATTAAATGATGTTACAAAGTAATAATATGAAAATAGAAAATAAAAATAAGTTTTAAAATAAAAAATATTTGCATATTACTAAACAAGAAAGCTTTACTCTAATCATCGGAAATATTACCATGAAAACCTTTTTTTATAAGGTAATAAATGAGTCACTCATTTCCAAAAGTGCCTAGTTGCCTAGGGGACAACTTTTCAGGAAACGAGAAAATCTGTATTTTACTAAACTCAACAGTTAATTTATGACTGTTATATTTATAGAATCTGTAAATAAATTAGAAACACAATTTACAAGGTCTTAGGTTAGTATTATTTTATATAAAGTAGTAATAAGCTGTTTTAATATGCAACTAGATAGTTTTGGAAAAGATAGCTTGTTTTGGAATTTGACCTTTTGCAATTAGCTAGTGTTGGCACTGTAAATTAGAGGTCGAAAATATCGATCAAAATAAATATCGATACTATATCGTTGCATAGAAAAAAATATCGATAAAATATGGATATATCGATACATGATTTTTTTTTTTTTTTTTTTTTAATTTGATTTTCAATTTTGCCAGAAACAAAGTTTTTCGGGGCAAATTTCTACTTTTCATGATTGCTTTTTTGTAAGGTGAGTACTTTTTCAACTGAAATGGATCTATTACACACACAAAAAAAAGTTATATTTTCGCTTAATTGGTGCAGTGATTTTAAGAAGAATTTATATAATTTTCAATAGCTTTTAAGTCTAGGGCAAAATATTGAATATTGGGGACATTTTAACTGTCTCTCAGCCAAGTTCAAACTTTAGTTTTGAAGTTTTTGAAAAGGGAATAAAGAAAATAAAAAAAAATGCATGGAACTACAAAACGATCATCAAAAAACTAAAAATGTTTGAAAATATCGATATATCGGTGACTTTTATCGATATTTTTAATATCGATATTTTTTTAGAAATATTGATAAAATATCGTCGTATCGATACATCGCCGACCTCTACTGTAAATGCAACGGGACAGTTTTGGAAATCATAAACAGCAATGTGACTGAATCTGATGTAAAAAAGTTTAAAACAAACTACTTTTATTTCCACATACACTCTTCATAACACCTTCAACTTTCACTTCCTTTTTGACATTTGTAATATTTAAACTCATTTTCTTTCACAAAAAAAGACAACACATCACGAGACATAACCTCATAGAAATCTTTCAACTTTCAATCAACACAGCTGAACAAAAGTAATTGATTACCTAAAAGTAGCAGGTTAGCCAACAGTAATTATTTGTAAAAAATGTAGAAATATTGGTCTGCACTGTGAAAATGTCCCCCCAGTTTTTCAGAATAAACAATTTTGTAGAAGCTTACATCTAGTGGGTAGGGCTCTTTTTTATTGCAGCTAGCAAGCTTTGGAAATGACTTCATGAAAGGCGCCATCTTAGAAGCTAGCAAGTAAATAGTTTTGGAACAGAATCCGAGTTTGCAACAAGACAGTTTTGGTTGGTTGTATTCAGGTTATCTGGCGCCGTCAGCAACACGAGGGCTATAATGCGCCGAAACATTTCGTCATTTGACAAACCAACATACATTTACAAACACCCATGCCTAACACGGGACTCGAACCCGCAACCTCGCATTCTAGAAGCCAGCACGCTAACCACTATACCGTTTGGTCGGCCAAGACAGTTTTGGAAATGGAATGAAATGCAACTATTCCCGCTTTGAATTTGTACTCGAGTTTCAGTCCTTTTTTTTTCAACTAGGGTATAGAAACTTTTGTCACTGTAAAAGTAATTTAAAATGTGTATTTCAGTTGTGCCAATAACATTCAATTAAAATATCAACTTTTCAAATTTTGTCAATTAGGCACTTTTGGAAATGGACGACTCAAATAAGCTAGGGATTTTAATCTTTTCTATCAATCCTAAAATTACATGTAGAAGTATTAACGTCCTTTGTTACGTCGTTCTAAAAGTCTTAGGATAAATCAGTTTTATTTTCTATAGTTATGTATTAAAAGCTATTTTTAAGATATCTTCTATTAGTGCATTTGAGTGAAATATGTAAATTTCAAAACAAATCGTTAATTTAATTACATCTTTAAATGTACAATACTTCTTTTACCTTAAATTTAATATTTCTATACTATATGTTGTAAAACACTTTATACATGAGTGAAAACGAATTTGAGGTTTGCATCAATTTTGAAAAACACACGTGTAGATAAATGAGAAAATAAGCCAGTAATAAACTCACATTTTGAAGCTTTTTTACCCTCATTTCATCCCCTGTAATACAACGTTTTTACATAATCCCTAATATTTTGGTAACCGAACGTCAAATTAAATAGAAAAATATTTCTGGGTATGTTTGAAAAGTGATAAATCTAAGAAAAATAAATAATTTGACAATAACATTTTTAAAGTTGTTTATTTGTTAGTTATTACTAAAAACTTTAAAAAATATTAAATCCCAAAGTTGCATGTTACTTGGGCAATTCTCTGGCTATGTTTATGCTGATTCTTTGGCTATGTTTATGTTGGTTCTATGGCTATGTTTATGTTGATTATCGGGCTATATTTATGTGTTCTGGTTGGTTATGTTTTTATTTCATATTATATTACTTGGTGATGAAGTTATATGGAAAAATAATTATTTAACTAGATGAAATATGCATTTATATCCACCGACGTACGGGGCATGGACGTCGTTGGCTTATAAATGTATATTTGAGATAGCTCAAATAATTATTTTTCAATATAATTTTTTCACCTATTAGTGTTGCATAAAATAAAAATATATCTACTAGATTTATCATAATTTTAGAATTATTATTTGTATACGAGCAGAAAAAAAGAGCCAAAATGTCTCGTATGTACATAAGAAAATTGCCCACTTATATTACTCCTTTGACAAAACAAGATTTAATGAAATATAGCTATTATTTTACAATTTAAAGTCTAAAATCCAATGTTCCTTTTAAACATCAACTAATCATTTCCGTAGTTAACTAAGAAAATACCCAGTGTTTGAATATTTTTATTTTCGTATACAGAACTATGAGTCTGGAACATGCATGTTTCTTGATGTTTTTAATTTGAATTTTATCGCTAAGAATAAAACGACAAAAACAATGTGATTTTTTTTTTTTTTTTTTTTTAACAACCCCACAGAGTAAGACTTTAGAAACTTTTTAGCCCACGGACTAGGGGAGAAAGTTACATCACCGCATTTCCCCAAGCGATACGAGATATAGAAACTTATTTAGAAACCGGAGATACAAAAGGGTGTTAAACCGGAAGTTTTGAATTGGGTAAAGAAGAATAGGAAAAATGTATAAAACTTGACACTTGAAAAACAGATTTCAGAAGGAGACTCGTTTAATGTCTTGATTTAATGAAATCTTGAATATGGTGAAGCGACAAATATCTCTTTCAAAAAAGGTGCAATTTGTTTACTAGTTGTGAAAAATGTACAACACATAGACATTTACATTTGAAGCAAAAAACAACAATCTAGATATCTGTTAATAAATTTTCCCATCTATTCAATCTTGAAAGTCAGATTTCAGAAAGACACTCGTTTAGTGCCTTGATATAATGAAATCTTGAAAGTGGTGAAACGAAAAATATTTCTTTCAAAAAAGGTGCAATTTGTTAAATAGTTGCGAAAAATGTATAACATATAGTCATTTACTTTTGTTTCAAAAGCAACAATCTAGATATCTGTTACACGTATTCTATCTATCCAATCTTGAAAGTCAGATTTCAGAAAGATACTCGTTTAATGTCTTGATTTAATGAAATCTTGAAAGTGGTGAAACGACAAATATTTCTTTCAAAAAAGTTGCAATTTGTCAACTAATTGCGAAAAATGTATAACACATAGCCATTTACTTTTGATGCAAAAGCAACAATCTAGGTATCTGTTTCAGATTTTTCTATCCAAACAGCCAAACTTTTACACAATATACTATACCCGTAACGAAAAACGAAATTAACTTCAACAACACCGAAACAATTCCTTTCCAATGCTTCCAGAAAGATTTGTTGCTGCTTTAAAAAACAGTTCTCTGATATATTGTTCTATTTTAGTTCTTATAAAAAATGTATATCTTACCTCACTCCTGTTCTTTCTAGATTCGAGCTATAAACATAGAACTGGATTTTCTTTCTTTTACAAGCTTTCCTAAAGTACCTACCTTGTCCATAAAAGTATTTTCTTTTCTTATTTATTTAAAACTTCTCTTTCACTTTAGATTTCATGTCCCTTAAAACGCTTTTCTTTCACGTTTTCCGAAAAACGTCCCAGAATCCAACACTTTTACTATGATGTCACACGTTGTATCTTCATTCTTTTTCACCTTCTCAACTTCTATACCTTCTTGAAAGAAGAATGGTTTTCTCTTTTCTCGATTTTCGCCTTTGAAAATGAGCTTTACTACGACATTACTAAAATTTCCATTCAAATATCCGATCGAACGAGTATATTTCAATGTTTGTAACGACCGTCACTATGATTTTTTTTTATTGTAGTGGGCTTAGAATTCCTGTTATGGGAATTGTAGATATGCGTTTTATGCAAAGTGCATAACAAATTTGTTAGGGTGTGAAAAGATACATTGTGCTATTATGTCCCAACTTTAAAATCTACAGTAAATCTGTTAATTATCTTCGTAACCGTAATAAATTATTAAATGGACTGCGTAACAGAATGTTTTTCGGATATGAAAGAATCTCTAAGTTTCAATTAGTTTTTAACTTAGGAGTGATGGTTAATAATTTAAAAACATAGAAATTCAAGCATTAGAAAATCCTTAGCTGTTAGAAAAATGTATGTATTGGTTGATGTTTAAGAATTGATATAGGTAAAACAAATTCAATAATAATGTTCAAAGGAATTTACTATTATGACTTAAAATTAAACTTGTCATAAAATTGTCTTAACCTTGAGCACTTGATGGTTGCCACATGGCAATGTCGATTTCATATCAAACTAGTTTAGTTTCAAGACTTCAGATAAATTTTAAAATGTTTATACCTATAGAGACATATAGACCCGATATACTTTCACCTGTAACATAGGAGATGAATTTTGTTGACAATGCTAGGCCCTGCATGATTATAAGGAAAACGTTTCTTCAGACGAAAATGTGAGTTTCAGATTTAAACTCTAATCAAATAGTCAATCCTTTCACAAATGTGTTGGGTCCTTTTATTTTAAAGGAATTCTTTTTGTCAACACCTCCACTAAGTAATATACATTTTATGTACAAGCTCTTTCAGAAGGAAATCACTAACTTAGAAAGGACATAACTGAAAAACAGTGAGAGACAGAAAAAAGAGACAAGTTATATATTGAAAAGACAGGTATAGAATTTTAAATGGACAGGTTTGCAAAATTGCTGATGACTGTTGTATTCGGTTTACTTTTGAAGCTCATTTTCAACTGGGTGGATTTGTCAATAAAGAAAACTGTTGACTATGGAGTACTGAATATGCCTTGTAAAACTGATTTATTCTACAAAAGTGACCGTTTAGACTGCACAATTTATACTAAACTCCAACTTAACTTTATATCACTAGACGGTAGATCTTCACCGTGTTCATAGGAAATCCTCCATTTTGGCGGCGTGACGGCATAATGCTCGCCAAACCGTATAGCCTTTTCTTCTCTACTGGGTTGCTGGACTGAGCTTCCCAGCGTGCCTTCACGCCGACGAAATGGATGAATTTCCTATGAGCACGGTGAAGATCTACCGTCTAAGTGACGTTAAGTTAAGGTGGAGTTTAGTATAGTAAAGGAAACATAGTGGTCTTTTTAACGAAGAAAAATATAAACTTATTCCGCTATATTCAGATATTACAACAATTTGTCGTCACATTTAAATATTGTAACTAATTTTGCAAACCAGTATGTTTAAATTCCCATACCTGTCTCTCCAACATACTGCCTGCCTCTTCTTTCAATCTCTTCCCGTTCCATAGTTATGTTGACCCACTTGATGGCTGTGGGGTTAGAGCTCTGGCATCGCATGCCGAAGGTGCCGGGTTCGAATACTTGGTTAGATATTGATATTTGTTGTGGTTCGGAATCCACGTTAAGATGTACGTCCCGGCCTGATTAGCCATTATTGTGCAAAAAATAGATCGTTGAGCGTACAAGGAATACCAAAACCAAACCACACTTAATGTCCCTTCAAAGATAGGGATTCTTTTCTGAAAGATCCTGCATGAGTGAAACAATTGATCGAGCCCTGGCCTTGTTGACCTGGTAGGTTCCGCCGCCTATGACTTACACCTGTATTCATTAAGGAAAATCTAGTTAGGTGTACACTTCTAGCCCAAATTAGAGTGATTTGTAATATATGTACTAATGATTGAAGTGTTCATTTTAATAAAGAGTAGCTATTTTCTAGAAATGCAACATCAAAGTTAAGATTTCAATTAAAAAGCAAACCCTGAACTATGAAAATATAAATGTAAACAAAATAAAAAGATTAATAATTTAACCATATTGATTAGATAAAGATTACAAAATTATTTGAATTGCTCAATTCTAATAACATGTGTTAAATGTGTAACGTTTTCATACTAGACTTATATAAATCGTCATCTCAATTCTACAACTAGATAACTCCAAAATTTTCCTTTTTTAGACAAGTGCACAATGAGTGATAAATTACCCGCCTTTTGTGTATGCCACAATTGGATAACTCAAAAAAGGTCCCGTTATGTTATATTTATTGTAAATGCATTAGGCAGTAGTACGATTTCAATGCTTTGAAAGATTTTCAAGTGAGTTTTTCATAAAACTACTGTTTGGCCGTTATCTAGTTGTAGGTGACGATATTCAGGGTGATTCCTAATATATTCTTTTAAGCCCTTTAAATTTAAAATGGCGTTTTGTATAGCCAGGGAAGTAATGTATGCCTATACTAAAGTGACTACGCTAAACATTTTGATTTAGCTCGCAGCGCACCTAATGGCAATTCATGGAAGAAACATAAATAACTAAAAAACTAAATGAGATAGACAAAAAAGTCCAGCTGAAAAATGTTTAATATAATATGACAAAACCACGAGAAAAAGTTGCATTAGGTTATCTGTAAAATTGTTGGAGATATCCATAGTTGAAATTATAGACTATTCATGACTTGAAAAAGGGTTTGTCCTGAATTGAGAAACGGTGTTATACAGCTGTATGATAACACCGGAGAACAACTCCTTTAGTTTTTTAGTTAGCTTTTGTAACTTCCATAAATAACCGCTAGGTGTGCTGTAAGCTGTCTCAAAATATTTAGCCTAGTTACTTTACTATAGGTATAAGGCTAATCTTAACCATGCGGTACGATTCCATTGAGGACTCCAAATCGTCCTTTCTTGGGCACGATTTAATGTATGCTTAATTTGAATCGACATTTTTATGAATTTCACCATTAATTTTAACGTTTACTCTTAAACAAAGTGAGTATATTTTTTATGAAAACAAAAAATAGTTTTATGTAATTCTATAACAAATGAATATATTTTCACTGCCTTAAAGATATCGATTGAGTCTGTTACGAAACTTTCCTTCGACTGCTATGGAAAGTAAAACTAAGAAAGGAATTCGAAGGGTATTGTGTCAAACGAGACAACTTGATTAAAATCTCGGATTCTTACATAACAGTTTCATGGTGAAGACAGGATATGTTCAAGGTTTTTCTAATGTTTAAAAGATACACAGGGTGAGAGTAAGTGGATTTCTAAGACGTTTGTGAACCCAAACAACACCACTAAGTCCAAACTTCAAATAAATTTATACCTGAAACTTTTTTTCAAAGTATGTGCTTAAGGTGATGACTGTTCTAAGTCTAATAAGGCTTAGTTATACACTTCAGGTAGTTTTATTTAAACTATTTAGCAATTTGGCAAAACCGCAAGTGTATAAATACTAGAAAGATGGCTGGTTTCTAGGCTCAATGACTTATTTTTTGTACAATAACGGCTAATAAGGTGGGTAACTACAGCTTAACGTAGATTCCGAACCGCAGCGAACATATATGTCTAGCCCAGGACTCAAACTCGGTACCTTTGTCTTGCGAATTCAGAGTATTAGAAAGATGTAGAAACAGGAAAAGAAACTAAATTTTAAGTAATTTATATTCTAAATAACTTCATTTACTTAAACTAAATTTGATACCCAATTTCAATTTGGTCGACTACAAATACAAATATTTTTTTATTTGATACGTGAGTATTAAATAAAAACAATTAAAAAATACTTGTAAGTAGTGGTTTATTGCGATATATTTGAAAAAATTAAATTTTTAAATAACTTATAATCATACGTTATAGAAATATCCCCGAAAACAGTAAAATAGTTTTTAAGTAATTTTTTATAAATTTCACACCATTTTTTGATTTTGAAAAAAAATTTCAGTTTAGGGTTGTAGATATTAAAGTCTAAACACAACACATAAATTATTATTGATTTCTAATTACAAATCAAACTTAAGTGTTAAGATGTATTTCCATTGAAATACTTGGTGTATGCACTTTGACAACCTGTACTTGACAAGTAGACAAGTATCTGTACTGCTTGTCTACCTGTACTTGATATATTTTTTGTTTGGTATAAAATTGAAACTACTCCTCGACCATTTTCTCAAGTCCTAACTTATATATAATTCAGCAGAAACTTCCAAAGAATTAGGAAGTCATCCGTAAAAAGTATTCCTTCCAGGCACTTTTGAAAGCAAAACGATATTATTGATTTCCAATAGCTGAATGACCTGTTAAAGTATAGAAAAAAGTAAACACTTATGTGAAAAGGAGTGAGAAATGTCATGCAATCCAGTAAGATATCTTTCGTACAAATCAAAGAGCGTTCCGTCTATTAAGTTGAGTATCTTATTTATAGGTAAGACAATCAATTTAATAGGCTTGAAGGGAATGCTTGAGAAAAATTTGAGTATATTTATTATATTTAATACATATGAATTCTTAGAACTGTATTTGGTCCATTAAGAAAGAGTGTGATGATTACATTGTTTTGAACATACTTAGAATTTCGAAAAAAATAGTGCATGATCATGAAGAAAACTTTAGATCGTTACCTGAATTGCGTTCTTAGACACTCTCAAATGCTTTGTTCCTACAGAATCTTGATAATATAGAACATAATAATACATTTATATTTTTCGATTGTTCATGTCATCTTCAGTTCAGGTAAAAATTCTTCACTAGAACAAATGTTAATTTTTTAAGATAATCTTATATATCTTTTTTTATTTAACATTGTGCTTAACTAACAAAACCTGTTTGGGAATAAATATGTGGTATATCAAAGGACAAAAGACCAAAAGTATTATACGATATAAAAATTATTTAGCAAAGGACTCGTCTTTTAACTATTCCAAGTTAAAACTAAATTTTCTTTTATTCATTATTGGAAAAATCACACGTGTAGTTTAATATTTTTCAAATAACACGAAAATAAACTCAAAATGAATTAGCATTGTAGGAATTTTCTATAGATAATTCTAAGTTTCACACAAAAGTTTTCGTTCAAATCGAGAATTTTTTTTAGATACTAGTAGTTTTTATATTTTATCGTATAGCTCAATAACATCCTAAAAAAATGTTCATCCAAGTAATTAATTTTTAAATTAAAAAATTACCTTAGAACCAAATCAATTTAGGCATAATTGGGCAACTTTAGAGGGTAAAAAACATAAAATCCTACTAATATTGAGCTCAATACGTAATTCGTTGTTATAACTCTCTTTAAATGCTGTAGAATTTTATTTAAGTGAGTGAGTTCAAAATAGAAAACGAACTTTAAAGACATAATATATAACAAAACAAAAAAAATTAAATATTGATATAAGCTAATTTGATTTTGAGGTAGTGATTTTACAAGATAAACCCAGCAAAAAGAAGATTGCATGTTTCATAATTTCGAGAGAATTTGTGTGACATTTAAAAAATAAAAAAATAAATTAGAAAAAGGGACACTTTGAAAAAATTATTGATAATCAAAGCTTGAATGATGGTTTGCAAGAAATTACGTATAAAATCATTTTCAACTTCAATTAAAAAATATTTTTTTCAAAAACAAATCAATCATACTTAAAGAATTTCTTTTTAAAAATTATTACAGTTTAGATCTGCAGATTTACTTTCATTATAATTTTTAACCTCGTCGAATACGTTTGCCTCGAATGAGTAGCAGTTTATACACGCTTTATTATCTGGTACTTACGTGACTCGTATGTTAATGAAGTTTGCCGGATAATAAAAGGACGACATATTCCGTTAATTCAGCTGATATTTTGAAAGGTTTTATTTTGATTTAAAATAAAAAAAGTGTATAAATTGCAACGATTCATGTTACATAAGAAAACAGCTATACAACTCTGCAAAGATTAGATTACTAGCACTAACTTCAGCTAACATTGCGTTAAATGAATTGCCTGGATAATTAAATGCACATTGTTACCAGATTCCGATGGTATTTTAGATTATTTGTAATAGTTTCACTTCTGGAAGCGTGCAGAAATTCCTTAATATCGCTTTTGGAAGCGTGTAGAAATGCAAATAAAATAAAAATATTTTTGTTTTATTTGCATATCTAAACGTTTTAGAGTTTTAGAACATCCTGATTTCAAATAAGTGGTCTAGAAAAAATATATGTCTGTGTGTTCATGATCAACATAACTCACAAACGAACTGACCGACGATTTTCAAATTTGGTTGCAATGATTCGTTGTGGCCATGGATGTACCATTAAGGTTTTCATCAAAATTTCTCATGAGAATAAGGTAGCTGCCAAAAACGAAACTAACGATTTTTATCAAAATCGCTGTTAGATTGAGAGGTGACTGCAATTTTTGGACCTCATCGAACATCATTCTGAATTTTTTATAGAAATTGGAGAAAAGTGATTAGATTACGAATCCACTGGTCTGCCGTGGCAAAAATGGTCGAAACTGGTCAAAAATCGACTTTTAATAAGTTGAACTAAATTCAATTGCCTAATGCGCCATAACTTGCCAAATAATGAGCATTTTTTTTTGGTAACCCTCACTCTTTAATTTTCAATTAAGAAGGTTGCAGCCGATTCAGATATCTGGTGACAGTCTACTTGCATCTATTAAAAAGGAGTCAAGTTGGAAATAAACATTACGTTACTGATGACGTAACTAATGTCGCCAATTTGGCATACTTTTAAGAGATACAAGTTTTCCGAGCAATATATCAGAAATCGTTTGCGCTTTTTCTCATTGAAAATCAAAATGCAGTGGGTTGCCAGACGAAAAAGTTTGTTCTCTTTTTGGCAAGCTATGACATATTTGACAATTGGATTTTAGTTCAACTCATTCCAAGTCGATTTTTGATCAGTTTCCACGGCAGACCAGGGGATTCGTTATCTACTCACTTTTCTCCAATTTCTATAAAAAATTCAGAATGATGTTCGATGAGGTCCAAAAATTGCAGTCACCTCTCGGACTATGTGGCACCATCTCCGAAATTCCCGTAAAAATGCTGTAAAGGCGTAAAAAGTTTAAAAACGAATGCCTTCAACACAGAGTTCTTTTCCCTTGAGCATCACTCATCAACGACCTTGTTTTCTCTTCTCCCTATTTCACTTATAAGAAAGGATAATGTAAGAATTTTCGAAAAGTATATTGCAAAAATCGCCATTTTTCTCTAAATGAATGATGAAAGTATAAAAACGGTAAACAACAGTATAATAGTGTAATTGAAAGTTGTACGATATTCCATACCCTAGTTTAGTCATATATTTTAATAATCATCAGTTTCTGCAACGCAAAATTTAGACAAAAAATACTTTTGCAAGGAATACTACTTTTAGCAATATTACATTTTAGAGTATAATATGTAATTACAATTGAAGCTTTTGTAACTTGACGATCTCATCGTTGGTTAAAGGAGGAAAAGCACCATCCTTACTTCTCAAAAAACATTTCTTACAATATTCTTTGGCAACCTAGACAAAACACAGGGATCCGTGACTACAAAATATGTTTTTATTACAAATATGTCTTTCTTCTGTATATTGAAGTAAAGATTTTCATATAACGCAGATGTTGAAGAACAATAAAAGAAAGGGCATAAATAACCGTTATTTATGGAAGAGAATATGAAAATATACAGATACCGTGGTTTGTTTCGACATTCCTGTGTAGGAGAAAATAAATATTGACTATACTAAGAATAAAATTTGTTAAGTTACTTCTACGTTAGAAGAAAAATATAAATGCCTAAAACCTAACATTTCAAAATTTATAAAAACTTAATTATTTCAAAACTTCTTTCTAATTATTCCAGAACACTTTAAAAAAAAAAAATTGAGGATTTTTGTTTTAGAAATTATGATTCAATAAAAAACAAGAATTCAGAAAAAATAAAATTACTGAAAAAATATATCGAAATTCTAAAAAAAACTTCAATATTTTTCCACGATACATCAATTTTGCAGCTGCCTCTGACATGAAGACAGTTTTTTTTATATAAGAAACTAAATCTTGAAGAGAAAACGCTATAAATCCTTTTGCTGAGTAAAAATATATATTTAGATTAACTATGTAGGGTATGTGTAAAAAAAAAAACTGGAAAAAGGAACTTAGCCTCAAATGGTGATTATGTTTAAATTCCATGCATTATTACAAAAATTAAACTTTCTTTTTAAATTTTTAAATTTAAGTACTAACGCATGTAACAGACACTGTGAGTATCAAAGTAACTAGGTTAAGGGATTAGTGATCATATTATATCACTCAGCCATGAAATTGTGCCATTATATATATATATATATATATATATATATATATATATATATATATATATATATATATATATATATATATATATATATATATATATATATATATATATATATATATATATATATATATATATATATATATATATATATATATATATATATATATATATATATATATATATATATATATATATATATATATATATATATATATATATATATATATATATATATATATATATATATATATATATATATATATATATATATATATATATATATATATATATATATATATATATATATATATAGATAGATAGATAGATAGATAGATAGATAGATAGATAGATAGATAGATAGATAGATATGTGTGTGACACAGCATACAAACAAACTGGATTTGTATTCTCAAGGTGGAAAGGGTAATAAGTGAAAGAAGTTCAGTTATTCCTTGCACGATAGCGACATCTCATGTCCCTCCCCCCTTAACTGAGTGGTCACTTTACACCACAGCCCTTTTCTATACCTACGTGTACATATCACTCTAGCTCTTATGTTTCAGTGCTTTCACCCTTGAATATAACTCTTATTTTCAAACAAAGTTTACAAAAAAAAAAAATTACAAGTTTCAAAGGCCTAGAAAAGGAAATACTTTTATGATTGAACTTTTTTGATAACTTTTTTTAAATTGGAATTTAATTTTCTCTCTCTCCCCACTGAAACTAAACATATATGTGACAAACTGAGGTCTTAAAATTAAAACTTAATGATATTCTCAGAATAAAAGTTAAATAATTAGATCTTTGTGTTTATTTTTCAATAAGTTACATTGTATTTTGTTTTACAGTCAATTTTTTTTCAATAAAATTTTTAAAAAAGAGGTAGTTTCATTTATATATATTTCATTCTCATATGAGGTTATTTTAAGGTGGTTTTATCATATGAAGTATATTCCTTATTTCAGAACAACAATCGCTAGTAAATGTATTGATGGTAGAGGAATGTTCATTTTATTTGTCCGAGAGTTATAAAAAAGTCTAAAACAAAAACTGATTTTACACGATTCCAAGTTGTTAGTAGGTATCTTTTCAAGTTGTATGTTCAAAGAAGAATATCAACTCATGCTTCAACTTATTTGAAATTTATTCATATATTACGTGCTTATGGAAAAGTTAACACTTTTTGAAAAAGCACTAGTTATAGAAATTAGCATGAAAAATTTAATAAACTGTAGCTATAAAAATCATAATTTTGTAGCAATTTAACATTCAAAACTAGTTCATTTATATTAAATATATTTTTTAACTAACTTTCACTTTGAAATGTTGAGCTTATTAATGTGAGTATTAAAATAATTAATCATGCATTTTAAAAATTTGTCCTTCGAAAACACGTATGACACATCTCAACCATTTTCTTAAAATAACAAAAAAGACACCCGTCAGGTTTTGCATTAATTTTTAAATCCTTTCTTTTTACACGATAAATATGTTTATAGCGTTTTGAATTACGGTATAAATGGCAGTTTAAATTCATTAATTTTTTCTTCATTCTTTAATTTTTCTTCACTCATGCGTCAGATTTAATGAATTTTTTCATTGTTTATAATATCCTGTTGTTAAGGCCGTGAAATTTTCATGTGGGAATTAAAAAATCGATGACACTTTTTTCCAAAAGTTTCATTCCAAAAAACATCATCTCACGCATCCCAATAACTATCTTTAAAAAAAAAAAAAAAAACTTCAATCTTCTCATCTTCTCAATATGTTTTTTAATTCCTTGTTTTTTGGAGCGGAATGTGTATATGGCAGTTTAAAAAATCGTTGAAATCGGTAAAAGGGCAATGTTTTATGTTTCAAAAAAGCACTTTCATCATTTTAGAAATATTGGGTCTTTCCAAACTCTTTGTTTTGAAAACAAAACCTTAGAAAGGTACAGCGAGTTCAAGAGAGCGAATAACCCCATGAGAGAATGAAAATCAAAGTAGAGGTTTCAGAAAAAAAAAAAAAAAAAACTTTAACTTTATAGTGGAATATAATAATACTCATTCTTTTTAAATAACATATACTCTTTAGTGTATGAAATTTCAGTTTCTAAATGTATAGCAGCTATATATATAACGGTACCTTGGATGTTGACCGTTATAAGTAAACAATCGTGGATGAGTTGTACACAAGTTTATTTCCAGAGACAAGAGAGGAGAAGGGGGACGTTTGTCTAGTGCCAAGAGTTGATTATTCTAAAAAGACGTGGCAAACCGAAGTACTGAGCTTTTATAGGCTTAATAGTGAAGCTCGGTGATTCGAGGCGCCTCCCACTAACACCGGAAATACTAGAGAATTCTAAATCGGAAATTGAAGATTCCAAAGGAAATACATTGCATTTATCCATATATTGAAACCTCGACATACTTTTAGAGAAATTAAGTATAGATGCTTAAATTAATTCAATAGATTTTAATGTTAACATTCATCTTCATTTCATTAAAATTTCCAATTTTCCACTGTTTTTTTTAAATTAGCAATTTTCAAAACAATCAAACTAAGAAAATGTTTAATAATATCCTAAATTAATAAAAACATTACAAAAATGTGTCCAGTGTGTGTTGTATTAATTACTATTCATAATGTGTATGATGCTACAGACATAATGTAATCCTTACACTAAATATATACTTAAAAACAAAAATATCATAATTTTGTTAATAAAACTAGTCAAACCCCGTTAACGCGAAATTGTTTACACGAAATTCCGTTTAACGCGAAATAAATGCAGTTTTCGGTATGATAAAGCTTAACCTTAATGTTAATTTATTCGTTTAACACGAAAAACTCACGTAATGAAATCCCGCTTAAGACTTGCCATTAACTTTTTATATGTTTCATAAAGATCTATTCTAGTACTTTCCATAACAGAAAAAATGCAGGTGGCAAGTTGCTTGTGAAGTTTTATACGGAAAAAAATAATTTTCTTGTGTCACAAAAACACCAATTTTTTTTATTTTTAAAGGTGATCTTTGACAGATCATAGAATTTGAACGGTACAACTACGGAACAAATAGTTTCAGATTTTATCATCGAATAAGGGAAGTAGCAACTGGTAATTTTTGGGGGGAAATCGGAGATGGTGTGATTAACCTCCTAATGTTAAGTGGCTCAATCTCTCAGAATCTTTCTCTTAATATAAGTTTACTTACTACAAAATATTCGAATAGAACCCGAATACGGAAGGAAAATTGGAAATTAAGGTTATTTAATTAAAGGTATTCAGTCAGACATTATATTTAATTAAAGGTATTCAGTCAGACATTATATTTAATTAAAGGTATTCAGCCAGACATTACTGAGATATAAAATATTTTTTATTAAAAACAAAAAAAAAAAAAACTTAAATGATTTTATCGGATTGTTTAAATGATAGTTTATAAATATTTAGACATAAAAGATAAAATACAAATCTTCTACACAAAATCAGAATTTTTTCGTTAGTTTAATTTACGTAGGATTTGGAAGATCGTTTAAAAGGTTTTTATAAATAACAATTTAATTAAATTGCATTGCTAATTATAGTAGAAGATAAGAAACAGTTTTCTAATCATGACTTGTAGAGTTTAATTACAAGATAGCTCTTCCTTGCTGATTTCTAAATAAGTAATAAAAGCATGTATGTTTAATTAAACACCAAAAGACTTTCAGATTTACTAATTACTGCATAATTAAAACTATTTTAACTGATACCTAATGAAATATATATCTGGGAATGTTTTCTTTTAGTTAGAGTTTCTTTTGTAATTACTTTACATATAGATTTAATTATTTATAAAAAGTACTTTAAAGCTTACTATAACATAGAATATAAACATAGTAACGAATAATACATTATAAGTAAATAAAAGTATTTAGTATATTTAGTAGCAAAAGTGGACACGAAAATTAAATTTAAAAATTGTAATTTGTGTGATGGAATTTAATTACAAAAGAAATTTAAAACTTTTTCTTCGTTTTTATTAATATTTTTATCTTTGTAATTGAAATGAACTTTAGCGCATTCAATCCATTTCCATACAGACCGCTCTAATTTGATTTGGCTCTGTAGAGTTTAATAATAGTTGTACCTTAAGTTAAACGAATACAATTAAGGTACCAGAATTTATGATATTGTGTTCAAATGATTTATGGTTGTGCCCAATAAGTTTATTTATGCCAATTTAGAATAATTTTACACAGTAATAATTCACTTTATTAGTTCTAGTTAAAACAGTCTTGTGTAGTTTGCTAAGTATTCTTATACTCTTAGAGTTGTGGGGAAATGTGGCATTATAAATTATATTATAAATTGCATTATAAATTATAGAATGAAGTCAAAAGAATGCAGGCCGTTAATTGAATAAATGAATCATAGTCGTAAAAGGATTTAAATGATTCACTTTCGAGAAAATTAGATCACTAAATGCATGATCTGCATGGTATAAAAAATTTGTGTTTGAAATGCATATTATATTTGGAAAGTGTTCTAGTCATAATATAAATATAAATTTATACTTGAAGTTAATAAAAGTTTTTCCAATATAGAAGATAAAAAGAGCAGAACAGAAAATTAAGTTTAAACTTCCAGGTAAGAAAATGTTAAAATATTGTTTGAACGTCATAGCTTAGTTTTAAATTACATTACCTGTTGATAAAATTATATTACCTATAGATTAAATTACATTACATGTAAGAAGTTTAAATCGTTCATTCAGGAAGTTCTGTAAATAAATTTTCTCATATTGCATCCTAAATGAGAAAGTAAAAATATGTTTTGCATACCATGATGTTAATTTATATTGAAGTAACAGGTGATAATTTGAAATGTGCATAATATTGCGGAAAACTGATTTAGGAATTTGTTTCTCGTAATAAACAAACAAAACACAGTTTAATTACAATTGCAGTAAATTGCACTTAAAATGTAAATTATCACAAACGTTTATATTTTTAGCTGATTAAATATAACTAAGTTAGGATAATTATTAAGGCGTTTCAATAATATAAAAAATAGATGTTTTAAAACAAGTAGTAATTAAAAGCCACTTATTTTTTAAAAGTATATATTTTTCATAAAATAGAATTAATTTTAAATTCCTTTTCAATTCGAATAGATTCTCGAATGCAAAAAAAAAAAAAAAAAAAAAAAAAAAAATTACGTACGTTAAGTATAGAAGTTATATTTTAAAGTAAATTACCTGAAAATCTTCAAAAATCATCAAAATTCATAATAAAATTTGTAAATACAATTTAATTGATTTGAAACAAATTTAGTATGCTTGGAATTTGGGGCACATTTTTATGTTAATAGCACAACAGCCAAACGATTGAAGTTTCTCTTGATTGAGGGCAATGGAGCAAATTTTCATATTACTTTAAAGTTCAACCTTTTGGAAAATGAAAAAATAAAAGGTAGCATAAAAGTTGGAAGCTAAGTCCAATAAAATCATATGGTAGCAAAAGAGATAAAATAGCGCAAAAAAAAAGAAGGATCAAGTGAGCTCAGTAGACCTTGCGCTAAATTCCTTATTTCTTGAGGTAATTTAAAGTTTCTCTAGCATATCAGACCCTAGTTACCTAACTTTCGTATTTAAAAAGTTTCATTTTATATTTTGCATTATATATATTTTCTGATTTGGGAAAAAGAGACTTCAACTCGAAGACTAGGACATTTTTCTCTTGTGTGAGTTGGTCATAAAGCAACTGTTTCGGTGTGAAATCGTTTCTAAAAATTCGCATCTTATGGGTAGCATATTGGTTGCTCGACTGGATTCGAAAATAAATTTAAAAAAAAAAAAAAAAAAAAAAAAAAAAACATCTGTTTCAAATGGGTCACTTAAAATAGGCTGCTTCCACTCTATGAGCCTCAATGAATCTATAATTGTTCAAAGAAAAAACTGAAGCAAGAATTTCTTTAAATTTGAAAATAATCGTACTTATTGAAAAACGATGCCTTTAGTCCTTAAATTCTTAAATTCCACTTTCACTACTTAGCCATTGTCCTTACAGGTTTATATATATATAATATATCTTAAACTTTACTTTCGCTATTAAACCACTATCATTTCAGTATTGTTTGTATTATTTCAATCTTGTTCTGAATTATTTATTCGGGCTAGGGTTCGTCATTTCTTAAAATTTTTACCTTTGAAGGTAGCACGTAAGTTGATAGACTGGCTACTGAAGTTAATAAAAAAAATGCTTAAACATCAACTTCAAATGGGTCGCATGAAGTGGGATGATAATAATAATAATAATAATAATAATAAAAGGAATCATAAAAAGAATGATATGTTATAAAAATAAGAATAAATTTCACACATGGATGGCATTGTTTCATACTTCGTTTCAAGTAAGTGCTATTCTTTACTATTCAATATTACCAATGATAAATATAAACGATTCACCTTTACCAATGATGAGTAAAAACAAGTCAAACTACTCCAGTAGCATAACACAGGCAAATATCGTTCGACATTGGCCAATCCTGATGGGGACCGTTGTATGCAGGCTAATCTTGCACAATGCTGGATAAAATATACTGGAAGTTTTGAAATGTTAATGCTCAGTTTTAAAATTGAAATATTTTTTATAAGAAAGACGAAAGGCTATAAAACATGCTTTGTGATGTTTTTGACATGTTTATTAAAAAAAAAAAAATATCGTGTACTTTGGAGCGATGCTCGAGTTTCGGCCAGAAGTCCAGCCCCTGTTTACGACATTGGTCAATACTTCTATATCTGGGTATGCTTGCCATGTGTAATCCTTTTATTATCATTTTTATAAAATAATCGTTATCACCAATTATTTTTTTGGAAAAGCATTTTATAAACTTTATTTCAATAAAAAATTTCTTTTGCTATGATTATTTTTGTGGTGAATTATGTCTTTGCTTAAACATATATAATAGGGGAGGGGATTAAATAGACGAATAATTATTAATGACGTACATCCGTTTTTTATAGTTTGGGTAATTTATATGAAATTACATTTAAATTTGATGAGCTACTTGAAAAACTTCGATGTAAACTATGACATATAAAAAATAAACATTGATAAAATATGCTTAAATATCTATATAAAATGTAATTGTATAAAATACAATATTCTTATACATCACATTCACCCGTATCAGAAGGCAAGCAAAATTCGGCCGTATCCTACATAAATTTTAATAGGGCATTTACAAATGTTTCATCTTTTGTTACCTAAGATTATTCTACATTAATTATAGCCGAATTTACTGTTTCTCGTAAGAGGAAGTAATAAAGCCCAAATGCAGCCACTAATTTCAAGTACGCTTCAACAATCCCGGTTCTGTTCAACGATTCTTTCAGCTCTGTGCCACCATTAGAAGAACTAAATGGTTAGAAAGATTTACGACAAAAGTGCTTCTCAAACAGCTAAGATGTTAAAATTAAGTCCTAGGGGAATCCTTTGCTGATCAATGATCCTACACAGTGTTATCACATTTTCTTTGCACATAAATTATTCAGCATTGACTTTTCAATATTTCCTGTTCATCTAAAGTTAAACAGATATGTCAGTTTTTGAGAAGCTACTGTTTCAAAAACTGTTTTTTTCTCGTCCAACTTTTAAAGTATTTCATCAACTAATCTATTTCAACTTTGGCATACATTTAGATGTTTTATTAATACTCTTTAATGATGTTTAATGGAGAACTTAGTTTTGGAAGTTTCCAAAATGCAGGTATTATTCCTCAAATTAAAGAAAAGGGACGTGCGAGGAAAAATCTAATCAGATCTATTTGATGGGTCAACTAGCGTTTGTAGAAACCAGTTTTCCCGACAGTGAATTTCCCAATACGAGGTGTTTGAACACTATTAAAAATAAAACAATTTTCATCGGACTCATGTCTGATACTATAAGACTTGTCAATGTTCCTACTTGTTCTTAAAACCAACGAAAAATACAGGAAATAAAGAAAAATATCATAAAGACACTACCTAATCTAATCAGATCTATTTGAAGGGTCAACTAGCATTTGTAGAAGCCTGTTTTCCCGACAGTGAATTTCCCATTACGAGGTGTTTGAACACCATTAAAAATAAAACAATTTTCATCGGACTCATGTCTGATACTATAAGACTTGTCAATGTTCCTACTTGTTCTTAAAACCAACGAAAAATACAGGAAATAAAGAAAAATATCATAAAGACACTACCTAATCTAATCAGATCTATTTGAAGGGTCAACTAGCATTTGTAGAAGCCTGTTTTCCCGACAGTGAATTTCTCAATACGAGGTGTTTGAACACCATTAAAAATAAAATAATTTTCATCGGACTCATGTCTGGTACTATAAGACTTGTCAATGTTCCTACTTGTTCTTAAAACCAACTAAAAATACAGGGAATAAAGAAAAATATCACAAAGACACTACCCAGATATATGAACCCCTTGTGGAATATTAGCTCAATCAATCGAAGTGAAATTTCCGATTATGTTATTCGAAAGTATGAGCTCGAGATAATGATAATTTTAAACCATATGGTTTTCGTGGTTACGGTTACGATTGCATTGAAAAATTTATAAGTTTAAAAATGGCAACACTCACTTTCTTTTCATAGCGCAAATTGATCAATGCATTGAAAAGTCACAAATGGCGTTAAAACGATACAAGTACAATGAAAATTTGACGTCGTAAAACATTTGCAAAGAAGAGCATTGTACCAAAGCGTCAATGCATCTCTGTGCTGTCATTGGTCCTTTACAATGCTCTTTTTTCGTAAATGTTTTATGCCACCGATTTTCATAAAAAATGTATCGTTCTAATGCCATTTATGGTCTTTCAACGCACTGATCAATTTCCTTAGGAAAAAAGAGGGTTTTGCCAATCAAAAATTTTGAAATTTTTTCATTGTAACCGGTAACCAAGAGAAACTCTATTGTTTGAAATAATCACAATCTTAAGCGCATACCTTCAAATAACAATATTGAAAATTAATTGAGCGAATAGGTCACTAGAGGTTTCTATATCGGGAGAATTTCCTAATGACCAACCTGTATTTCTCTAATACTTCAAATGGGTCTATAAAACCAATGTAAATGTAATCTTAAAATTCTAATGTATTTCTAAAAACAGAAGAAGCTCCATTATAAAATCTCAAGTATAAACGAACTTTAGAAGTTCCTTAGCTGAAATAATGTAGGATTTTCGAATAAATAGAAATTTTAGGCTGTGATTTTTTTGTAATATAAATAAAAAAGTTCCAATGCTGATATCAATTCAGTTTCTTAAGATTCTTTTGTGTGAGAAAATTGAAATCCGATCAAAATCCTATAACATTCCATCTGATAAACGGTGCTATTTTTGAGTTATCCCGAAATTGTATTGCTTGTGAATTCACAAATATAAAAAAAATAAGAGAAATAAGTTTCCTGAAGAATGTGATTGTAATTAAAAATTTGATAAGTAAATTTACATTTCATTTTAAAAATACACGATGCGAAAGCTTGTCTGATGTAAACGGGACAATACTGAGCATTGCGATGCAATACAAATTAATTTAAATGCTTATCATTTAAATTGTGTTCATTAGTTATAATTATATATCACAATTATGTATTAATATTATATAACATCAGTTATAATTTAATATTTCAAAAGATAATTTCAATTTCAACTAAGTAATAAAAAAGTTATAATTTCAGTTCAAAGTTAAAAACAATCAGCTGCTCTAATCAATAAAAGTTGAAAATAAAAACTTAATAACAATTTAGTTAATATTTTTACAAGACAATACTAAAAAAATTTTAAAGGTCAATTTCACAAAAATTTAATATTAGAGTACCGTCAAACCCTGTTAACGCAAGTCAATAGGGCAGCTGAAATTGTTCGCTTTAGCCGAATTTCGTGCTAAACGAATAAACTAATGTTAAGTTTTAAGTACGAACTGCTTTTACTTCGCATTAAACAGGATTTCATGTTAAGTGATTTCGTGTTAGCTGGGTTTGGCTGTAATTATGGAGACATTATAAAACTAATAGTTATGTACACTATTTGATGGTTTCATTTAAAATAAAATAGTTTTAAAGATCTCAAGAGATCATTGGCATCATTACATTAACAAAAGCATATCTCTCTATCGATAATCAAATGGTAATTCAAACCCATTTTTTAATACAAAAAATATACAGTCAAACCCCATTAACGTGAAATCGCTTTACATGAAATCCCATTTAACGCGAAGTAGAAGCAGTTCTCTGTACTTAAAACTTAACGTTATTTTATTCGTTTAACATGAAAATCGGTTAAAGTGAACAATTTCTGAGGCCCTATCGACTTCATGTTAACGTGGTATGACTGTACAATTTACAAAAACATCTGTCAAATCATCTGTGAGTCGATTCTAACATACTAAAATGATGAAAACCAATCAATATTTATCGGAAAATTTGGTTAACAAATTTTTGTGGTCTGTATTTTTATAAATAAACTGTTAAATTTCTTATGTGGATATTTAATTCCAAATGTAAATCTACATGGTACAACAGGTTCTTCTCCAAATAGAAAGTTTTAAACAAGAGAACTGGTTTATTTTAATCGCTCTATGAGAACATTTCAAATATCTCAAGATGTAATTAATGAAATCTAATCTAAAATGAAAATCAACATGGTACAACAAGTTCTTCTCCAAATAGAAAGTTTTAAATAAGAGAACTGGTTTATTTTAATCGCTCTATGAGAACATTTCAAAGATCTCAAGATGTAATTGACATCATTACATCAACAAAAGCTTATCTCTCTAACTATAATCGATTGCTATTTCAAATCACTTTTGTTATATAAAACTATACAATTTATGAAAATATCTGTAAATAAATTTATATAAAAGCCCCAGCACTTGTAACTCGATGTTAACATGCAAACATAAAGAATTGATGAAGATATATAAACCCAAATTTAAATCTGCATAATAGAACAGGTTCTTCTCTAATTAGTTAGTTTTATACAAGATAACTGGTTTAGTGACATCATTTTATGGAATTAATAGGTTAATTACGTTAATAATACATCTACGGGGAATCAATTATTTTTTTTTGAAAATCCTGTTATAATAAAAATTATACTTTATGTTAGGAACCCCTTACAAAACCCTTTAAAAAATACTCAGTACTTGTGGCTTGTAGCGCACATAATTCGGATATTAATTCAGTTTTTAAAAAACTTTCGAAAAGAAAAAAAAATTACTTCAAAATGTGTGTAAAAATAAAAAATGGATACTATTTATTTAAAGCAAGAATAAAACTACCAATATTGCCTTCAAAGTATAGTATTCTTTTATGCATAAACTTTCAATGATATCTTTTTATACATATTTCTTTTTTAAACATATTGTTTCAGTGATATTTATTATGTATTACATAAGTCGATAACTATTTCATTTAATTTTATTTAATATTGAATTTAACTACACCGACTGATTCAACTGGTAGTTCAATGACAGAAAGTAATTTCTGAATGTAAGATGTAATGTCGATATTTTTTTCTAATTTGGAAATTACAGTTTTTCAGTGACACTCAATTAGGGTTATTATTTTAAAATATTCTTATCTACGTATTCTATGAAAGAAGCTCATCTAATGTGTCGTAATGAGTTTATTATTTAAAGAGAAATCGCCGGCATATCTTACATAAATTATGTGAAAAACTTTATCTGGATTATTGAGTTTAATTTTATTCAAATGTTTGAAAAACGTTTCCTCAAGCTCTCTTAATACACACTAAAAATTGCATCAAATTTTATTTTTATTTGCATCAAATACTGGATGACAAAGATAAAATATTTAAAAATACGAATGCCCTGAAAAGATCAAGATTGTTCGAATGATATATCGCTAGATACATTTTGAATAATTTTAATTCTTACGCACTGAGAGGTATAAAATTTTAATTTTATTTGAGTCAAATACTGGATGACAAAGATGAAATATTTAAAAAATACGAATGCCCAGTAACTGAAAAGATCAAGATTGTTCGAATGATATATCGCGAGATACATTTTGAATTATTTTAATTCTTACACACTGACAAGTATAAAATTTTAATTTTATTTGCATCAAATACTGGATGACAAAGATGAAATATTTAAAAAATACGAATGCCCAGTAACTGAAAATATCAAGATTGTTCGAATGATATATCGCGAGATACATTTTGAATTATTTTATTTTTGATCACTGACAAGTATAAATTTTAATTTTATTTGCATCAAATGCTGGAGCACAAATTTGAATTTTTTTAAAAGTACAAATAGCCAGTAACTACCAATAAAAAATCAGAAAAAAATATCAAGATTATTTGAATAATATCGCTCGAGATACATTTAAGTATATAAAGATTTTAAATACTCAGTGACATTCATACTATCAATGCGAATAAGTACATATTATTAAGTCGCAGCTAGAAATGGCCAGGTACTTTACGATTAGATCGAACTACGACCTTTAACTGTAAGACGCGTTAATTAAATTCAATCGTAATTTTATGTAGAGCATTGCATGAAAACACAAAGTTTGAGTATAAATATAGAATTTTAAGTTATCCTAACAACTAATAATTAATAGTAATTAAAAATAACAAATAAATGAATTGTGAAGAGTTGCACGATTCTATTACGAATAGAAATATATAAATAATTATCATAAGCAATGTTCAAAAATTAACATTTTAAATTGAAATATGTACATTTTCAATAATACTGAAAATAGTCAAAATAAATCTGAAATTAGACAGCCTTCATTAAATTCGTGCTTCAAAAAATTTTCATGTTAAAGCAATTTAAACTAGTAATAATAATTAAAGCAATCAACATATACAAATTTTAATAGTATAATCACGATTCAAGCGTTTTTCATGTTAAAGGAATTTTAATTAGTAATTGAAGCAATCAAAATATACCCAAATTATAATCGTATAATCGGGGTTTAAAGATTTTTCATGTGTAATTTAAATATTAATTAACGCAATCAAAATACACTAATTATATCGAAGTGCTAAATTATTCTATAAAAGTTTTAAAAATTGTTTTAAAACAATATTTCTCCGTAAAAGTGCAAATATTTTGCAAAGAAATATAAGTTTAGTTTGTATAATAAATAAAAACATGCAATCATGTATCAAGAAAAATATGAGGTTTTTTTTATATCATTATAATATAAAACATTAATTTTTAAGTTCAAATGTTATACTTTTTCGAAGTGTATAAAGACTAAAAATATCTTAATACTATTTCAAACATGCAAATAAATATTTAATCACTTTTTGGAATATCATAATTCTATATAAAACACATTAACTTATAATGCTGATTTTAAAAGATTTAATGTAAAGCTTTGCACAAAGAAAGATTCCTTTCATTTATTGAAATGATCTATCATAAATTTTATTCCAATTATTTTACCAATATATTTTGTATACCTTTTTACCAACATTTTTTATATTCACATATACTACAACCAGAAACAGTATAAAGTATTTTGTTTCATAGTTATCAAAATTCAATATATTTCATTATTTTTTGAAGTGTAAAACAATTAGCAAGAAATTTATTGCAATTATACAAATTACAATAACAACCATGTATAAAAATCATGCACTATTATAGGAAAATTAAAAATGTAAACCTTCAATCACATTTACGTTGCAATAAATCCACAAATATAATAAATTATATTCAATAATTGAGAAGTCTACAGAAAACTATATTTCACGCTTGAAATTATTTTACAAAACTCTTTTAAATTAACTACAGCATTTTTTAGTTGTTGCACGGTAACTTTAAAAGAATCATAAAAAGAACTTTCCTCAATCTCCTTCGAAAATAAACTTCTAAAAACTTTTCTAAAAGTTTCCAAACCCGCACACCATTCCGAAATAGACTACAATACACAATCCATAAAGACATACCATGGGTTGTCTTCTCTGAAGCAGACGAAGCCGGCTGTAAGTTGTCTGGAGAATAATGAGGAGAACGAAGACTACTTCAGCGTAATAACTTCTAACTTTAGACTGTAAAGTTACTTTTCCGTCAAGCTCGCAAAGGTGCAGGAAAACAACTGAGTGGGAAGGTCCCTGCTGCCCACAACTTTGCACCCTTCTCCCATTCGTTAACTTTCCCTCTTGAAATTCCACGCCACCTAGCGGAGAAATCAGAATGCAAACGGAAATAGTGGGTATCTGGAAATAAATACCAACGTGTTGTGTTTATTCTCAAAGAAACAGATTCCAGAAAAACTACACAAATGAATATAATTTTTCATAAACAACATCTTTGAAAACGAAAACTTTGGTTGGTTAATATTTAAGTCAAACCGTCGTAAAAGAGAGATGTCCTCAAAAATTCAAAACTGAGTCAAGTCCACTATTTCGTCATAATTTTCCCCTTCATAAATCTGCTTTTAACAGATTCAAATATGAAACTTTTGTTTTTTGTAAGAACTCTTGCAGATCACAATCACGAAGTTACCAATGGAAAAGAAAATATTCCTTGTGTTTTTCATGAAAAAAAACAATTCCTTTTGTAACTTTGCAACACAATTCAAATACAATATAATTTTATCTACGTGTCCATTGTTTTTTATATATTCGTCAATTGTTTCTTATATCATTATCTCTTGTGCTACTATTACCTTTAAATATAATCAGTGATAGATGAACAAAACCAATTGTAATTATAAAGTGATTGAAATATAATCTCTAGCTTTAATTTTATTAATGATTGTGATGTAACTAAGGATCGAAATATTATTACTGTCTTTAATTAAATCAGTTTGTGATATAACTAATTGAAATATTATAGCTGACTTTTATATATTATAAATAGTACATTACTTTATTGAATTGTTATAATTGATAGAAATATAACCACCTAATGAAAAAAAAAACTTTTAACTTAAATAATGCCAATTAAATGATGAGGAGCTGCTATTTTAATACATAAAAATACAAAATGATATATCTGGCCTAAATATAACTAATCACAATACACTTCCTAAATAACGTCTTATAATTTAAATATTACCAGTGGTTGAAAAATAATAGCAGTGTTATACAACCATCAACTGAAACACAACTATTAACTGAAATATAGCTAATTATTGATAAGAAATATCAAAGGTAACCCAAAATTAATTGAAATCTAAAAGCAGACTGTAATACAATCCATGTTTGTCAAGTACTCATTTATTCAAGTGTATTAATAGACTGGAATCTAACCACAACAATTGAAAAAGTAATAGAACACGTTATACTACCAAGAGTTAAAACAAAACTATTATACATATAACGACTAACTGAAAAAATACTAGCCAGAAATAATACAATCGTATTTTTAACTTTCAATTGATATTATATTAATTACCATACGAAACTGTAGTATAAACTAAAATTAAATTTTAATACATCCAATGTTTAATTACATAAATTATGTTTATTTGTAAGAAAGTTAAAAAAAAATTGAAAAAAAAAAAAGATTTATTTTATTTATAAGATAATAAGTGAAATGCTTTGAATTGTTTTAAGAAATAAAATTAATGCATCATTTAGTTTACTTTGCACCGTTTTGGCTGTCTATTTCTGCCACTATGAAGTGCTTATCACAGCCAAATACACCTCGTAATTTTGAATTATGATAAAATGCGTGTTCGAAACCTTATCCCGTATACGTCTCCCTCTCCAAACACAATACACTAACGAAAGGTCACTGAGACCAGGACTTATTTAATGTTCACCAATCCTTAATATCATGCTCACCACTATTCGGTGAGGAAGGACCAAATTTTCGATCTACCGCTCATTAGCTCGCTGCCTTTATTCACTATGTACTTAAGGTACTGTTTCGGATGGCTAGAAGCATATTCTGTTGACTTACTTGTAAAATGTATGTTTGACAACAATGTTACATCTAAATACCCTAGAACCTAAAAGAATTAAATATTTTTTCCTAAAAGTGAATTTTACATTAAATATAATATTTAAAATATATGTTGAACAACAACGTTACATCTAAATACCCTTGATTCTAAAAGAGTTAAATATTTTTTACTAAAAGGATATTTTACATTAAATATAATTCAAATATATGTTGAACAACAGCATTGCATCTAAATACTCTTGATCCTAAAAGAGATAAATATAATACTTTTATACTAAATAATATTTTTTTTTACTAAAAGCAAATTTTACATTAAATATAATATTTAAAATATATTTTGAATAACTACGTTACATCTAAACACCCTTGATCCTAAAAGAGTTAAAATGTTTTTACTACGAGTAAAATTTACATTCACTATATTATTCAAAATCAAATATTGAAGGCTAAAATATTCCTTTAGCTAAATACAGGATATAATGAAGAATAATATATACGAATGTTATGTCGTTTATTCTCGGTTAAAAAATAGTTTTAAATTCTTTACAAACTACTGCATGAACATAAAAACGGATTTGTAGAATGCTCTTGGAGAAAGTTTTTCTCATATAATCCGGTGGTGTTGGAAAACAAATGCGGTTACAAAGTTTTAAGCGTCTAATTGATTAAACGTATCCAAAATTGAAATAAAATTATATCGCATCCTTATTTTTCTTATTTGTGTACTTCCCCCCTGATGCCTGTGTGGTTAGTGCTCTGGCCTCGCATGCCAAAGCTGTTGGTTTCGAATCCCGGGTTAGGCATGGATGTTCGTTGTGGTTCAGAAACCACGTTAAGATGTAGGTTCAGGCATGATTAGCCGTCACTGTGCATAAAAATAGGTCTCGTAACGTTCGAACCAACAAATCAACTTGTGTGTTTTGAGATAGTAGACTCACCTGTGCTTTGTAGAATGTCGAATTTTAAATTATTAAAAAAATTCTAATTCAGAAATTGTTTGAGAATTCCTTTATTGTTATTGTTGATTGTCTATTTTTACCTGATGTTACATTATCGAATAACCCCGGACGGGAGTGGGACGGTAGCCTCCGGTTACCTGATATTACAACGAATAAAACAATAGTTTAAAAATAGCCAAACAGCCTTTCTTCGTAAAATAAGTCTATTAAATTGTCTCGTTTGCTTTAATTAAGCTTTTACAGCTGCAAATAATCCCGACGCATTAAATTACGTACAAAATTAATCAGTTATATGCGACAAAAGAGGCCTGACAAAGCTTTTCTAATTAATGATTTTCAAGTATGTTAATCTTTTCTACTATGTTATATTATGAAAGTTGTTAAAAGATTTGAAAACTCAAAATTGCATTTTGCTGGTTGGAATTAGTTACACAAAAGAATGTCAACTGAGAAAAATATTTGAATTCTTCACTTTACTTTGAGACTCAGTCAATTAATAATATGATAAATTTTCAAAGAACCCTAAATAGTCACTGATGTATAATATTGTCTACACTATAGTTCCTTCGAAATGCAAATATATATATGAATAAATAGCAAATGTTATTCTTACTTTAAGTAGTAGTTTTTTGTACAAATTATGTTAAGATTGGCATCGTAAAGCCTTAGGAAATGATTTAAAATCTTTCCACGATTCTTGTTGAACAAACAAATATGCAAATTAGTAGTAATCAGTTAAAAATATAACTACCCGCTAAGAAAAATCTTATCTCTTATCATTTGACTAATTTTTCTGAAATATCTCTTTTGTGGAATTACCAAGTTTTAGGTTGTTTGTACTGTATGTCCATCAGAAGAATAGTTCCCGGGCGATAGATAGTATAGATGAGGAGGTCGAGATGGGATACAATACTCGTTGATTTAGAATTGGGGTGATGCATACAGGAAATTTTAGCCCAAACCCAGGTAGCACAGCGATATACGCCAATTTCAGAAACAAGGGTTCTGGGAAGATTGCCCATTTCATGCTGAATCTCAAGCATCATTCCAAAATACACGATTTTTAGTTTAAAATAAACATGTCAAAACCATTACAAAATGTATTTTTTACCATTCCATCCTTTCTTATAACATTATATTTTAAAACTCTGCATCAAAATTTCAAAACTATCAATATATTTTACTCATCACTGGTCGAAAATGGCCAATCTACAACAGTCCATATCGGGATTGGCCAGCGGCAAACCAATATTGGCCAACGGATTTTTGCTATTTGGGAAAAGGTTACAATACTTCGAATTCAAATTTTCCCCTGGAATTCCCCATGAAAAATAGTTTCCACTTTAACAAACAACTTTATACAACCTAGCGAGAGACAGACATAAATATAAATTATTTTGAATCACAGATACAAATTAAATGTTAATGGTACGATTGAAATTGTTTCTAAATATTTGAATTGTAAATATTTTTTAAAGGATTTGGGGATAAGAGGATATTAATAATAATATGTCTCCTGGTCTCTCTGGAGTAATTAACAGATCTACATAAAAAATAAATACACACAGTACTGATTTTACGGAAAAATATTACATAGGAAATAAAAAAAAAATATTTAACAATTTTGTATAATAGTTAAAAATTTCAAAAACTATGTTTCAGGAATATAACTTTCAGAACATGTATTAGAAATTAATATATTTATTTTGGTTTAAAACTTTCCTACTAACTTTTACGATAAGGTTCTACTCTATTATTAGCTTCCATAGAGCTCTCTAAAGTGCCATATTTCCCTCTGGATAGATATTTTCACTGATAGTTATTATTTTTTTTTTATAGATATTATTTTCTCATGATCTAAGTCAGTGTTCGTCATTAACT
The DNA here is from genome assembly GCA_963978545.1 of Linyphia triangularis. Taxonomy (NCBI): domain Eukaryota; kingdom Metazoa; phylum Arthropoda; class Arachnida; order Araneae; family Linyphiidae; genus Linyphia; species Linyphia triangularis. The sequence goes on from OZ021733.1 coordinate 32,002,043, forward strand.
TTTAGAGGGGGCCGTATGACCTATGTTGAAGATTTTCATGGGCAAGATACATCAATATATGTATCTTTAATTGTTATCGATTTAACAAGATATATCCTTTCTGAAAATTAAAAAAAAAAAATATTGATATTTTTATTATCTTAATAAAATTACAATTGATATTTGATTTTTTTCCAAATAATTTAAAAAATAATAAATTTCATTATGAATCAATCAAAGTCTAAAATAGAAGTGAATATTTCGTTCCAACATGACAATACGAGCTGACATAACTTTTTAAAAAAGTATATAAACTGTACTTCCAGATTACCCTGTTTTGTCGATATCAATTGTGCGACGATAACGGTTGAAATCGTTCAGCTTATTTTATGAAAGTCACTATATGTCGAAGAATTCGTTACAGCAAATCTTAATATATCGTCCAAATGATATTCAGTTAAGTTGTTCATATATTTATTCTTGATGAAAACTATCTTGGTGAAAGCTTTTTCATATAGTTTCTTCGGTCACATAGTGAAGAACTCTGTTCTGCATAGTTTAACACATACTATTTTGGATAAATTAAAATTATGTAAAAAAAAAAGTTCATACCATGAAGCTTGATTTTGTTTTCTGTTTTACCGGCGGGTCGCAGAAAAGTCTGTCTTGGGGCTGGATACGGCCCACGGGCCGCGTATTGGCTAACGCTGATCTAAGAAGTAAGTGTACAAAATTATACTGAGATATGTCTATAATTACCAGCTCCAGGCAGCTCCAAGTAAAGGAAATTTAATTAAGAACAGACTGTATTTACAGAAAAAAAAAAGCAAAATATTCATTTTACAATAATGAAAAATTTGCAATTAAGGATCTAGTTTTCTTAAGCACTTAAGTGAACGACAAAATTGATCGTTAGGGATTGATCTAGAAAGCACAGCAGTTTTACCAGAGTGTCTTGAAGCACTTTGATTTTTCCTTACTGGAACGATTCACCGAAGAAAGCTTAGGAATCTCCGATAATCGCATTATCGGACTTACTCCGTGATTATCGAAATCACCACAAAGGTTTATTTGGGATTTATACGTACTGTTTCTTATCCTCTTACATCGAAATACAAGTGTCTACCCATAGAGTACCTAATTTACTGATGTAATTAAAACTTGATTACAAGCAAATACTGCGTAGCTTACATGGTTCACAACGTCCAATTTTTACAGATTTGAAAGAAGCCTCATAAGTCAAATATTTTGGTAAATAAAATGTGACATCTTGGGTGTTGTACCATTTTCATTTGGTTGATAATGGTGAAAATGTGAAAATAAAATTTAATTAGATACCATCGAAAATGGTATGTGCCTACCTAGGGGACTTTGTATCACATTTGTTTTTTAAACATTTCATTTTTTCACATTTACCATCCGATTATTGGCATTAAATATCGATTGAATGAAAAAAATACTCTACGTTTCAGAAAACTATATGATCGTTTTCCAATAAAGTTTAAGGTTACCATGAAGAATTATTAAGTAAGTTGTTTTTTGTGTTGTTTGAAGGTTTGTGCAATCTTATCTGGAAAAATTTGTCCATTTGTTTATGGACGAAATTCAATTGCATAGAAAAAAAATCAAATGCCATATCATTAACGACATTTGTAGCAATCTACTTTTTCATATACTAGATAGTTTGAGAGTTTCAATAAAATACGATATTTTGAAGTGATGTGTGTGTTAGTGCCATTATTGTTTTTCTTTAGATATCAGATGTTTGATATGTTGAACTCGCCACAATTATATGAATTAAACCGTGCAAAAATTCTTGCTGTCAGATATAACTGTCTATTTCTACTTGTAACTTATTATGGAGTACGGTTTTAACAGGCAAAATCTTTTTCGAATTTTCTGACAAACGTAAGAGTTGATTGTATACTAGGAGGAAAAGAAATTTTCCACGATAAGATTTCTATGTATTTCAGATGAGAAAACATAAGTGGAGCTAAGTCTTTGAGATTGTGCGCTACTGATAATAAGTTATCCTACCTTACTGAATTACTTAGAATATATTTTAACAGAACAATGATATTCATTGATTTTACCCTTCACATTTGCGATGGAAGAAATTACAGTGAAAAGAAATATTGAAAATTATTTCATGGATCTTCTCAAACAACATTTTTTGTGTAACAGATTATCTAAGATGAATATGGTTGCGTATTCTATGCAATTTTTTCATATTTATTATAATATATTCTTTCAGTTACAGATACTGAAGTAAGTCTACAGTTACGAAAACCATAAGTAATTTTTTTTTTAAATCTACAATGATAAAACACCAAAAATTCTCTGAAAGTTACATTTTTTTTCAGACAAAATAATTTTTGAAAACATAATTCAAAATTTTGCAAAAAAAGTTAACCTCAGGTAAATATTTGAACTATGGCAAATATATGGTAAAAATTTCATTAAGAAGATAGTAGCTGTTTTTTCAAAAAGATACATCGAAGTTTGAAAAGTGACATTACGAGATAAATGCATTTTTATGTGGAATTGTGGCATTGGCAACTTATATTTTAATTTTTTTTAAACTAATTTTTCATCAAAACTAGAAGAAGTACAGAACAATATTATATGTTAAAAGCAGCAGAATAGTTTGAAATTTAAATATACGCAAAAATCATAAAAACGATAATTTTGAAATTTTTTGCCTACAGAACCACCTTTCTCAATTTTTAAAGATTTTCATCGTGTTAAGTAAACCAAAATTTATTTAAATTATTAAAATGTTGAAAAACTGGTTGAGTTAACCTTTGATTTAAAAGCATTGATCTTTGAGCTTCGATGTCTTTCCAGTAATTAACGTGTCCGCTTTTGGAACAATGACCTCTTTGTTTCACTTATCATAATATTGTATTAAATAAGGGTCTGGGACTCAAAATTTTTTAAATTCTCAAAATTAATTTTATTATTGTAAAAAATAATGCAAATATTTTTGAATAAAATGGCATACAAATGTTGTTTTTATCATTAGTAGAACTTGAAATATTTAAGTTTTGGTTGCATGACAACTGTATCTCAGACATGCTATCTTGAAACTTTGAAACTGTTTTTCTCGGTGATGGCTTTTTGTCCCTTTTTTTAGTGTAAATTGATGTAACTTAAAAACTACTTGTTATAAATATGTGAAGCTTTCCACAATTATTTTTTATATATAATTCTTTAGTTTTTCTTCAGGAATTATGTTTTTTTATTAAACTATTTTTGTAAAAAACGTTTGGAGTTAAGCATACTATGAATTTTTACAGTTTTTGCACACAATATATATAATTTTTTTTCAATTTCATCTAATTACTTTAATGAAAAATCATGACGACAATTTTTGATATGAATTATAAGAAATAATTTTATGCAAAAATGAAGTTTTTTTTTTTTTTTTTTTTTTTTTTTTTTAAATTTAGATATATCTAATTTAAGAAATATCAAAATTTTTAAGTTTTTCAATTTAAAATATATATATATATATATTTTAAATTTGAAATTTTAAAATAGTTTCCTAAGTTTCAAAGCATAAAAAATTTCATAAAAATAATTCGAAAAATAGAGATTTTAGAGTTTTGAGTCCCAGACCACCTTACGAAAAAACTTAAATACTAAGGATTGTTTAGTACCTACATAGAATCAAATTTTAGAGATCTGATCCCCAATTCCAATACAAAATCCTAAAACTATTCATACATTAACATTTAACATTATTCAAATTCTAGATCTTTGTGGGTTTCAAAAGAAATAGTTAAAATATCTCCAAATAGGAAACAAATTCAAATAATAAAAAAACTTCCTCTTCACTAAAGATGATTCAATAAGCAGTGACTTAGATGTCCCATTGGAGAAAGAATTGCTCTGAATACCGAAATAAGGTCCGAGACTTTTCCTACAGTTCCACAAAAAAACTGGAATTCCTACTATTTCAACGATATTCGGATTCACTTACGGGTTCTCAAGTTCTTTTTTCCTGATTCCAAATGTGACAGTCCGAATTTTTGTCAGAAAAGGAATCAGTCCACCAGAAATCCCAATTCAATACGCTCCAGAACAATTGTCATCACCCATCAAATAACTTTTTACCTTCTATTCCGGATGGGCGGGAAAATACTTCCTGGAATTTTTCTCGGTGGTTAAGCATAAGACAAAGAGTTACCATGGGAAGGCCTGGGTTGTAATAAATTAACAATGCTTCTGTTTTACCCAGTAATACTATTTTTTGAGTTGTTCTGTTAAAGCTGGGTAATACATAGAGGAGAGGGATGGGAAATTTTTTACAAAAATATTTCTATTACATTATTATCTGTTGATACATTTTGACATTTTAACACAATTAAAAAATATAAATATCATGGTAATTACTTTATATTAGTTTAATAAGCACATTATAAGGCAAGACAAATGTCCCATCCCTGCCTCATGTGAGGGAAGAGAGAGAGATGGATGTGACATGTGTATGAAAGTTAAAATACATGCATAATTTTCAAAAATATTATGAAAAAAGGACAGAAACTGTGTTAACATTTGTACCTATGCCTTATTGTGTATTTTTGAACCTTTATTTATTATAACATCATTTCAAGTTGTGAAAAGAAATTGTCTTATTTGTTACACAATTAAAAGAGTTATTAACTATAATATCTCCAGTCAAGTAATTGTGCTAACTGTACAAACTAAAAAATTTGATTGGTAAACATAATTATTTGGCTGGCGATATCATAGTGAGAGATGGAACATGTTCCATCCCTCTTTCTTGTTTGGTGTCTCATCCCTCCCTACTCACAACATTTCAATACAATAACCTAGTATTAAAAACATGCTAGGTTTAGGCTTAACCTAACTGCAAATTCATAAAAGTTATATTACTAGGTCTACAAAACATTAAAAACAATTATGTTAGCAATAATGAAATATTTTGAAAGCTTATATAGAAAACATAGAAAGGTACTGTCATTATTTCAATATAACTTTTTTGTTACATAACCTCATAAAACCTGCAACTAAAATGATTCCTAGCTAGGAATATCAAGCTTTGGTTACTTCACCAGGTAGAAGAATCAGAATAAAAAATAAAAAAATGCTCTATTCATAAGTTATTGCAGGTGTCCTATTCCTTCCTACTCTCCCCTAAACAGATTTCATTAATTTTCAAGTAGTTCTAATAATTTTGGCTCTTTCACTTTTATTCTATTTTCAAAATCTCTAGGGACTAATTTTAAATAGGCTCGAAATTTATTCATACGCAGAATCGAGGATATGTTTTCCACATAAAAGAGCAATCATGTAATGAAATCTCAATAGGTCTCCTTCCATGAGATTTCATATGATTGCACATCACAATATGATTGCACGTATAATCACATTGTATCTGCATTCGTATAAAGTCATACGTTTGTTAAAAAAACTATATACTTCGTAATGTTTAGACAAAACAGTTATGAGCTTATTCCATAATTTTTATTAATATCTGTAGTATATTAAATATAATTAAATGCTTACATATTTACACCACAAGTTAATAAATATGAACGTTTCTTGTCCTTAAAATACATCATCGTTTGGTTTTGATACAATTTTGATTAAAATAATAACAATGGGAATATTTTATTTTTGGGTTTAATAATTACAAATGTATAATCAACATCCTGGAAATTATTTGATTAGCAAGGTCATTTATCACTTATTTATTTTTACTTTATCATTAAAGGTAACGGTAAGTCATACTATATTGTTAGTTTACCAAACGATACATAAATTTCAAAAATATATTATCAAATGGAAAAATAACTAGCTACTAGAATGCTACTAGGAATTGGAGCCGATTTTAAAATCTAAAATTAACAAAAATAAATTTAAAATAAACTAAACGACATAATGATAAAATTAATTTGCCAGTCCGTTAAAATATGGTAAAAACTTAAGCAAGTAAAGAATAATACATCAGTCAAATCTCCAACTAAATTTTAAATTTATAGAAATAATTACTTTTCCTTGATTGTCAATCTTGAGCATAAAAAAAATTGAACTATCCTCCAATGCCTGTTTTGAAATTTGTATTATACTAAAAATCAATTATTGCTAATTTTCCATATAAAACTACTTACTACAATGCGTAATAAAAAGGTAATATTCAATTATCAAAATAATATTAAATTACAAGAAAAAGATTAATGAGAAACTAATTTATATATTTTAAATTTATTAGCTGTAAAAGATGTTAAGTGAATTCTGCATTACATCTTCGGAATTTACTAACGTGTGTCATCCCCATTAAAAAAAAAAAAAAAAAACTGGGAAATTATAATATAAAAAGTAAAAATAAACACTATCGTTACGCTAAAGTTATTGTTAAAAGTTTCTCAACATAACAGTAAATTGTTGCAATTAACAGTTATAAAATCAGTATTTACATGCTCTATAGTATATTTATCGTATACTAATGTTGATTTCGCATGCGTCGACATTAAAAAAAAAAAATTTGGAAAAAAGAAACCATTCATAAAACACTATATAATAAATAATACGAATAAATCCAAATTATCAATATTTAAAAATATTTTTTATTTATAGTTTAAGATATTTTTTACTTAGACTTTAAAATTCCAATTAATGTACTATTATCTAATTACATATTACCTTCATTACCAACGATGGCTATATCTTCGGTTCTAATTATCGTAGAATCTTGCGGTTTGCACCAAAATGTTTTGTTTGCAATTTTCTATATGCTAATATGTGTTTTCTTAGTAGGCTGTTTACTAACTAAATTTAACTTTATCTGTACAAATTTTTATACGAACCCCTATTTTTTATGTTTTCATTCGATTTAGAATACTTTGTTTACCTAAGATACCACATTTCAGCTCATTATTTTGAGAAATACTTCACTTATGAGTGAAAATGTTTTGATCATTCTTGAGAGCAAATCTCTTTTAAAAAATGTTAAAACTTGTTTTATTAATTAATAATTATTAAAAAACTGTTTAATATAAAAGTTAAAATTTATTTATTTTTGGCCTTTAACAAACAATCGTTTGAAACAAAAATTTCTCAAATATATAAACTATTTAAGAATGTTATTTTAAGAATGTTTTTTTTTTTTTTTTTTTTTGCTTACTGTATCATCTATATTAAATACAGTTGTTTAGTCCCCTCCTTACATGTTCTTTGCTCTGGCAACCTTATTCTCTTTTTCTTATTCCTCTCTAGGAAATAACTGCGATAAAGTAGCAATGTCTAACCCCCTGAGATAAGCATTCTACACATTTTATCTCTGATCTCTATATTAAAAAAAATTTAATACAGCACTCAAGAATTCTATAGAATTACTGTACCAATGTAACCGATAGATAGTAAAATTAATTCATCAAACAACTCAGAAAGGTTAATGAGAAATTCCATTTCTAATGCGAACACTAATTAAGCCTGCAAGCTAAAGTAAATATGCAAGGTGATTCCTTATATACTTTTAAGCCCCATTTTAAATTTGTAACGGCGTCTCGTATAGCTACGGAAGTAACGTATACTTTTAGTAAAGTGACTATGCTAAATATCTTAAGACAGATTACAGAGTCCTAGTGTCAATTTATGGAAGTTGCATAAAGTAACTAAAAAACTAAAGGAGATAGGTGAAAAAGTCCAGTTAAAAAAATGTTCACATTAATATGACAAAGCCACAGGAAAAAGTTTCATAAAGTTATCTGTAAAATTGACGGATATATTCGTGGTTGAAAATATGGACTATTCATAACTTCAATAAAGGGCCGTATTAAAATAGACAACTTTATGTAATTTGTCCCTTTGGTTTTGTTATATTGTTGTGAACATTTTCCTAATTATACTTTTTTGCATATCTCCTTTAGTTTTTTTTTTTTTTTTTTTTTTTAACTTCCATAAATTGTGGATCATGGATAAATATTTAGCCTAGTCACTTTATTTTATTTAGGTATACGTTACTTCCCTGGCTATACGAGATGCCATTACAAATTTAAAGGGCTTAAAATAATATTAGGAGTCACCTTGTAGTTTTGAATTGATAATTTTTCAAAGCGGAAACACATCTTAAACACTGAAATTTCCACATCAACCTTTAAAGCATGCTAAGTTTCCAAGTACTACCAATAGTTTAAAATTTAAGATTTATAACTTATTTTAAGTGACAAGGGCAATTTTATAGCACTCTAGTACAAATTTACGAAGACAAGTCTAAAAGGGTGCTTAAGAGTTGTTCAATGAATGCCATATAGAATTTGACTTTGAGGATATTACTAGTTTTATACTGGACATGGAGAGTATATATATAGGTAAGCAACTATATTAAATGAAAAGTTTAATTTAATTTAATTTTATGAATACAGAATAAAGCTAGGCAATTTTTCGAAGAAAAAATCAAATCGCCATACACAGATAACTCATTTAATATAACCTACAGTTTAAATCTATTAATATAGTATATATCCAGGTAATTTTTAAAAAAAATTAAAATCTTAATAGCATAACAAACAACATATATTTTGTATTGATGACTTTAAGTTTGAAATCTTAGTTGTTTTCGAAAAGTGGAATGCTTTTTTTTTCTCGATAAATTTCGAATAAAAAAATTTGGAAAAAGTTTTTAAGCTTAGCAAAAACAGTTTAAGACATATCTTTACTATTATTTTCTAGATGCTGTGTCCCACTTGATAACTGTGTGATTCGCTTTCTGACCAAACATGCCATAGTGCAGGGTTCGAAACCTTGTTTAGGGATGAGAGTTCGTTGACTTTCGGAATCCACATTAAACTGCAGGGTCCGACCTGATCAGCCGTTATTATGTACAAAAATAGGTCATTGAACGAATAAAACAAACTATATATGTTGTTTTTACCTAACAGCACATCTGACATACATTTTTTTTTACATGAACAATAAATATTGTTCTGGCTAATACAATTTAAAATACTTAAGGTATACATAAACATTTGGGAAGTTTTATTTTATACTATCTTTTATGTTATAAATTTAGAATTTTATACAGTATATTAAAATTTAAAAAGAAACAATAATTTTTTATTTAATTATTTAATATTTAAATTATTTTAATGGATAATTATGACCTAATTAGAATAGACATAAATGAACTTGTAATCAACTTAGAAATATTATTTTTATTACAAATAAGTATATTGACACTTGTTTTCTTGTAGAATTCTATACTTGACTTTAATATTTATTTAGTTACGAAATTTTAGATAACAAGTTTGAAAAAGTGCATAGTTTTTAACAAAAATAAGATTAAATTATTGAAATGTGTTTATAACAATATATATTAGACTTTGCATGAAAACATTCTCATTGTTATTTTCTATAAAACATAACCAGAATTTTACAAAATTAAAACATACATACTGATGTTAGGTCTGTTCGTTGTTCGTGTTAAGTCATATAACACCAAAAGTGATTTTCCAAAAACAAGTTTAAAATTTAATATGCAAATTAATGTGATACAAAACAGGAAGGAGGTTCAGAAAATCTCCTGTAATTAAAAAAGTATTTTGATATTCAGGAAGGAAATGGTATCATTTTAAAGGTTGTAAATTGGAGAAAATTTTTAAGGTAGATCTTGAATTTCGTAACAAGATTTTAATTTTTGTTTTAATGCAGAAAACAGTTCTCAATGTATTGATGGACACATGTGCAAAATATCATAACTCTACGGCCTTTTAAACGAGTTCATTTTTGTATTTTCATTTACTGTCAGCGAGGTTGCGGGTTCGAGTCCCGTGTTAGGCATGGGTGTTTGTAAATGTATGTTGGCTTGTCTAATGACAAATGTTTCGGCGCATTATAGTCCTCGTGTTGCTGACGGCACCAGATAATCTGAATGCGACCAACCATTTACTGTCAGCCATATATTCGTATGCAATCGTTAATATTCAAATACATTTTACTTGGAAGTTTGTTTTTCATAATTGTGACTCAGAAAAAGTTCTAAAGTCCTTTAAAATCCTTTAAAAAACACTTCAGTTTTTAAAAAAATATTTTATTAAATAAATTTTCAGTGAATTAAATTTTAAATTGCAGAATATTGTCCATATTAGAATATTTCATAAGTATACCAAGTTTCGTGTTTTTCAGGGGAAAAAATAATAAAAAATTGTTTTTATCAATGAGTCTATCTTTAGCACAAAAAAAAAAAAAAATGCAAATTTCATTATTCCCAATGTATATGTATATCTTAATCTTTAGTGAAATATTTGAGTTATACTTGATAAAAAGACCTGTCTATTAAAATTTGCGTTTATGCATATTATAACTTCCTTTCCTACTACGTAATCTACAAAATTGTTTGTTGAACCTGACTGAGACTATCTTACTTGTCTCTTTAAACATATTTCAACTTTTAAGTGCAACCCTGAATTTGCATTTGTATAAACCATTCAGTAACGACTCTCTTTTAGTACAAGATTTGCATGTCAATCATTTAAAGAGACTAACCGAAGTTTCTAAATGTGTTTTGGAAATTGCTTCGGTTCACGATTCTGAAATCCTTTCTCGTTTGTTTTCCATTTCAAACTGTTTCTTTGAATTTGTAAAGGACAAAAAAAAGATTTGAGAAAGAGACAGTCCTAAATCCCATTCCAATTCGTTATTCACAGTTCCATTTCAAAGTCAATAGTGGCACAAAGTATTCAAAGTCAAATCGTGTCTAAAATATTTTGATTAGCTACAACTCGGAAACCCCAGAATTTTGATAATTTTAAGTTGAGTTTTTGTGAGTTTGTTTATAGCATACTAAGAATGTTTTATGTACAGAAAAACAAATACAAAAATATTAAACACTTTTGATTAAATAAATCCTAAAATTTAACCCTCTAGTGCTTGATTTTTTTTATGATGCAACTAGAGGTCATGTAACTGGCGTTTTTTGCAAAAAGTATAATAATAAAATATTTTTTCAAGGTTTAAACAATCTTAGTATGACTGATATAGTTAATTGTAATTTCAAAGTGCAGTAAAATATATTAATTATTACTCAAATTTTATTTCCAAGTTATGTAGCATATATGGTGCACTATGCACTAGAGGATTAAGACCAAAATGCAAAAAAGTAAGGTGGGTAGTAAAATTAACTACCAGATTTGAGCGACATAAAAAATAAAATAGGTAATTTGCTCAAGGGGAAACTTCAAACAAAAAGGCAGTTATAATTGTTTGAAGCAGATAATATATATACAAATATTAAAGACTTCAATAGAATAAAGTTTATATTTCCGAACAAAACTCTAAAAAAGAAAAATGGGTGATAAAAATTAACTACCAGATTTTGGTGGAGGTGAAAGTTGAGAAAATCGACAAAATTGACAACCCTCTCAAGCAAAAACAATAACAACAAAAAAAGAGAACATGGTAGTTTGGAGCACAGTATATATAAACAAATATTAAACACTGCAACTGATGAAAGTCCGAATTAAAGACAAACTTCCACACACAAAAGAAGGTGGGTGGTAAAATTAACTTCCAGATTTGAATGAGGGATGCTTGACTCAATTTTTAGTTTTGTATGTTTAGTTTTTATTTTACATTACTTATGGGTGTGTAAATGATGCATATTTATACTTCATTAAGTATTACACAATATTTATTAATATCCTTCTGAAGTATTAATTGTAAAGGTGGTAAAATATTAAACATAAAAAAACCTTCAACTTGGGTCAAGTATCCCAATGTATAAGGACACTTGACCCACCCCTTAGGGATACTTGAGACAAGTCATATATTTAGGAGTATACAATTTAAACTTATAAATGCAACACTTTTACTTAATAATAACGTAACTCCCATTAATAAGTCCAATGTTAATACTTTTCTGTACTTGTTCAATGAGCTCAATATTTTTTATTTTTTTATTAGCTGCATAATGTTAATATGGTGTCCACTTTTAATTTTTATTGAAGAAAGCTAAAACCATTAGCAGTTTGAAAGCTATTTCTGTTCTTATACAAGTTCAAGAATAGGAAAATAATTATATATTTGAATACAAATGTAAATTCACTTTAAAACCCCAAATTTGTGATTCTATGATTTTTCATTGAAAACTCAGGTGGATGAAGAATAGCTTGAATTTAGTCAGGTTTGTGTATCTTCAGGTGATTTGTGCATTGAACATTAGAAGGACATGCATGACAATTTGATTTGTCTTATAATTTAAAAACGGATGCAAAGATTCAGTGGTCATTTTCACCATGTAATTAGCTAACTGAAAGGCAAGAAGTGATCCCACTTCCTACTTATAAAATCTTCCCAATTCTGAGAAAAAGGCATTGGGTCAAGTATCCCTAGTTCCCCTAAAGTAAAGAAAGTTGATAATTCTCTCAAGCGAAAACTTCAAAAGAATGGGTGGTCATAATTGTGTAGGAATACTGTATACAAACACTTATTAAACACGTCAATTAAATCAAGTTGCAAACAGACTTAATTGCTTCTAAGGTACCTAAAAAACAAAACGTGCAAGAAATTCATCTGAAATACACATTTCAGTATCTTATTAGGCTCTCCAAATTCTAAAAATAAACATCGAAATTCTTCTGCAACTTTGATAAAGCGTTTTTAAAAGTTGTATTTTCGTTACACTAGTTCTATCCCAATTCAACTTGTTTATTAATTACTTTACAGACAATTAGTAAACAAACTTTTCTATTTGCACTTTATTATACCATGTATCTTACGCACATTAATTTTTTGGGTTACATTACCATGAGATGTGACTAAATATATAATGACAAATCTTTTGACATCTAACTTTATATATTTTGAAAATTCCAAAAGCAAAACTTTAATAAAATTTATATTTCTTAATGAACTCTTCTGAACCAACTGTGTTTTGAAGGAATCTTTCAATCTGCCAATTATAGGAATCTGGATTTAAAAAAAAAACATATAAAGAGTTAATATGCAATTCATTTATCTTTTCTTATGAATGGTCTTTCCAATTAAAGCGGAATTCTGAAAACAGACTTTCCTCTTAAATTTTTCTTATATTTCAATACGAAATCTCTGTAACACACACTTTGGAAAAAGATTTCAAAAAATCTTTGAAGAAAAGAATCAAAATCAAAAGAATCGTGACAAGAAAGGAAATCAACCAGCTCTGTTTGGAATCGTTAACTAGATGCTTCTCTTTAAAATTTCAGCAATATATATCTAATGAAATTTCTTGAAATTCAGGATTATAATGTATTTCAGGGTGAAAATCAAGGAATATTCTTTGATATTTATGATTTTCTTCTTTTATAATTTCGTTTTTAGATATATTTGCTATTTTGATTCAATTTCATTAAGCACATTTCCTCTTTCAAAACATATTTTACTAAACATTATTAAATTAGAATTCGGTTTTACTACATTCATTATCCAATGAAAAGCTATAAAAGTTGAAATAATAGTTTTTGTATTGAGAATTTAATATTGAATTTTGTTCATGTTGTTCCATTGAATAAAAGATTTGATAATCATGGTACTTTTTACTCCTATAGACTTCAATTTAGTCACATTTCTCCTTTTGAAGTAATTTTTAACAAAATTTTTATTTTTAGTCATTAAAATTTACAATTAAATTAACAATTAAAAAGAGCAACTTTTCCATTTTACCCAGTTTCTGCTACTAAAAGATTAATCTATTTGTATTAACATTTTGAAATTTTTTCATGTCATATAAATTAATTTTTTTTTAGCTACTTACTCTTTTTCCAATAATATACAGCTATTTTTAATGATAATTACTACAGTTGCAAAATTCCTATAATTCGTCATACCAACAACTTAGAAAGAAATAGACATCAATATAAAGATGAGTCAATTTTAATAAAAAAAGAAAATGCTCATTATTAAGAAAGAAACATTTCTTCGTTTGACTTATATTTCTGCAATTATTGATAAATCAGGAAAAGGAAACATTCATCAAGCAATCCTATAACAGTGATATTTCTAGCGGTTCATCAATTATAACTTTAGTTTAGAAGACTTTTGTTTCTACGTGATTTGTGTTGCTACATATTTTATGTCAATGTTCTAAACAAACTCCCACGCAATCTCGGATACGTGGATGTGATTTATATTTTTAACATTAACTTGACTGACGTCAGTAGGGTGTCTTATTTAGAAGGAGTCTATATTTCTAACATTAGCATACCTGACGTCAATGCAATTTTTAGCTTTAATCTGATTTTCTTCTTCAGTCTTGATTTTGTGTCGTCAAGGTATTTTTGGAAAGTTGTGACATTCAAGTCTATTTTAAATAGTACATTTTATTTGTTGCATCGTGACTTTTTCAGACGAATATATTCGCTTTTTTGAAATTAGCGAAATTTGTACTATGTCGCTATGGCTAATTTCAGCTTACCATGTGCATCATAACCATTTTTATTTGAGGAAAATATAGTTTTGGTAACTATAATATAAATGTCGTTTGCTTCGGTGTGATGTCTAGCTTCAATGTGATGTTCTTCAGTAAGATATTTTTTAAAATGAATGAAATAAAAGTCCTCCTATTATAAGCTATGCATATGTGATATGTTGCAAAGTGACTTCTTTTTACTTGCTTTTTTCGTTTTACGAAAATTGTGAAATTTGTCCAGCAACTTCTGTATTGTTTTAGATTGACATCTCATCAATGTGACTTTTATGAAAACAGTTTCCTTGCAACGACTGCTCTCAAGCAAGGTTTGATTTCCGCACAATCCAACATAGCCCAGGCTTAAGGCCTCGATATTTTAGGCGGTCCCCAAAAATTTCAAAGTTATTGTAGTTAAATTGAACCTAATGTCCTTTTTTAAAATTTTCAATTACGTTTTAAACTTAAGTAAACTATAACCTTAAAGATGACAAATAATTTAAGTTGAAAGTGAAAAAATAATAAGCAAGGCCCTGCAAACAAATTATAGGCGCTAAAGCCACACGACAACATTAGTAGTTATGCAAGTAATTAATAAATAACTAAGAAATAAACAATTGGAAAAAAGGCATATTTGTCAATTATGGTAACTTCGTCAGGGGGTGACTACCATAATCGACGGCAAAATGCGAGAGTTTTTCTGTATATGTTACGGCAAAAGGCTAAACTTTGGGGTTACATATGTTATTTAGGTTTTTGCCATGACATATACAGAAAAATTCTCACATTTTGGAGTCGATTATGGTAGTCACCCCCTGACAAAGTTACCATAATAGACAAATATGCCTTTTTTCCAATTGTTTATTTCTTAGTTATTTATTAATTACTTTAGCCTTAAACTGATTTAAAGCAGCACTCGTTAAACATTTAAATCTCGTAAAAACATGCGCTAAATATTCAAATGAATTGCATTTTGGTTGACTTTCTTTTGTGAGATTTTGAACTTTAGATAATGGTTATCAATAAACTTGCAGACTATATACGAAAATCCTTCCAGCATACACTGTCAATAGTTATTGGAGCACCTCCTCCACAATTTTACTTATAGGGTCCCGAAAACATGATGTGCTTTGAGCCCCAAGTGATGCAAGTCAGACCTTGTTTACGGGAATTGTGTTTTAACATTTAAGCATCAGTGTAACTTTACTTGAACGTGATTTTGGACTCCAAGTGATGTGTGTTGATAATATGGTTTTGCATCTATCTGACTTTCAAGTCTTCCTGTCTTTTAATTATACATTGAGTTTGTTAATCTGAAAGATTCCTTCAGAAGCGCTTGTATTTTTTCTGCTTAAAGTGACAAAAACAAGACGAAATTCAGAAAAACATTTATGCTCTCAAAAAGAGTATTTGCTGAAAATTGCCTTTTAATTTTTTTTTTTTATGTGACTTTTTTTAAAGCGTATTGTATGACTTCAACTCATTATTTGGCAGCACGTGATGGGCATCGTTAATTTGTGTTTGCTTCTATGTAAGAATGTCTTTCTGACTTTTAATTACGCATTACGATTATAATCAATTTATGTTTGTTACTAAGAGACTTCTTATAAATACACTTTTTCTTCAATGGGTTTCGTGAGATTTCTTCTGCAGCTGTTTTGTAGTTTCAGCTTAACGTGACATCAACAGGACGAAACTCAGTGTAACATCTGTGTCCTAGAAATTAATGTTTACAAGAAATTACATTTCGACATTTTACCATCAGTCTGATTTGGCTTTAGTGTTAAAAAAATTGCTTCAACGCAACATTTGGCTTCACGGGATGAGCGTTCTATATTTTTTTCATCTATGTAACGTTGAAGTCTTACTGGCTATTAATTAAGCATTGTGTTTGTTGCAATGTGACTTCTTTAAGGTATACATATACAATTGAGATGATTTTCTTTAATTTTTAGGTTATAATTTCAAATTTTTTGGCAGTATATCAGAATTAAAAATGATGCCTTTTTATATATAAAAAAAATTTCCGTCAATTTTTTAATCAGCTAAATGCAATTAAAGTGATTAATTAGGACATTATTAGAACATAAATAAATAAACTTGTAATTAACTTAGAGGTATTATTTGTATTGCAAATAAGAGATATTATATTGAAGCATGTTCCTATGGAGAATTTTGAATTTGGCTTCAATATTTATTTAATTATAAGTTTTAAAATAAAAAGTTTTAAAATAAAAAGTTTTAAAAAATACATAGTTTTTAACATAAAATTAAGATTAAAATATGCATAAAAAATGTGTTTATAACAATATGTATTAGATTCTCCATAGAAAACACATTCATAACTTTTTTTTACAAAACAAAATTAGAATTTTGTAAATCAGACCATTTATTATGAAGTATGACCGTTGGCGTAAAGTCACATAACACCAAAATGTCATACTTCAGAAAACGCGTTTAAAGTTTACTACACTAATGAACGTGATACAAAATAGGTTCACAAAACCTACTTTAATTTAAAAAGTAATTTGAGTCTCAGAAAGAAAATGGTATCATTTTAATGGTATTGAATTCGGGAATATTTTAAAACCAAAAAACAAAAACGCTGAATTGAGTCAAATTTCGCGATTCCTAATACATATGTATACCTTAACATGAATTTTCACTTCAACGAAATTCGAGGGATTCCTCGACGGAATATCCACGGAAAATGCATTGATAATTTGCGTTTGCATATATGATACGAAAATAACTTCCGGACGTTAAATAACATGTTCCGTTTGCTACAATATTATTTGTTTCAACATGATCATTTTAATTCAGCGGTCACTAAATTTATGAGATTTTTTTTTAAAAATCAACCGTGACAATATAGCACAATATGTCATCTACCTGAATTATTTAATGTTGTTTTCTCCCTGCCAACTGTTCTAAACGGAAAATGTTATGAGACATCAGCATCAATTATAAATCTTCGATGCATCGGAAACCAGGCTTTTTGTCCACTTAATGTGATATAAATATAATCTATAAATCTATAATATATTGTATACAATAGACGATCATTTAAATCATCATTAGTTTAAATAATGCGTTCCATTTGTAACAACGTGATTTATTTCAGCGTTATACTTGCAGCAACGGTTAGTAATGTTTCTCCAGCATCACTCGCATTGTTTTAGATTGACTCGACACCAATGAGATTTCTTTCAGTATTGCACTTGCTTCCTGAGTATTCTTTAGTTTATAGGAGTTAGGTTTGAGATTTTCTCTATAATGTGACTTAATTCTTTGAAATGTCTGAATTCAGAGTGATTTTTTTCTAAACATTTATGGCCAAAATAGATTTTTACGTAACCGAAGAGCTCAATCACCAATAATTTTAATTAATAAACGTGTACATACTTAAATGTTATTTTTTCTTCAAAGTGGATTGGATAGTGATAACTTATATGCTAACTTAAAATAATAAAAAAAAAAAAAAAAAAAAAAAAAACTTTACTGTAAAATAAAATTGAAACCTAATTATCCATATTTCTTAAATTTTGTATTACAAAACTTGAAAAAGTCATGAGCACAAAGCAAAACTGACTCCGTTCCAGGACACTTACAATTTGACATAGTAATCTTAGATTTCAAGAAAATTATAATGAGTATGTTTATATTCCACCGCCTGTAATTGAATAATTGATAAAATTTAGTAAAGGTAAATTAAAGGGCATAAAAAAGTAGAGCTATTTTGTTATTTAATGTATTGTGTTGTTTACAAACAGATAAAAGTGGTACAAAATAATGACGTGGATAAATAAAGTTGAGAAAAAAATGCCCAGCTAAAAAAATTCTGTAAAAGACTCAAGCAATATTAAAAAATTCTTAAAAATTGGTAAACCACACTTAACAACTTCATGGATAGATATTAAGTTCCCTTTAAAAGGAAAAACAGGAAAATGTTATAAGTTCATAAACTGCTCTTCGCTTATTTTCATTTAAAGCTAAAAATATGAAATTACGTCACACATGATAAATTTATTTGATCTTTCTGAGTGAGATCGTCGACAAAGTTTTGTTATCTACTTGATTTTTTTTTATTCATTCAACATATACTCCCTCACTCACTCGTTTTTTTGCACTTACTTATGCATTTACTTATTTACTTGTTTGTTAGTGTGTGTATTTGATTGTATATATGTGTAGGTATTTGATTATTTGTGTGCTTTTGATTATTTTTGCGTGTGTGTAAGTGTTTGTTTGTGAGTGCGGGTATGTTTGTTTGCTTGC
Source organism: Linyphia triangularis (assembly GCA_963978545.1). Lineage (NCBI taxonomy): Eukaryota > Metazoa > Arthropoda > Arachnida > Araneae > Linyphiidae > Linyphia > Linyphia triangularis. Next base: position 32,020,707 of record OZ021733.1, read on the forward strand.
TTGTTTGTCTCTCTTTCTGTTTTACTGCTTGCTTGTCTGTTTTTCAAAGCTCAATCTCGGATCTCACGTACCGTAATCACTCACCACAAGGTTCTTAAGGAAGCTTGAAGATTGTAGGGGAGGTTGATGGAGTGGGCAATTCTTCTAAAACTCTGAAATTTTAGCACTCTTCAGAGTCTTGAAGAAACTTCCCACTCACATTATTGTTGTTGCTGCGTGTATACTTGTGACTATCCCTTCTTTATTTTTTTTGGCGCCGTAGACCTACTTGGGGGTCCCGATGTTAAACAACTAAGTGCTGAAAATTTACAAATTTGAGGTTATAAAATTAAATAATCGAATCAAATCTACATAAAGCACTCGAAATAGATGTCAAATAACATACTTATAAGTTCATATACCTGCTAGTAGTGTAATGTTGAATGAAAACTACAAAACAACGGTAAAAAGATAAAATAGACGACCGTTGAACTTCAGTATAGCAACAGCTTCAAGTGTTTGCCACGAGGTAGCATCACATACCAAAGTATGAAGTAGTGGTAATAGCGTGCCAATTCATAATGCATGGTATTGACTGGAAATTCAAAAGCCGAAAACAACGTTATGTCTGCGTGTTACCCCTGTCTACAGTAATGAATTTTGAATACTGAATTCCCTTACAGATTCATAATGAAAAATTAAACGAAATTGGTGATTCTTAAAATAATTTTAATAACTAAGAATGTAGATTTATTAACTTTACACGTAAATAATGCATTAGTTATGAAAGACATTGAAGCCATAATGAAACTTAGTCATAATTATATGTTAGGGGAAAGTTTTTTTTTAATTTTGATTATAATTTTCTTAAACCAATACTATCACCAATTTGAAAGACATATAAAGTTGATCAAAACACGATAATAAAACAAATTTAGATTCGTAAAATATTTTAAATTTCTTTATCTTGGCTTCTCAAAGAACATTTTAAACTTTTAAAAAAAGCTAAGGCAATAAATAACAGTTAAAATATGAATTCTAGTTTCTCTTGAATTAAATCTTGCCAAAATATTTCAAAGAATTCTCTGAAAAATTATATATTTTTAAATTTTAGATTTTTTTGCATTTGTATCACTTTGAAACTTAGAACTAAAGGTCACAGCAAAAAAGTTAAGAGAAATGAGGTTTATCACTCTTGTAATTTTTCTCCTTTTTATAGTTTTTGTGGCAAGCAATTGTACAAGAAACTGTTCGGATAAAAAGTTATTTTTCAATTTCCTTATTCCAATTTAATTGCTGAAACATCGTATTTTATAATCACCTCTGGCGGTATTTTTCCAATTGAAAAGAAGAATTCCTAATCACCAGTGCTTTGAATGACGCAAAATTCACACGTGGAATCATTTACAAGATTTTCACTTATATTTATTAAATACATCGCAAGAGGAGTTTGAGTATTTTTTTTCTTGTAATTTATAAGTTGAAAACTCCGAACTATGATCAACCAGTTAGATAGTAATGCTTACAAAAAGCTGCTCATACAGATGTTTCATGCAGATACATCATGTCTAATACATATACATCATGCCTAAATACCAAGTATGTACCTATACAGTCTGGAGGCATTTAATGAATAAGAAAGTTAAAATTGATGACTTATGGCAAAAAACTCTGTCCAATTTGGTGTTTTTTTAAATAAAAATATATGACCAAACTCACAGGTTTTGTTTCAAACCTGATGAGAAAAATTGTCAACGAATATTCAATTATTATTCTGATATTTCTATTTGAAGCCACGATTATATATATATAGAGAGAGAGATTCATGCGCAGGCATAATCCAAAATATATTAATTTAAAAAGAGAGCTGCTCTATAAAACTTTTCATGATTGTTTTAAATGAATATTTAACTATAATTTATCATCGTAAAAAGAAGGAGAGAGATTTCATTTTTTCCAAGTAAAATCTCATTCATGGCAATTGGAAAACAAAAATTTATCTAACCATTAACCTTCCTTTCCCATCGCCCACATTTTATTTCTTAATTTGTTCATTCCAAAATATAAAAGCTTATTAGTTAAAGAGATTAGGATACTGAATTGATAAAAATCATTAATTTCTATTTAATGAATAACTTACTTTTCTTCAGAATTAATATTTAGAGTGATTAATATTAAAATATATACCTGATTAATATTAAAATATATACCTGATTAATATTAAAATATATACCTTCATAACAAAAATAATATTTAATTTATAAAATTTATAATTAATTGTTCAACGACAAATTTGTTTTATGGCCAAAGAAAGATTTTTACTTTCCTAAAAGGCATCTTCACGTTATTTTAATCCTTCAAGATTATTTATTATAAGTTTATATGTATTGAAAGTTTGGGAAAAGTTCTCTTTTAATATTAAATAAAATGTGTAATTTGTAATTTCTATAAATAACATTTATTCATAAAATAAAAAAAAATAATAAAAATAACATATTAGAAAGTAAGCAAAAGTATACATGTTAAATATTTCAGTAACTACTACAGTTGCCTAAATGAGCTTGATAGTATCAAGGATATGTATTACTTTAGCATTCTGAATTTATATCACTCTTAGAAACAGTTGTTACAACTGTTTATAAACTTAGAAGAATATATTAAGCTAAATATTATAGCTGATGTTAATGAATCGAATTAATGAAAATATATATTTTAGCCTCTTTAAAAGAAATCATTTGAAAATTTTCTTCAATTGTTTCTATAACCGGAATTTCTAATAGATATTTGGGTTCTTCTACCATTTTAGTTTTAAATGTTCCATTTTACAATAGTCTTATAATATATTCATCAGCTACAAGATTAAATGTAGACATCAAAATACTTACCGTTTTAGAACTAAATGTTCCATTTTACAATATTCTTGTAATATGTTCATCAGCTGCAAGATTCAAAGTAGACATTAAAATAATTGAATATTTCAACTCAACATCAAACCACTTCAAGATGTGAAGTAAGAAAAAGTATCAAATCACAATTCTTTACAGTTCTTATATACAGGTTTACCCAAAAGTAACAATACATTTGAAAATTCACGAATATTTCAGTGTAGGACTATGTGGTTTTTACAGAAATATTCAGAAAGAAATTGAGTTTTCTAAACAGGGATACAATTAGTTAATTTTTAAAGAGGGTAACTGACATCCAAATCTTAAGGATTAGCAGTCTGCAACCTACATAAACCCCAATGAGTAGTTACTCACAGATACTTACAACGAAATAACTTTTTGGAATTATTATTTTTTTTTTTTTTTTTTTTTTTATTTTTTTTTTTTTTGCGAAGAAACTCCGATTTATTTTCCTGAGCATTTTTTGCCAACCAAACGGTATGGTCGTTAGCTTACTAGCTTCTAGACCACGAGGTTGCGGGTTCGAGTCCTGTGTTAGGCATGGGTGTTTGTAAATGTACGTTGGCTTGTCAAATGACGAATGTTTCGGCGCATTATAGCCCTCGTGTTGCTGACGGTGCCAGATAACCTGAAAACAGCCAACCTAGGAAACAACCTAAGAATTTCTGTTGAATCTACTATGTCCTACTTTCAAGCAATTTTCTTTGTTTGAATTATCTTGAAAATAAGATATTGAGTTAAATGATCTAAAGTTTATATAAGTCTCTAAGTTTTTATATGCCAGAGTAAAGGCATTATATTTTTTACATTTTAGCATGTATTAAATTAGATCTATTTATTAATTTCATGTAATTTTACATTCAACTTTCCTTGCACACGGAAATAACTTCGTACAATTTCCCCAATTCGCATTTCATTAATTCAAAATACGTCCTTCATTTACTTTCTTTTATTTCAAGAGAAATTCCATAATTCTATTCTAAAAATGAAGATTATATTTTTTAAAACCTTATTACATATAAATATTTTTTTCTAATTGTTCAACAATAAGTTACATTAATAAACATTCTGAAAAGTGAATCCGAACTTTTTAAATCAGCATCTAATATGTTCTTATAATAAGCATAGCCTACTTTCTAACAAAAGAAATTATCATTGGTTATTTTTCAAGTGTATAAATATAATAAAAAAGCATTTAGAAAATATTCATTTACATTTTCAAAGTCGTTTTTGGAAATTACGTTATATAAAACTTTCGCCTAATAATAAATGAGCTAATGCAAGTCTTATAAAAATATAAGAGATTTTTTTTTATTTACAACAGTTATGTAATTCCTCTCGATGTTACATGCACGGAAAATAATTAAGACATTAAAATCAATCAAGACTTCCATTTTTAAGAATTCAATTAGCTTTAGTACTATAAAAAAACAATATTTAGGTGTTTTTTTCAAGTTTAATTTGAATATGCAAACATATTTTTTAGAAATTACTATAGGCACACTTATCCTTTTCGTAAAAAATGTTTCTATAAAATTTTCATACTTTAAAAAGTAGTTTACAAATACTTACTTCTCTTTCGTCGAAATAGTTTTTCAGCTTTAGTAATTTAAATTCGCCGTGTCTATAAATAAGAAAAAACTCCATAACAAATTACAGCTGCTTAGATAAAAAGTAACGGGGAAAGAAAAAATAGGTATTAGTAAGAGCTCAGCACTTTTTAAAGATGAAGTGAATAAGGAAAGCCTTTAGTATGCCTGACAAACCTCCCAAACACTTGCACGCAAAAATATGAGGGCTTAAAGACAATGTGTATAATATTTGGCATTTTTTCTTATAGAGTTGGGAATTTGTTGATTACACATAGTTAGTTTTTAATCAAGATACACACTCTTTTAAGTTATTCATGTATTTCGATTAAGTATATTTTATTTTTGTACTTAATAAAAAAAGAAATTTTTGGAGAAAAAGTGCCAGAAATTTATAAATGCTTTAAAGAACCAGATGTAATAAAATTCATAGCAATCTAACGAATAAAGTGGGTGAAATATTTAATCCGAATGGAAGACAGCAAGACTATAAAAAAAGATATTCCTTGCTAAGCCCATAGCAACTCGCATTAGAGGCAGACCCAAAATTAGGTGAGGTGACTGCCTTGAAAATGACCTCAAAATTCTAAAGGTGAAGAACTAGATATAAATCACCAAGAAAAGGATAGCATAAGAAGGACTTTTGAGGGAGACCAGGGCACACCCGGGGATGTCCTGCCAATGAAGAAGAAGATATTTTATTTCATCCGAGTCATAAAGAGATCCATATGTTATTAGACATTTGAATATGTTATTAGACATTTGAATATGGATAATGCAAGAAGACAAGACATTTCGATTTTGACGGAAATGCAGTCAAAAAATTCTATTTTCCCTCCACAATTATAAATTATAATTAGTTTTTCATTAACAGATGGCGCGGTGTGTACCTGTGAGAAACTGTCCAGTATTATCTAAAAAGGCTGCTAACTATTAATAATTAGGATTTTCATGTAAAATGTTATCTTTAAAAAAAATAACTATTTTTTACTTTACGTAGAAAATACCTTTTTCTGAGCATTTCTATACAAACCTCATCGTCCTATCCTCAAATGTTCATGAATTTTCAATTTTTCAAATTTCTTTTTAATTTTGGACTACACTGTATATGTTAGTCTTTTAAATAAAACATTTTGATAATCACAGTTGAAGCCATTAATATGCCATTTTTGACAGGTAATAAAAACTTTGCAAATCTTTCCGAAAGAAGATTTATTTTAGTTTTCAAATACCAACACAAAGTTAAAGCATTTTAAATACTTTTGAGTCATTTGAATCATTTATTTCAGAAATCCCGTAGCTGCAAGATGTCTAGTTTTGAGATAATTAAAAATACTTACGGTACTAAAAATTATTTTCTAAAAAAATAATAAAATAAATAAAAAACATAAAAAAGGTGACTTGTTAACTTAGGAAGTGAAGTTAATTTTAATTTCAAACTTCATCATCCTACTTTCAAACGTTCATGAATTTTTCGAATTTCTTATTACTTTTGGAAGTTTACTCAAGTAGTGGGGAGTGAAACAATTTTTTTTTTTTAAATAGCTCAAAACTAGAAATTTTGCAGTTTTGGGTTTCTGCAATAAGAGACTTATTAATCACATAAATGCACTCTTTCAACAGTAACCAGAGGAAGTTGAGAAACAATTAAGTAAATTGCATTAAAAATATAGTTTTAAAACAAATTAAATAATGCTCTGAGGATAATTTGTCGCAAATCCTTTTTGATCAGTTGAAAACTATGAGAGCTTCTTATTGATCTCAAACATCAATCACTGTTACATTATCATTCCTATCATTAGCTTGATAAGACGCAGATACAATACCTGGACATTATCCGGAAATAGTTTCTATGTTCTTGGGATATAAAGGAGTACTTTTACTGTTTTTCTATTATCTTACATTAGTGACGTATGTGTAGATATATTTTTATCAACGAATATATAGAAGGCTATAGCGGTCTTGTATTATTATTCGCTTAAAATTAGAGCTGGTGCAGAGCTATTTTTATTGAAAGAGATAAAAAAAATATATCGGTTTTGTACGTACCACACTAGGCATAGAATAAAGTTAAAGTGAATATACATTTAGAACTGGAAACCTTTATAAAGTCATTTTCGCCAAAAAAATGGAAGCCCATCATAACAAACATAAACTATTCAACTATTGTTGATAATTTGGGATATGTTTAATTTCTCTACTTTTAAAAGTATAAGTTTGATAATTTACTAGAAATTCGTACCAAACATAAAGTATTTAACTATTGTTGATAATGTGGGATACATTTAATTTCTCAATTTTTAATTTATAACTTTAATATTTTACGTATCATAGTTATAAACCAAATGAAGTATTAAAAATTTCTGGAATTAAGATTTTATGTTAACTCTTAGAGAATAAGTGCTAAAAGTTAATTTAAGAATCTATTGAGAAGTATAGAGTAATTTAGGGAGGTTAATTCAATTTATGAAATCTGGGTATTATAAAACAAATTAAGATAAGTAGAACAATTTTCGACAAATATTTAATTGACGGCAAATCTTTAGATATAATTTAATACTAAATCCTTGCTACATATAATCCTTTTAGATTATGAACAAATCCTCTACTAATCATTATCCAACAGTAATCTTTGTTCCTCGATTACTTCCGCAATAAATACTGGGCTGATATAATGTTCAAAATATAGATTGATTGTGTAACTGTAAATTTAATGTTACTTTAAATAAGTTTATAAGAGGAT
>OZ021733.1:32035423-32216230 GCA_963978545.1 Linyphia triangularis
AAAATGATGTTTTTTGTGAATGTAATTAATAAATAATAATGTTCATTCATTTTTATTAAAACATTTGTTGATTTTTTGGCATCTCGATTTACAAAGTACGTAACTTTTTTTACAGACACATCTCTTTGTTGTACATTGTAGTTTGGATTGTTCACAGGAACACTTATTAAATCCCTTGACCTCCAAATAAAGATAATTTTCCTGCAATCTCACGCAAACTTATATTAGTTTGTGGAACTGTTCGGTAAATGCTGTAGTAGCTATTTGAAGAGCGTTTCTAGGTAGCCAATCTTTTATAATTCCACCTGAGGTTCCAACTTGGTAGAAATCATCTTTTATATCTAATACGATCCCCACAATGTTGTTTTCATCTAATGGGCATCTGTCTACCTTAGGTACATCAACCGAATTTGTGGAACCCACTAACACTTCTTTAAATTTCTTCAAAGAAACTTCTTTCATTTTTTCAGTTGATCTTTTCAGGTGTTTTGCAGCATATCCCTTTGATCTTTGATCTTTAATGCTCTCTTCTTTTTGGTATAAATATAATGGAATTTTCGACCCATATCCTTCTTCTCCTATTGTATTCCCACATATTGCGTGCACCGGATTTTTACAAATGTCTCATACTGGAGTTGAAGTAGAGTTGTTAAGTCGTTAAAGTTGTCTTTTTGTTGATAAAGAAATTCAATTTCTGGCAGATCCTTTAAATTTAAACCTTTTTGGTATGTATATCATCTGCTGGTAGATCGTGTGACATTGAAGTGTTATTGTTGGTTGATTTAACTATTGATAATTAAATCAACCAACAATAACACCATGATAAATCATTTGAAGCTGAAGCATTGTAATCATTTTATTCAGATACTGGTAGATCTTTTGAAGTTGAAGAGTCGTCGTTGTCCTCAAAGAAAGCTACTAGTAAGTCTTCTGGTGCAACACAAATGCCATGGTTCTTCTGATTAAGAAATAGATCCTAACAACCTATTCAGCTCAGATCAAGTTTTTATAGTATTCAACCTCTAATAACAAAAGATCCGTTCCGAACTATTTACTAACTTCCTTTTTGTCCCCAAAGCTTGATTGAATATATTTTTCATTCCTCAACGAGTCAATATGTCAAGATTCAGCTCGATTGAATGACAAAAGTGGATTAATTAGTCCTCCAAAAATTCTACCTCGTCAATCTTATTAGGAGTAGGTTTCATTCATTAAATATCACCAAATTGAACATGTGTGAATTAAGCTTGATATATGGATAATAGAACGTAAGTAAAAACTGATAAGTCTAACGTACGGCAATAAAAACATCCGAAAAAGCGACCATTGCGTGACACTCCCAAATTTTGATAAAAAGCATTATCACTGACAACGAGTGTACCAGTCAAGTTTCAAAATTTCAGTTCGATTGGAAGTAGGTTTATTAGTAATACCAAGAGCCAATTAAAGCGTGTGTAAAAACCACCATTTTGTGATATTGACAGCCCCAAAAAACTCGATATAATACAACTTTGTCGATAACGAATCTATCTGTCAAATTTCAACTCGATTGGATGGAGGCAAGTTGTTTATTCGTATTCCGAAGATTTTCCCGTCAGATACACACATAAAATCGAAGATAAAAAATCAAAGTTAAGAAATCGAATATAAAAGATTTAAAAATGGATAAGTTTGTGTAAGTATCATGGTAATAATTTATCATCATATAAGTTAATATATTATCATCATATAAGTTAATATATTATCATCATACAAGTTAATATATTTTCATCATATAAGTATTACAATCACTGTCTCTTCTTGTAATTTAAAAAATATCTCTCTTAAATCACCTTGCTATATACATTTGAAAGTAACTTTTAATTAGCGAGTCACTTAATTGTTTCTTAGAAAACGTTCCTTCAAGAGAAAGTGTTTATTTCCAAAATTATAAATGTCTAGGCTAGATACTGCATTTAACTCATTATGTTTTACTCTATTTATATAATGATAAAAAGTAAAATCTAGAGGGAAGAAAATATTTAATGAGTTTGAATTAGATCTTCTAAAACCTCCTTTTGGTTTCATTTTACATGCTTGCTTTTATTAAAAAAAGTTAAGTTGGGCGAGCATAATTAGATTTATTTGTATATATTGTGTAAATGTTTGGGTTGCTAAAGCGACTTTTAGATATATTATAATTAATTAAAAATAAAAGGGGTGTTTACGTAAATGCAAAGGAAGATACTTGATTAAAAAATTGGTAACTTTAAACGGTAAACAATAAAAGTAATTGATATTGAGATGATTTAGTCAAAAAGAATTCAAGCTTCAAAGCAAAGCTAATCAACAAATTACTGTAAAAGCTTTTTATGAAACACGCTTTCAAATTTATAGGAACTTATAGTTTATACCTTTTAGTATTAAACCTGATATACTAGTACAATTTTTAAGCTATTAAAATTTGTTGATACATTTTCAAAATGCATTGGTATTGGAATTGTGCGTCATTAACCCAAACATATTACTTTTATGATTAGTATAATTCCTGCTATACAATTACTATAATTTCTACTATTACGAATATGCAGTAACAAAATTTCAAAAATAATGTTGTTTTAATCAATTAATCTTATTAAAGAAAATGTAAGTAAAGAAAACCGGATCACATGAAAATATTCACATGCTGAAAGCCCCATATCCCATCACACATAAAATAATTCATTTATTGTAACACCATGACTCAGGCTGTTTGTGCATTCAGCGTTATTCATCCTTTTTAACTTCGAAGCGATTTTAATGTAAGTCCATTTATCTTAATACTTTGTATTAATACTTACTAATACTTTGTAAGAAAAAAATTGTACAGGTAGAAGCGGACAATTATCTTAATTCTCAAAATAGTTTTAAAACATTTTTAAAGTTTCAAAATATTTAGATTACAAAAATTAATATTGGATAACGCCATCGTTCCTAAAAGTGTTAAACTGATAAAGCGGAAATTGAACCCGCTACTTTTGGAACTGTAGGAACTATAATCGAATGCATTTAAAACAAAAGTGGTAATCTTTTAATATTTACAAAAAACGCCAATCATTCAAAGATTGGAAAGTGTAAGAAATTAATGGACACTTGTTTAATGTTTAAAAATATTTTAGAAAGATTGATAAAAATTTGAATAACGCCATTGTTCCCAAAAGTGTTAAACTGATAAAGTGGAAGTTGAACCTGATATATTTGGAACTATTGGAACAATTCTTATGTTAAACTGATATAGTGGAAGTTGAACCTGATATATTTGGAACTATTGGAACAATAATCCAATAAATTTAAAATAAAAGTTGAAATCGGTTAATATTTACATACCACATAAATCCTTCAAAGATAGGAAAGTTTAAGAAATCCATGGAAATTTTTTTAACTTTTTCAATTATTTTAAAAATTAGATTGCGTTCCAAATTGATATTTTGAGTCATTATGATGTTATTGTTGTATGAAAAATTTCAAGTGTAAATAAAAGAAAGAAGTAAGACTCGTATTTTGTCATAATTGTTTGTTAAAAAAAATTTCAAAGCTAAGTATCCGGATAAAAGGCTGTATTGTGGCATTCTAAAGAGGAATGAAATTGGACCAGTCTAAATGGGCCCTGAACCTGTTGTTAGTTGCTATTTTTCTATTTGTAAAAAAGAATTGGATTGAAAACAATTCTCGTCCTTATTTTTAAAATAATTCTCTTCCTTATTTTCAAAAATAAATTTATACAACAAATACCAACTGATTTGTGGCAATGTGTCTACATTCTTATTTTATACTTGTTAATTTATAAAATTCATATAAGTTTTTTTCTATTATTATTTAGTATTGTTATATTTTTCAATAATAGCACATATTTCCGTTTATTAATTTGAACATAATAAATTATTTATTTTTAAATAATTATATATGTTTTTTATTTAGTATTTTGCTTGAATAAAATAGAAGAAGATAAAGTTTTATTTTGTAACGTTTCCTCAATAGAAAAAATATATAATTACCAATGCTTATGGTAGCGTATTTTTATCGTGTTTCTAATTAAGCATTTTAACGTTATATATAACTAGCACCCGTGTGAATCCTTCTTATTTACGATTGCTTTTATGAATTACTTTTTACAAGTTTATCAGAGTTACATAATATTGCTGAGAGATATAATGAAGCTTGATTTGGAATGCAGAACTCGACACGGAACGGCTCTTGTAGCTGATCAGTTTGATAATAAATCGTACCCATTAAATTAATAATAGAGTATCTAAAGGAATTTGTTAAGCATTTAAATTGGATATAATGAATTAAGGAATTGTTCAAAGTGGAGTACAGCGTCTTTAAAATAGTAATATAATTATTTATTGCAGTTTAAAGTACAACAGGAGAAGAGAGGACGATTGCCGAGCCAAGTTTATGCATCCCCAACATAGTCCTTTTTTATAGGATAACAAAATACCCTCTGCATAGGATCCTCCCTCACGGGGGACCAAAAATATATTAACATGTACTTTCTGATAGAATATTAATGGAATATTTTTTTAACATTTAAGTTGGATTTAATGAATTAAAGGAATTGTTTAAAGTGGAGAAAAGCATCTTTAAAATAGCAATGCACTTATTTTTTGCAATTTAAAATACAACGGGAGAAGGGAGAATGATTGCCGAGCCAAGTTTATGCATCCCCTACATAGTCCTTTTTCATAGGATAACAAAATACCCTCTACATTGAGTCCTCTCTAACGCGGAACCAAAAATACACTAACAAGTACTTTCAGATAGAGTATCTAATAGAATTTTTTTTTAACATTAAATTGAATTTAATGAATTAAAGGAATTGTTTAAAGTGGAGAACAGCATCTTTATAATAGTAATGTACTTATTTATTGCAGTTTAAAGTACAACGAGAGAAGAGAGGATGATTGCCGAGCCAAGTTTATGCATCCCCTACATAGTCCTTTTTCATAGGACAACAAAATACCCTCTACATTGGGTCCTCTCTAACGCGGAACCAAAAATACACTAACAAGTATTTTCAGATAGAGTATCTAATAGAATTTTTTTTAAACATTAAATTGAATTTAATGGATTAAAGGAATTGTTTAAAGTGGAGAGCAGCATTTTTATAATAGTAATGTACTTATTTATTGCAGTTTAAAGTACAACGGGAGAAGAGAGGATGATTGCCGAGCCGAGTCTACGCATCCCCTACATAGTCATTTTTCATAGGATAACAAAATACCTTTTACATAGTGTCCTCTCTCACGGGGAGCCAAAAAAAACTAAAAACATTAACAAGTATTTTCATATAAATAACACAATGTGCAATTGTAAATAAACTATTCTTCAGGTTTGGAGGTTTTAGCCTTTATATTGGTACCACATTTATCAATGTTGCTTTTAGATGAAGAGAGAAAAAGGAATCGTCACAAAAAGGGTATCGTTACGGAATAATATACAGCGTGATAAAGTCCCTTTCAGCCCTTTAAATTTGAATTGGTGTCTCATATAGCCAAGGAAGTAACGTATGCCTATAGTAAAGTTATTATGCTAAATATATGGAGACTGTTACAGCGCCTCTAGCGGCGATTTATGGAAGTTACAAAAAAAAAATTTAAAAAAAATTGCAATAACATGACAAAACCACAGAAAAAAAGTTCATGAAGCTATCTGTAAAATTAACTGAAATATTCGTGGTTGAAAATATGGACTATTCTCTACTTGAAAAACCGCTCGTCCTAAATTAAGAAGCGTGTTCCCCAACGCTTCCCACAGCTGTATGATAACAACGGAGATCATGTTTATCAATTTCATGACGGCCCTATTTTAAAGTCGCGAATATTCTATACTTTCAACCACGAATATTCGCAAAATTATTACAAATAAATTTATGAAATATTTCCTACGCTTTTGCCATGTTATTATGAAAAAATTTCTAACTGAACTTTTTTGCCCTACTCCTTTAGTTTGTAGTTATTTTTTGTAGCTTCAATAAACCGCCGCAAGAGGAACTATAAGCTGTCTCAAAATATTTAGCATAGTCACTTTACTATAGGTACACGTTACTTCTTTGGCTTTACAAGACTCCACCGTTTCAGACTGAAAGGGGTTAATAGGATATAAAGCATCATCCTATATAACATAGCATAATTGTCAGTTTCTTATAACAAAAGCAATCTTTTATACTTACATGTTACAGAATATTACTTTACAGAATATTACTTTACAGAATATTACTTTGGAAAATTTGCGACCTATTTCGTTGACCTTACGGCCAAATGAACCTAAAAAAAATACCCCTACCTATTTCAGGCAGTCGTTTGTGGCATTAAACCCCCACTATCACTTTTTTTTATTTAGTTTGTACTTGTAAAAGTCTAAAAAGGAAGGTGGGCCAGTTTTAAAACTCATATTTCATAAACTATTTTGGTGGCCAAACGGCCGCCAAAATATAGTTCTGATTTTTATTGGTATGTAGTTTTAATCTCAATATCACAAACGCTATGAATAAAAGTAATGTTTTCATATTTTGCCTAAATAGAATTTGTCATTCTATTTAATTTCTATGTATTACATACAATGCCTAGGGAAAGTATATAATTATTCTCTTATTTCCTACTTTACCTAATGGCAACAGGCATTTTATACAATGCCTAGGCATTCTGCACAATAACGGCATTTCACACTTTGCCAGTAACATTACTAATACTTTTACAACTCCCTCATATCTTCCCTCCAAAAAGACATCACTAATGATCAATGAAGGCACGTTTAATTATTATAACGAAATAAATAAAATTAAAAAAAATTAAAAAAAAAAAAAAAAAAAACAGTTTTCTTATTATTTGTAGCGTACAAATAACTTTTGTAACATGGAAGAATATTTTCTATTGTAGTCAATAAAAAGTCAACTTAAAATTTTAAATGTTAGTTTTTTTTTATCTGCTTCTCACAAACAAACCAAACTGTAAAATATTTCACCCCAGGAGAATTATCTTCATTTACTGCCCTTGTATAAACAGTCTTTTTACAAAGAATGTATCAACTTATCCTATTTTCTTTTCGCCACATCCAGATATATTTCCTCACGTACTCATCTTATATAAGAGCATATATTACAGCGCTTTATCTCGAAGCGTTCGCAACTTACTGACAAAACTTTACCTTATCCCCCTCAATCACGAACGCTAACCAATCATTTCTTACAGAGGTTGAACGATGATAAGATAAACATCTCTTTATGTTCACATACTTTTCCATGTAGTTCGAAGAAAAGTAGCTCTAACTGCAATCATTTAGGCCACATAAAGGATAATTAATGGTAGACCCTTAATCGGAATCCAGAATTGTCCGTATTTGTTATGTTCTATCAATAACATTTGAAGTGGTATTCACTTGAAGAGTTGACCACCGCTCCGAACATAAAACAAGATAGGCTGTTTCGGAAGTAACGTGTGTTCTCTAATCGATTTCAAGGACAAAAATAGCTTGTCCTGTTTTCCTTTGGTTTTATCATAATTGCAACAGCTGTAGGAAATTCTCAGAGCAGTTTGCTAAAATGGATTTTCAATAGAGAATGTAAAAAGGGAAACTGAGGTAGTCTGATGCAGATTAGTGGTATTTTTTGTGCGTTTATTTAAGTTTATAGTGCTTTAACGGAAAATTTATTGAAAACCGCTCACTAAATTAAAAATAACTCTCCATTCTCCCATCAGAGGTATTTTTTTTGGGGGGAGAGGGGGGGGGGGCACTTTAGAGCATTGTTCGTTTTCTTGAATTGAATGTTGTTGTTTTTTCCCTTATAAATGCGTTCAATGAATATAAGTAGAAGATAATTGTATTTATTTTGAATATATGATCAAGCATTTTATAATTAAATCTCTCTCACACACATTACAGAAATCCTTTTAAAATCTATTAAATTAACTACGACTTTGTTTGAGGTTGAAGGTCAAACCTGTGAAAGCCTAATTAACCCATTTACCGTCATCTGATCGGGTTAAAACTTGGCAAATTTATTTGAAATGGTTTTTTTTTCTCTATAAGTGCGTTCAATGAATATAAGTAGAAGATAATTGTATTTATTTTGAATATATGCTCAAACATTTTATAATCAAATCTCTCTCACACACATTACAGAAATCCTTTTTAAATCTATTAAATTAACTAAGACTTTGTTTGAGGTTGCCGGGCAAACCTGTGAAAGCCTAATTAACCCACTTACCGTCATTTGATCGGGTTAAAACTTGGCAGATTTATTTGAAATCGATGACAATGCATTCGATTATATTTTGGTGGCTATCCTTGTGAGTAAAATGTCGCTTTTGCATACGCTTCTATAAACGTTCTGGAATACTAATAAATCTCATCTAACCGATCATTGTTGGAACTCTTTCTTGTTACTAAAATTATTTTAATCAGAATAAATAAAAGATAATTAGACGTGAATGCATACATATATTATGTAGTGTGGTTCAGTCAATTCAACATTGCGTTGCGTATTAACTCTGTAAGTGAAAGAATTTTTACCGTTGATTGTTGAAACTTTTCTGTTGCCAAAATTATTTTAATCAAAATAAATAAAATATATTTGAAAGTGAATGCATAAACTCATTTCGTTTTTAATAAACACATTTTGAAACGTAATTTGCGCATATTTTGCTGATTTAGATGTTTTTAATATTTAAAATTAGATCCACACACCAAGCACACTCTGACAACAGAATCGGGGCTATATCAATGAATATAAAAATTGGCAATGCATATAAAAGATTTATGATAAAAACTTTGTTTTTATGGGTTTTATTATTAAACCAAGTACAGTTTTATAAAATTACATATCCTTCAATCTGTAATGTAATAATTAAGTCATTAATTTGCAATTCTGTAAGCAAAGTAATTTATTTTAGAACCATTGTGATGATCTGTTTGAAATGTGTTACGAATAGACGATTTAAAATTTTTTAGTTAAAACTTGTATTTCAGTGTAAGAATTTTTTAACTAAGTTAACTGTTTTAAGCTTTAAATTATATGATCATAAAGCTAGGGAATGAGGAGAAAATAATTATTTTTATAATAATAAATACATTTTTAGAATCCCCTAAAACATCAAAATAGAGTGAAATAAATTGAAGTAAAGATGCAACTATACATACATTAATTTAATTGCTTACAAGAATGAGTCAATGCCTGCATGAAAAAGTTCAATTGAAGTTCTTCAAAGCTCAAAGACAACGTTCATCTTTTTCTCAAAAACACGCATAATTAGATTGGAAATTCAGATGTGGGGCCATATCTTCCCTATCCCAGGTAGCACAGCGGTATTTTCCAATGTTGAAAACAAGGTTTCCAGTCCGTGCTGAAACTCGAGCATCATACCAAAATATACGATTTTTAAAAAAATAGGCATATCAAAAATATTGCAAAACATATATTTACCAATCCGTGCTTTCTGATAAAAAAAATATTTCTATTGTAACCTTTAAAGGTACTTGGTATCCCTTGTTTTTATATAAAAAAAAATCAATTTTCTATTTTTTTGCGTTTTTATAACCTTCGTGTTTACCTTCTTCTTATTCTGGCAAGTTTTAGAGCTGTTCCGATAACTGTAATTGCAGAAAAGTATATTTCTATGGAGAATTTAGCATTGCTGCAATAGCTCCTTTGATGTTTCGAACTCATTTTTCTCAGTTCGTGATTTTTTAAAATTCCCACCTTACTCAAAATACTAAAACTTCAGCAAATATGAATGAAATGACTTGAATTTTTTTTGTGTCATTCTTAATATCTATTTGACAAAAACAGAAATGGAGTTTTGAATAAACTAAAAACTCTTTTTTTTTTCTTTTTTTTTTTTTGCAAATTTAAATGTTGAAAAATGCTTGTTTTTTTGCACTTTTTTATAAATATATATCGGTACAGTATTATCTTTTTTCTCGAAAACTATTTTACTTATTCTAAATCCGATGCCTAAAAAGTTGGAGTATATTACTAAGAACATTTTTTTACAAAAATCTGGAAAAAATATTTAAAAATGATACAGAATATAGAATTTGAAATTTGATGATTTTTTTTTTTTTTTTTAATTTTTAAATTTGTAAAATTTAGAGCAGTATGTAACCTTTTTCTTTCTTAAAATAAAATACTAACAAATATGTAAAAATTATAATTTTAAAGGCTTAAATAAAAAAAAGTTTGAAGGGTACCAAGTCCCCTTAACTGCTATGGTTAGGTGGTTTGATATTTTTGGCACAAGGGCAACACGTGGTCAATTATGCACCAAACAAATTGGAGAACATCAGTTTAAAATTTAAGAAACATACCATCGAAAAAATTAATATAAAAGTCAAAGTTTTTATGCATTATATTATTACTTTTCTAAATGTTACGATACATTTTTTAGCTTTTGATAACGCGCGGCAAATTATTTTTTCATGTTTATATAGAAGTTTGTTTTCCTAACAACTTAAAAATTACACTAAAATTACCAACAAATCATTCACTTCTATCAGAATCAGCACGGATTTACGTTTTGTAGTCTTAGCTTTCATTTTTATTGTTTGTTATATATTAAAACTATCTAGATACAACTAAAATAACCCATTTTGAAAGAGAGACAAATAAACACATCACAATTTCCAGCATGTGCAGAAATAGATCGTCTGTAAGATGACCCGACCTTTCAGCCATGACCATGAACGATACCATAAAATACAGGCAATTTTGCGCTCGGATGAAAATAGCTGTCGTTTAATAACAGTGGTAGATATAATGGGCAAGCGGCCAAATGACTACTGAGGTAAGTAAATTTACGAGAAACTCGTAAGGACTAAGTTGTTTTGAAGTCAATGGAATGACGTACTAAATGGTAAGACCATATTTTCACAGATCGAAATTTGTAAATCCAACATCTTTGCTTTAATCAATGATAATAATACAGATTAAACAGGATATTATGGAATTTATTAATTTGACTAGTAGAGATTAGAAATAATTGTAAATTACCAAGTATGTTGTAGTGTGAAAACTATAAGTAATAAATTGTAATAATTACAACCTTTTAATCTTTATACAGTCTCTAAATACCAAAATGTCGAATACAAAATTGTTCTTAAGTTTAATCTGTATTCTGCTAAAATTTATAACTTTAATTTTAAAATTGTCCGAAATAGGATGCATTGAAAAGTGTGGCCTACACCTCTTTAGATGAGCTATGTGAGAAGAAAAAACAAAGGCCTATAAATACATTGATTATTTTATTTAAATTTCCTGAGGTAATGTATTCTAAAGACTGTAAATTATTTAAGTATAATAAATACATGTATAGAATAAAAGTATTTTATTCAAAATAAAGATTTAGTTAAAACTGATGGTACCAGAACAGATTGTAAAGTATTATTTTCGGCAATACCCGAACTTACTTTTCTTAAAAAAGTCAATTTTAAAATCATTCTAAATCTGTTAATTTTAAAGATAAAGCGATAATTTTTACTGCATGTGATTTGATCCAAGTACCATATTTACTCCTAAGTGTACCTCTTAAATGGCTGTAATAAAATTAAAATTCTGTAACTTTTCAAATCAACCCATGAAATAGTGTTTTCATTTACGTTTTATGATTCCTTAAATTAATTTGAGCATTTTAAAATTTATACTCTCTCTCTCTCTCTTTATATTCTCTGTAAAAATAACACAGTACTGATGATTTGATTAATTTATATATAATACAAAATAACTATCTCTATTAATTAATATTATGAATAATTAACAGTTTCTTAATAATTTTCATATTAACCAGTGACTATACATAATAAAAAAATCACCTTGTTAATATAATCCGTTTCAGTTCTTTTATATACTCTGTAAAAATAACACAATATCTATAATATATACGTTACGGATAATTTGATTAACTTGGATATTATGCATAATAACTATCACTATTAATTAATATTATAAATAATTAACAGATTCTTAATAATTTTCATATTAACCAGTTATTATACATAATAAAAAAATCACCTTGTTAATATAATATTTTTTTCTTTGATATCAATTGAGTCACATTAACCAGATATTACGTAAAATAACTGCTAGCTCGTGGTTATTATGATAAATAGTGGATTCTGCGCAATCCTCTCTTGTTTCTGTTTGTAAGTGTGTTAGGAAGCTGTCAATTGCCGATGGTCAAGGATTTAAGAAACGCAACTACAAACGAAAGTGTTTTAAAAAAAGTATTGAAAGAAGTCAAAATGCAGTTGGACAAAGAATGGTATTCTACGTAATTCGAAATGCCAAGACAGTTTGTCCTGTTCTAATTAATAATTGATTACCGAAACATGATTTCGTAATTCAGTAATTATCATATTAACCACTTTATTATATTAAACAACAGAATCCAGTATTGATCATATTAACCACGGGCTAACAGTTATTATACATAATAGCTGGTTAATGGGATTAATTTGAGATAAATGGGAAAAAAATGCATTGTATGAAAATGTATGAAATGTATTAAAAAGGTGCTTTTTATATAATGTATGATAACTTTCCAGGTAGGACAGTGGTACTGGCCAATGTCAGAAACTGTGCTACTGGAATGATTGGCCAGTCCATGCCAAATCTCAAGTATCGTAATAAAATACACGATTTTTTCTTCTTAAATAAACATGTCAAAACTATCACAAAACATATTTCTTACCTCTCTGTCCTCCCCCCCCCCCCCCCATAACACTATATTCCAATTTTAAAACTATCAACGATTCAAAACTTCCAGTATATTTTAACCAGCACTGAACGAGATTGGCCAAGATTCATAGCAACGGCCAGTCTACAAGGGTCTGCATCGGGATTGGCTAGTGTCGAACCGATATTAGCCAGCAGATTTGTGCTACTGGGTTAATGAAATATAAGAATTTATGGTTGGTGAATTGAAAATCACTTATTTTTTAAGTTCTATTTAATATAAAATTAAAGTAAATCATGGTTGAGACAAAAAAATTATATAAAATTTAAACTAAATATTCTCTTCAGCAATTAAATCATCCCTAGCAATTTAATTCTTGACCTGAACAAATAGCGAAAAAATAATCTGAAATTTATTAAATCTAGAATAAGATAAAAACGTATATTGTTAATGAGAGTTTAAAATGAAATTCAGTATAAAACAAAAATTATCGACACCAGATTCAACTGATGCAAAGTAGTACATATTTAATTTCACGCTATTTAAGTGGAATTTGTCTTCTAGTGAGTATGTGAAAATTACTAAGTAATTAATAAAACTGTTTAATAATTTATTATATCAATATTAAGTGTTTATTATAATATGCTGTAAATAATAATTTTAAATTTAAAGTCTAAAAATATTTTGTAATACCATAATCATTCATTGAGGTCAAATTATTTCTTTAGTTTAGCATTATGGTATTTTTTTTAACCCTCTGAGCGTCCAGGGAATGGGCAAAATTGTGCAGTTGTTTTCCCTACAATAAATTTTTAAATTATATTTCTGATTCAAATATGCATATTTTTTAAATTAACTTTTTTATTTATTTTGTTTTAAATAGGTTTTAAACTATCATTCTAATAAAAATATTTTTTTTTTAAATTCTACAAAAAAAAATATTCTTAAACTCAAAATGAACTTCAATAAAGTATTATTTAAAAATTCAATTTTAGATTTCAATTTACGCTCTTCAGAATAATAAAGAAAAACTTATCATGATACTACAAAAAACAATTATGAGTCGCATTTCAAGTATTCGCTACCAATTATGTAATCACATTTAATATTTAAAATTACATCTCTTCTACCTTGTATTTGTTTATTTTAAGTCAGACGAGTCATCTAATTTCAGTTTAAGAATACTTGGCCATATTTAAATTAAATTTTTCTCGTCTAAGAAAATAAATTCAAACAAAATTTGTAGTGAACGTTTCATGGGTTTCTTCTTCATAAATTATCCATTTTACCAGTTAATATCGAAAATATGGAGTTTTATTTTAAGTGTATTATGCTAAGTGCACTGGCCAAATTTAAATTCAGTTATTCCCATCTAGGATAATCAATTCAACCAAAATTTTAGTGACTATTTCTCTAGTTTGTCTTTCATAACTGATAAATTTTTCCAGTTAAAATAGAAAAAGTAGACTTTGATTTTTAGTGGGTTATATTTATTTCGATAATTTTAGTTGAAAAACTATTAAAGTACCACTGTAAAAACATTTGAAACAGATTTTGTTAAAAATAGCTCAAATACATCAAACATTATTGAAAGTATTTTAAACCTAAAAATGCCTTGTCAATTGACTAATATATAAATACTATATATTAGTTAGTATACTAATATGTAAATATTTTTTGTAAAAATATTTTAAGTAGATTTCGTTGAATATAGCTCAAATACATCAAACATTTTTAATAATAATATTTAAGGGCTCTGTCTACTTTGAATGCATGAAAAAAATGCTATTTTTATTCATTTTTTTTTTTAAGAATACTGTCATGTTTATTGATATAAAACTAGTTAGGCTTAACAAAAACATTCGTAAATTACACACAAAAAAATTGATTTTAACCACTTTTTTAGTGTGAAAATGCAGGAGTAATAATTTATAAAATTTTAATAATTGTGAAATGCTTAAAAGCAATCCCCGATAATGTCGGACTATTATAATATTTAAACTCTTGCATACTGTCACCAAAAGGAAATTCTTTAAATAACACCAGAAAATATTTCGAGAGGATTATGATCCATACATTAGAAGAGAAATCCATGTCATTCACAACAAAGGAGAAGCGAGTAACTTTATGAGAAATGACATAGATTATATTAATGGTGGATTATAATGTTTCTCAAAATCGTCTAATAGTCCACTATCATATTAAGCTTTACTTGAGCTATAAACATCATATGGGCATAATTAAAATAATAAACGAGTAATCGCTTAACACAAAATCCCAGAAAAGGGCAAAGCACATTTTGAGATCATTAAAACTTACTTGGTGTCGAAATTATTCAATGTATTTTCAAAATAATCTCTAAGAACATTAAAAGATTGTTGAATATTTTATTATTTATGTTCGCAAGATTACAGATGATTCTCGATTTGTTAAACTTAAGTGTTTAAAATTTGGCATCTCTTTCTGTTCGAAATATATGTTACTAACTAAATTATCTTTTTCTTCCTGTAAATAAAATTGGCTAAATAAAATGTTGTTAAGTTTAAAGTAATTTAGTTTGTTATAATGCAAAACACTGCAAAGATATTGCAAGCATAAAAATAATCAGTTTATTATATCAAAACAATAAAAATCTTACTAAATAGATATCAAATAAATCAACGATTTACTTTATGAATTTTAAATTGTTATTAAATTATTATATTTTTTCTGAAAAACTTTCAATTTTTCTATATGCTACTAAAATGTCTGAAAAAAATGTGTTTTGATGCAATTCTAGTAAATTTTTTAGTATTTTAGTATTTTCAACATGCAGAGTTCAATTATTTTCAGACATGGTATCAACTTCTGAATAAAAAAAATACAGATTAAACTATAAATGTTTAAATTCCACGTAGAATCTTTTCCACCAATGTGATTAGGTCTCGCATGTCGATGGTGTCGGGTTCGAATATTTAGTTAATTGTAGTTGCACGTTTTGATTCGGAATCTACTTTAAGTTTTAGGTCCCGGTTTGATTTTCAGTACTGTGCAAAAAACAAATAATAATAATAATAAAAATAGGTCGGTGAGTGTAGAAAGCAAACCACTAGAAGCTTGATTTATAATTTATTATTCATACATTGTTTCATCGTTGAATTTAAGTAAACCTAAAAGCATGGCTTCTCGATTTAAACAAAGTGTAAAGACAATACGTATGATTGAGAAACAGAACTGGGAAGAAACTGACATTATTGTATTTTAATAAAAGCTGACGTCAATGAGAAATGTCTTTTGGTAAATATACGTCTCTTGTTGTGAAGTGATAGGGGATCAAGACAAAGAGCTAAAAATAACAGTATGCCTGTGAAAAGAATTTTACTTCATAAACAGATGTGGATTATTTTCACAATACTTCTAAAATATTTTGTTTTTACACGTATATGAACATACCTCAGGGGTTTGAAAACTGATTGTTCATTGGTAACTCTTCTAGTAAATGTACTGAAATTCCAGAAAAACTGGAATAAACGAGCTTATGCAAATAAACATACCATACCATATATTTATGTTAAAGTTTACTTCAAGCACTGCAATATAAAGCGATAAGTATATGTGCAAGTTAATACAACTGTCTCTTCAAATCAAACTTACAATTATAAATATTTAAGAAATTTTCAACGCAGTGTATTGGTTGGACCTCAGATGTGACAATGTATTTCTGAGGAAGATGGGAAACATTTCAGTAGTATAGTAGCAGCGTGGTACTATCAAGGAAAAGGTGCTCTATAACTACGAGAATTTTAGAGAATACTTGTACTTGTGACAAAATTGTGACCAAAAATGAGTGTGAGTGTACGTGACAAACGTAGACTGGCAAGAATTATTTCAGTACTATAGTAGTAGCTTTATACTATCATGGAAAAAGTGCTCTATAACTACGCAAATTTTAGAGAAAACTTGTACTTGTGACCAAAAATGAGTGTGGGTGTACGTGACAAACGTAGACTGGCAAGAATTATTTCAGTACTATAGTAGTAGCTTTATACTATCATGGAAAAAGTGCTCTATAACTACGCAAATTTTAGAGAAAACTTGTACTTTTGTGACTAAAAATGAGTGTGGGTGTACGTGACAAACGTAGACTGGCCCGAATTATTTCAGTACTATTGTAGTAGCGTGGTACTATCATGTAAAGAGTGCTCTGTAACTACGAGAATTCTAGAGAAAACTTGTACTTGTGACAAAATTGTGACCAAAAATGAATGTGGGTGTACGTGACAAACGTAGCCTGGAAAGAATCATTTCCTGTGATAGACATGCAACACTGTACGTCTGAAATTCATGCTAGGATCTCAATGAACATAATTCCAGGATTGTGGAACACTCTCTCTACATTATGGGCTTTACAAAAATAAAACACTCTTAAGTATTAAAGTATAAGTAATAAGTATACAGTACCAGTTTTCTAGCACTTCAGAGTGATCCATACCATTCAGAAATATATCAACCCTATTAAATTTTCTTCTCCTAAACAGAAAAATATTTGCCCTGCCTGTCTAATAATATATGACAGAAATGCACACTTAAAATTGTATGAAATATTATATATACAATATTATATAACTATTGAAAAAATTTATTCCTATCAAAAGCGCATCTAAAATTTACTTGAATATTAAAATAAGAAATATGAAACACAAAAGATACAAGAAATTAAGATTTTTTTGGGTCACATTTACTATTATTAGTATTGGGAATAATAAGAAATACGCTTACAATTTTTTAATTTTTTTTAGTACTGGTAAATATAGTTAGAAAATAGAACATTATGTATCAATAAACCATTTGAATATCCATTTTAAAAGTAAGACTAAAAATGTTATAAAGTAATACTCACAAAACATAATGTCTTCCTTTCTCGCCAACTATAACTTTAGTTATGCCCTTAATGATCAACACATAACAAGAACGAATCTGGTTTATAAAAAGCAACAGTAATAGCTGTAAATACACCTGCACTTCAGTTTTTTTTTCTTGCTTTTTATCAACTTTAGGCAAGAAACAATAAACCACAACTTTTTAATGGGTACAGTTAACATACTTAGAAGTTTATAAATAATATCTAGCATCATGCAACACAAGAATTCAGAAATTATTCGAATCAAATTTATTTACGACATGTAAAGTATTGGCAATCAAACTTTAAAGCTTTTTTTTTTTTTTTTTTCTTTTTTTTTTTTTTTCTAACTTTGAAAATAGAGCTTGTATTGATTTAAAATTATGTGAGGGATTTCCTCTTCTAGCAACGAATATTTTTATTTTTCACATGGAAAGTGTTTTAAAACCATCCCGAGTCGCATAAATGGTTTAACAATATCAGGCGTGTTGAATTTTTTGCCAGCTATAAGTATCTGATTCGAAAACTTATTTTTTACTTTTAAGTGCATTTATTAAAAATTATGTTTTACTTTTTAGTGAATTTATTTAAAAATGTTTTTGTTACTTTTTAGTGCAGTTATTAAAAATTGTTTTTTAACTAATTTGTCGCATTTCTGATTTTTTTTTTTATTGCATTTATTCAAGAAAATGTTGCAACTTTTTAGTGTAAATATCACGAGTATTTTTACTTTTTAGTGCACTGATTAATTTTTTTTACATTTTTTAGAGTATTTATTAAAAATTATTTTGTATTTTTAATGTTTTTATTATAAAATACAATTTATTTCTAGGCATTTTCAAAAAAAATATGCCTCTTTCTATTAAAAAATTTTCATGCATTTTTGATTTTTCAAAAGTTATCTTGCTTTTACATCACCCAGTTACCATTGCTCTAATGTGTTGTTAATTCTTAATTTATTTATCTAGGTAGCAAAGCAGTATTAACCAAAGTCGGAAACAAAGAGTCTGGAAGATTGGCCAATTCTAGTCAAAACTCGAACACCATTCCCAAATACATGATTTCTTTTAAAACAAACATCACAAAATATATTTTTCCCCATCCATCCATTCTTATACAAATATTTCAATTTTACAACTATGCACCAACATTTCAAAACTTCCAGTATATTTTATCCAGCAATGACGAGATTGACCAAAATCCGTAACAATGGCCGGTTTACAACGGTCTGCATCGGGATTGGCCAATGTAGAGTGATATTGGTTAGTGTTATTGTGATACTGGAGAAGCTAATCGAGCTTATTTATTATGCTGCTAACTCCACTTTTGGTTCCAAATCATTTTTGGAGTTTTTGATGATAGAAAGAGAAGACATCACGATTTGTAAAAGCTACAATTTGATAATGAAAACTTGTGGCAACGGAGTTATACGCAAAAGCGCTAAGCTCATGTTTAATTAGCACTTCAAAATATTTTTCTGCTCTTCTGAAAACTTTGCAGAGTTACGCATCTTGCTCTGCAATCGATTAATCAAGTGTATAGCATAAGTAGCCAACACATTGATGCCACACAGTGTGCACAGGATATTTATATCAGGATCTGCGAACCCTTCCTAGCTACAAGTCAGACTGCGATCATGAGAAAAGAGATGTTGTGTTATTTGATATTTTCTTCTAAATTCCTTTTTTGTTGTAAATGTTCTACTTAGTTTATCATTAAATACGTTAATAAACTTATGGAGTCAGATCATATTTCACAATCTCAACCTTCCAAACAGCGCTTTCGGCAACTTGAACAGATTGGAGTTGTGTATTTCACTCTTAAAAATAATATGTAATACAGGTTCATCGATACAGAATATCCCGGATCTCAAAAACATGTATCTCCGAAAATTTCCTACACAAGCACTCATGGCTCTTGGGCAAAAGTATTATGAAGTGCCGTAAGTTTTAAGCTTACTTAACTTATGTATGTTTCTGTACGTCTGCCATTAGTCGCAAGACAGCCGACAATATTGCAACCAGTCTCCTGCCACAGCTTCCGAAGCATTTCTAGAGTTATAGCGTTGCAGTAATAGAGAACATGATACTACTTTTAGGTGGTTTAGATCTATAGTCTTTTCATTGTGCACAATAATCTTTAAATTTCCCCAGAAGAAAAAGTCAAACGGGGCAATCAAGACTTTGAGTAAACCACAGCAAAGGGGCCACATGAGTTGGATAACTTCTCACGTAAAGCTTTACGTACAAATAAGAATAAAGGGAAGTGCAGGATTAAAATATAAGTTCTTTCACTCAATTTTTTCACAAGAATCATGTGAATATGTTTAGAACCGTCATAGGGTTATAATATTCCGGAATTCCCCAAATTCTATGACCCTGTATAGTTGTAAAAAAAACTTACGTCTCTATATTTAAGGGCTCTGTCTACTTTAGACGCATGAAAAAAAAAAACGCTGTTTTTTTTTTTAAATACTGTTATGTTTATTGATATAAAACTTGTAAGGTTTAACAAAAACATTCGTAAATTACTTATATATATATATATATATATATATATATATATATATATATATATATATATATATATATATATATATATATATATATATATATATATATATATATATATATATATATATATATATATCGATTTTAACCACTTTTTAGTGTGAAAATGACAGGTAAACAGGAGTCCTCAAAAAGTAGGTAGTTGCGCGCTGTTGAAAAATCTGAATAACGGCCCATCTGAAACAATAAAATTGAATGGTTTTAGGTTTAGTGAGACAGTGGCTATATCCTGTACCACTAATATTAATTTATATGGAAAAATAACAAAATGGCGGGAACAAAATTAAAAACGTGTTTTTTTTAATGTTTTTTGCCAAAACAAAAAGTAAAAAATAAGCAATAATTCTGGTACTGGATATAGTGATAAGTGTACAGAATATGTGGTTAAAATTTCATAAGGATCAGTTCAGTAGTTTCTGAGATTTTTTCAACAGCGTAACCTTTTGAGGACTCCTGTTTACCTGTCATTTTAACACTAAAAAAGTGGTTAAAATCATTTTTTTATTTTTATTTTTGTAATATACGAATATTTTTGTTAAGCCTAACAAGTTTTATATCAATAAACATAGCAGTGTTCTTAAAAAAATTAATAAAAATATTGTTTTTTTCATGCATCCAAAGTAGACAGATCCCTTAAAACTTCTGTACGATTTACAAGACAAAAAGTGTGAAGTATTAGTATATTACAAAATCGCACAAATGTTTGTGATTTTATTCAAAGCAATAGCCAGCGTTCAAGTTGAATCATAACGAAATGCACATACTACATTTCATTATGATTCAAATTTTTTAAAATTCCGAAAAATATTTTGACTCTCTATTTTTAAAAAAGGAGTTAGCACAAAATATTTTTTAAACATAAATGTGTTTTATTTTTGTTTTTCATTTTTGCTCTTTATAAACAATGTTTTCAAGAAAACTAAAAAGAATACTACAGGAGTTCGGGAGAGAAGATGTAATTGAATTTCAAAGAACGCTACCGTATGCTCTATTGATTAAAAAACTATACCTATATACAGAAAGTAAATACAATCTTTGATATGAGTCATGAAAAAGAAAAATGACAAAATTCAAAAGCTTTCAACTGAAATGTAGGTGAGAATATAAACCTTTTTTCTGTTATTGAATACCATTTTAAACAAATAGAGTGAGATTTTTTTTTTCTTTCAAATACTCCATAGCATCAGCGTTATCTTAAATTTCATTTTTTGTCTAACATTTGGAATATTCTTTCAAAATGCGACTTATTTTTGAAATATTACTTCCGCAAGAATAAATAACTGGCATGGAGCATTGTCGGGATTGTATATTTTAGATATGTACATTCATGTGGACAAATAAAATTGAATATAATCCACGGGAGAGCTAATGGAGAAATGTTTGCCTCTTTTTTTTTCAACAAGTTCATATGCTTTATAGGTGTGTGATTTTAAAACTTCTAACGCATTTTTATGAAAGATAAAAGCTAGAGTTCACAAAAACAATATTAAATATACCTATAGAGTATACATCTGTCTAAAGGAAAATGTTGAGATATATCATTTTAAGCTGTACGATAATTTTTTTCGGAAAAATTATATAGCAGGGATTGATTATGGTATGAAGAATGAAAATTTAGTTTTGATGATAAAAGTTTGTTGTTTTACTCATGTTTAGAGTCATGAAAAATCTATGATTTTGTTCTCCTCCATACTTTAAAAAAATTTCAAAGAAAGATCAGTCATCTTTAAAAATAGGGGTATACATTTTAGTTTGATAAAAAAAAATTCCAATTTGCTTTTGTTTATAAATGAAAGAATAGTTTAGTCAATTAAAAACCTTTCATTAAATGTTTATTTTCATTTTAAGGAAGAAAAAAAAAATACTAAAAATATTAACTTTTTCTGTATTTGTATCCACCTTTAACTTTAAGACAATTTAGCAATTCTTTAAGGCAATCAAAGAAATAAATGTGGTAAGTACACGAAGACTGTCAAAGTTATACCAGAGAATTATGTATTAAATGTGGTTTACAATACCATTAACATACTATATGAAAAAGAGTGCAGGGCACTAGAAAAATTGATAATTCATGAACATTTGTAAGTTGGTAAATGTGGTTTTCACAGAAATGTTTCGATTTAAAATGTCAGCTGTTGATGAAAAAATTAACTATTTTTACTTTTTGGGGGTAAAAAGATTTTTTTTTAGTATTTTTGAGACAACAGCACTGTCCTATTCTCAATTTTTTGCTCATTGTCTATTTTTAAATTTCATGCTACAATTGGATCACTATATGTAACAGAAGACAGTGTGTCCGTAAAGTCATGATGCACTTTTGACCGATCAGAGGAAATCAACGAAACAAGATAGAAATGTGAAATCTTCACCAAATGAAAGGATAACTCTCCTAGTTTCGTATCTATTCAGTGCAGTTTGAAATGACTTCCATTTGTTGTCCTACACACATCTAAACGATATTCAAGTTTTTCCTATACACTGTTAAGGACGGCTTGTGTAACAGAGTGAATAACGTCTGTGATTCTCTGTTTTAAATGATTAACGTCGAATTAATTATTTGAACTTACAAGGGGACCATACGGTCTCGGAAATTCAGATCGGGATGAGACTCGGTAGATTAGTAGTATACCTTAAGGGTATCCACACAGTAAAGCAATAAAGCGCACTAGCCAGAAAATTCCGAGAAAACAAGGCCGACCAAATGGTATAGTGGTTAGCGTGCTAGCTTCTAGACCGCGAGGTTGCGGGTTCGAGTCCCGTATTAGGCATGGGTGTTTGTAAATGTGTGTTGGCTTGTCTAATGACGAATATTTCGGCGCATTATAGCCCTCGTGTTGCTGACGGCGCCAGATAATCTGAAAACAACCAACCGAGAAAACAGACTCTAAAGTGTTATGCACAGCTTATATACTAGTAGAGATTTTTGCTCTGCAGCTCCCCGGTGGCTAAGTGGTCAGCGTACTGGGTTCCCGTATGGGAGATCCGGGCTCGATACCTCGTGTTGTAATTATTTTTTGTTAAATTTATAAAGTCAATTTATAAAGTGGGTTAGGTAGGGATAGAACAATTGTTCGATAAGTACGGTTAGGGTTTTGAAAATTTCTGACTTCCTGCTTATGTACAATAGGACAACATTCCTACTCTTCCACATAGAAACTGGTTCATCGTGTTTGTTGCGAAAATCATTTATTTCTCAACATCTTATAATATTTCAAAATGTATAATCACTTGTTTGTGTGAATAGTAAATAGAGTTTTAATGTACCTTCATTAAAACACATTACGTATTTAAAAATAAAATCTTATCTTTCATTCAAATTTCAGTTAGCTGTAATAGTTATTTTATAAGTGGACAAAAAAAAATTATCCCACGAGGTATCGAACCAGAACGCCCGCACGGGAACCCAGCATGCTGACCACTTAGCCACCGGGAGTTGCAGAGCAAAAATCTCTACTAGTATAAGCTGCGCGTAACACTTTAGAGCCTGTTTTCTCGGAATCTTCTGGCTAGTGCGCTTTATTGCTTTACTGTGTAGATATCCTTGAGGTATAGTACCAATCTGCCGAGTCTCATCCCGATCTGAATTTCCGAGACCGTAAGGTCCCCTTGTTAGCCACAGAATACACTGTACTTTCCTCTGTACCAACCACATCTTGACAGGGGTGGGCTGTTTCATTACTGCGCAGTTCGTGGTGTTATCACCTGTATGTGCACACTCTTTCACATAATATACAGAAACTTGGAGAGTTTTTCTTTTATTTGGTGCTGATTTTACCTTTCTATCTTGTTTCGTTGATTTCCTGTGACCGGTCAAAAGTGAACCGTGACTTAACGGACACACTGTCTATATATATTTTAATAACCCATTAATTATATATTAAGTTATGATAATGGTTTCATATAATCTAAAATATTTTTTTTCTCATCTTTCAAAGAGGGAAATATTTCAATCGTCCATAAAAAGTTAAATACTTTCTATTTAGTTTAGCCCTGATTCCAAAACTGCCATTAGTTTGTTCATCTGTTATCGTGTTTTAAACTGTATTTCTGCAGCTGTTGAATCGATTTTAACGAATCTGTGTGGTTTGACAAATTATTGTTTAAAACAATTACTATATTAATAGAAAAATATACTTTGAATATTATATATTTCAATCAAACGTACAGAATATCAACTATTGACTAAAACATTTAATTATAACCATCAAAGTTGGATCATTAAAATATTTTAAAAGTTTTAAAATGTGTTTTTTTGAAAAGTAAAGAAATATTTCGTTTTTATATATATAAATCAAATATTTCAAAGAAAATAATTCCGAACAACATAGAATCTACACTGTACAAACGTTATATACTTTATAGAACCATTAAATAGTTGAAATATCTGCTACTTTTAAACTAATATTAGTAGAAAATCGTCTCTGAATTTAGCATTTCTATCAAAATACTTACGGTAAAATTCTAGATATATATAAACAAGTTTATGAGTTCCGGAAAATAGTTAAACTTTAAAAAACTTAACTGTAATTCTTTTGTCATTTTCAGAAATTATTACCACTAAAGAACCTTTTTGTCAGTTAAAAGAATTTTTCAAAACGTGATCATTATTTCTTATGGAACGTGTTCGTTATTTAATAAATAGATAAAGAGTAAAAGAAAGGGGTTTTTTATTCTCTTTACAGGGGCAAGAAGTTTTACTTACAAATTGTGTTACTCATTCGCATTATTAAATTTAGAAGTATTTTCATGTTTGGATTTATTTTAAGCACTAAAAAATAGTTTATTAATAAAAATGACTATTATACCAATCCTAATTACTAGACTTTTCTCACTGGCTATGATTTCATCAAATTTATTATTTAGAGACATTTAAAAAAAAAATACTGTTAAAAATATTAAAGTAAAAATGCAGATATAATAATTAAAGAAAAATAGAAAGTTAGTTCTGAATTTAAAAGTGGCAAAATTATTATTAAATTTCAATCACTTATTAATTATACACAATCAAATTTATTACTTGAGTATAGTTAATAAGGGACTATAATAACCCTTTCAAATTTATTACTCAGTCACATTATGAAATTTAGAAGTATTATCCTGTTTGGATTTGTTTTAAGCACTTAAAAGTAATTTATTAATGTAGAACACTATAATACCAATCCTAACTACTAAGCTTTTCTCATTGCTATGATTTCATCAAAATTATTGTTTAATATTTTTCTCATTGCTATGATTTCATCAAAATTATTGTTTAATATTTTTTTCATTGCTATGATTTCATCAAAATTATTGTTTAATATTTTTCTCATTGCTATGATTTCATCAAAATTATTGCTTAATATTTTTCTCATTGCTATGATTTTATCAAAAATATTATTTAGTGACATTTTTAAAAAGTTACTGTTAGAAAAATTAAAGTAAAAATAAAGAAATAACAATTTTCATTTTTGAGTTGCCATGTTTTTATAGTTGTAAAACTTACCCAATTTAGAAATCTAGTATCTGACAAAATTTTATTAAAGCCTTTTTTTAGGATTTTTCAAAGAAAGAGAATATGCATGCTACATATTAATTCAAAAATATATATTATTTTAGAGATTTAGTTCCTGTAAAACCTAGAAAATCTATCATTTTCTACAAAATCAAAAGATAGCTCCTGTAAAATTGACTCATCTGCAGATACTATGTTTTTAAATTAGACAGCCAAACAGTTAATTACAATTATTATTTTAATTATTATACGTTTTGATTAATAATTAAACATATTTCTAGTTTTTATGTATATCATCGTGGATATATGTTTTGTTTTATTTTAATACAGTGCCATTTTATAAAATTTAAAAAAGCTGGTTCTCATTCGCTACAATTTAAGCAGGCATCAAACCAGTTCCAACCCTGTTAATATAATAACTCTACATAGAATTTGTTAGTACGTTTTCGTCATTGTTTTAATTTTAAGTGTCTATATGTATTTAATAGTGCAGTACATACATGAAGTTGACAAGTCCAGCTCTGAAAATTTATTCGTACGTTTTTATTATCGTTTAATTTTAAACGCGTCTATACTTATTTAAGAATACAATAAATGCATGGATTCAACAAGTTCTGCTCTTATATTAACTGTGATAATTTTTTTAGTACGTTTTCTATATCCATTTAATTGTAAGCATGTATATTTATTTATGAGTACTATTCATAAATGTATTCAACCAGCCAGCTCTCATATTAACTGGGGTAATTTGACAGTACGTTTTCATTATAGTTTTAGTTGTAAGCGTCTATGTTTAAGAATACAATATATAAATATATATGGATAAGTTCATATGGCGGGTTATATACCATAATTTTTTTCAGCTGATATTTCTCAAGCCCTACAGAAAGCTTTTTCTTAGGAATGACCCAAATGTTAAGGATTGCAAAAACTTACTTTGAAATATTTTCTTTAGCTTAACATTTTCGTAATTTTTTTCTTATAAGAATTTAATTGCAGATTTAACTCCTTTCCCAAAAATGCAAGCTGAAAAAGATAGCATAGCAGCGAAAATAAAATGATAATAATTTTCAAAGACATTTTTTTTGTCGAAGTCAAATTTTACCTCTTCACTAAATTTCCCTAGTTTACTCTTAAGCATTTTAGAATAACAATAATAAATTAACTATTGGGATGCCATTGAAACCTCACAAGTATTTGTATAATTCAAATTGTTCTTTGAAATCAATGGTTAACAATAGGAGCTTCAAATTTGATTTAAAAACTATTTTATACACAATTAGTTGTTTTAACCTTATAAATTACAAATTTGTTTAAAATGTTAGAATTCAAGCGTGATTACGTCATCTATAAGTGATAGACCTGTTAATATAAAGTACTAGCATGTTATAAGGAAAGAAGATTTGTACTTTAAATTGATACTTTAGGATATGAATAAACTATGTCCCTGTATAAAGGTTTGTACTTTAAATTGATATTTTAGATTACGAATAAACTACTTCCTTGTATGCAATATTTGTACTTTGAATTGATATTTTAGGATATGAATTCACTATGGAAACACTCTAATGAAGACTTCAGAAGACTTCTCAGATTTTTAAAATTCATAATGGCATCAAAAGAACCTTTTAAATAAATAAAATACATTTATATCATAAAAACAAAATGAAAACAAATGCTGAAAACAAAAACTTTGCGATTTATTCATTTCTAACAATGTTCATTTTTTCGTTGAATAGTTTGTGCTCTCAATTAAACTGCCAATGCAATAATCTTTTTCATGCATTTTAGAAGTTTTTGCAACAAAAAGAAGCAAATGTTGAAGACATAAATCATAATTTTTGATCGATTGCATTCAATAAAACCACGAATAAAATGCCGATATTAAATTTAACCGATTCTACTGCCCTAAAAAAATAATCTGAATAGAATTGTAACAAAAATGTAGAATATGTTAAACGAATGAAAGAATGCTTGACTTGTTCGATAAATCATCCGGAAAAAAAGGAATATCATAAATCAAAAGCTTTCTGCTTAAGTAAATCATTCTTTTTAATACAATGCAAAAAAAGGTAACAAATTAACTTTCTTCTTTGTTAAAGGGGATATCAAAAGAAATTTAAGACACATTTACTTATGAGTGTTGCAAAAAAGCAAACTGAAGAAATGATATATAAGTTACTTTATTTTCAAATTGAAATTGCTCTAATTGAATATTCTCTGTTGATCATATATTCCGTTTAAAATTAGTTAAAATATTGATTTTGAAATGTAATTTGTTTTTATATTTCATATTAAGTATTTTGCTTGGTGATTTCGCTAATTGCTATTAGACAAGCCTCACCTTTTGTTTTGATCAATAGTGTGTAAAATCAATAGGATGTTAATATTCTATTTCGAATGTTCTCATAAGTCTGCCCCAAATTTTGAAATATAACTTTTCACTTAAGCTTTTATTAAAACTTAAAAGTAAAATTTATTTGGACTCGAAAGGAAAGAAAAATATATTTTTACTCCATCACTTCTGCGTAATTACTTGAAAAGGACATAATCTCTTCTGCAATTGAAAATCTCTCTTAAAAGTTTTTGAATAATGAATAATAAAAAAAGTGATACCAAGAACCTATTTATTACTATTTCGAATGTTCCCATAAGTCTGCCCCAAATTTTGAAATATAACTTTTCACTTAAGCTTTTATTAAAACTTAAAAGTAAAATTTATTTGGACTCGAAAGGAAAGAAAAATATATTTTTACTCCATCACTTCTGCGTAATTACTTGAAAAGGACATAATCTCTTCTGCAATTGAAAATCTCTCTTAAAAGTTTTTGAATAATGAATAATAAAAAAAGTGATACCAAGAACCTATTTATTACTATTTCGAATGTTCCCATAAGTCTGCCCCAAATTTTGAAATATAACTTTTCACTTAAGCTTTTATTAAAACTTAAAAGTAAAATTTATTTGGACTCGAAAGGAAAGAAAAATATATTTTTACTCCATCACTTCTGCGTAATTACTTGAAAAGGACATAATCTCTTCTGCAATTGAAAATCTCTCTTAAAAGTTTTTGAATAATGAATAATAAAAAAAGTGATACCAAGAACCTATTTATTACTATTTCGAATGTTCCCATAAGTCTGCCCCAAATTTTCTGCCTATAATTGAAAATCTCTCTTAAAAGTTTTTGAATAATGAATAATAAAAAAAGTGATACCAAGAACCTATTTATTACTATTTCGAATGTTCTCATAAGTCTGCCCCAAATTTTGAAATATAACTTTTCACTTAAGCTTTTATTAAAACTTAAAAGTAAAATTTATTTGGACTCGAGAGGAAAGAAAATTATATTTTTACTCCATCACTTCTGCGTAATTACTTGAAAAGGACATAATCTCTTCTGCATTTGAAAATCTCTCTTTAAAGTTTTTGAATAATGAATTAAAAAAAAGTGATACCAAGAACCTAGAACTCATTAGGAAAGATTGATTATTTCTATAAATGATTTTAAAAAATAAGTTTTCATCGATCTGGAATTGAATCCGTGCAATATCCATTCTTAGCACTTTTTTTATAGAATGACTAATTCTTATAAAGTAGTATTGTATTGACATTAGATTGCAATATTAACTGATCTTGAGTCAAATCTCAAGTAAAAATAGGACTCCATTCAAATTAATTCAAATATTTCATTAAGTTACTTTTTAGTGCACTGAAAAGTTATACTTAAAGCGTTCCGTCTCTGACCTCTAATGAGATTCTAATGAGTACAAACTTGAATCACGTTGCGAGGGAAAATAAAAGAGATTTCTTTTGTTTACGACATGACATAAATCTCATAGAAAAACTTTACCATTCAAAGCTTTCTCCTAATCTAATGCAGTAATAACGATTCGAGAAATAAATTATTTGACTAAAACGCCGTAAAAAAAACTGCACCCTCAACATATATAAGAACTGAATGAAGTGTATTTCACCAGAATAATTTAAATTATTTTCACTGCTAAAATTGGATGAATAAAATAAATAGAATGTAACACTTTATTAGTAGCCCTTCTAATACCTACAAATAATTATGTTTAAAACTATGACGTACGCGTTTTTAAATGTTTCCTTTAAGGTATACATATACAATTGAGATGATTTTCTTTAATTTTTAGGTAATAATTTCAAACTTTTTGGCAGTATATCAGAATTAAAAATGATGCATTTATATGCATAAACTTTTTTTTTCCGTCAATTTTTTAATCAGCTAATTGCAATTAAAGTGACTAATTAGGACATTAATAGAACATACATAAATAAACTTATAATTAACTTAAAGGTATGATTTTTACTGCAAATCAAAAATATTATATTGACGCATGTTCCTATGGAGAATTTTGAATTTGGCTGCAATATATATTTAATTATAAATTTTAAAATAAAAAGTTTAAAAAATACATAGTTTTTAACAAAAAATTAAGATTAAAATATTCATAAAAATGTATTTATAACAATATATGTTAGATTATCCATAGGAAACACATTCACAACTTGTGCCTTCAGAACGAAATTAGAATTTTGTAAATTGGACAATTTATCATGAAGTTATGACCGTTGGCGTAAAGTCATATAACACCGAAATGTCATTCTTCAGAAAACGCGTTTAAAGTTTTCTACACTAATTGACGTGATACAAAACCGGTTCACAAAACCCACTGTAATTTAAAAATTATTTAAATTATAAAAGTATAAATATATTCATATCAAAAAATTATAAAAAATTTCAACTGAGTTTATGTATTTCTTGCTATTATATCTGGTGAGTTTAAAGTCATGCACATCAAAGTTTACATACCCGTAAAAGTCACAGTTTAAGAATTTAAATTAAACTATCACAGAGACTAGTTGAAATGTTAGCTTTTATTTTTAGCAGACTAACTTTAAGTGTTACGATCAATGATCGAAATGACGTTCTCTTTCGCGAATACAAAAGTGTGTTCTTTTCCTGATTTCCTGATTTCGTGAGACTCTGCAGAGCGTGACAGTATTGATGTTAGAAATGGCTGTTGTGATGTTCGTTTTCAGCTCAGCAATCGTGTTCAGACTATTTAGAGAACGCAGAAACTTAGTTTCAACTTCTCTCGGTTTTTCATCATTTAAAATGGAGGACCTACCGGCTCTTTTCTTGACAGCTACTGTTCCAGTTTTCCTGAAACAGTGAACTAATCTTGAATTATTGAGTATTAATCGTGATGCCATGCTATAGAAACAGAAGCAAATGCCTCCCCAAATATCTAGCTGTAAGTTCTAGAATTTAACACAAAAACCATACTGAACATTATAAATGCAAATCCATACAAAAGATTATTATTCTTTTAAAATGATGAATTTTATTCATCAATAATATTTTTTAATATCATAGATAAAAATTAAATTCACATGTTTGAATTCCTAACAAGTAGGTTCAGTTCTTATTTTTAATAATACTATTTATTTATTTATTTATTTATTTATTTATTTATTTATTTATTTATTTATTTATTTATTTATTTATTTATTTATTTATTTATTTATTTATTTATTTATTTATTTATTTATTTATTTATTTATTTATTTATTTATTTATTTATTTATTTATTTATTTATTTATTTATTTATTTATTTATTTAATATCTATTGAGTGATATATATAAATTAATAAAATAAATTTAATACCAAGTGTAAATACGATTCCAATAGATTTTTAAAGGACAAAATTTGTAAAATTGCAAGTTATCTCAATATTAAATTTGCTATAGTTCCATAATTAGATCGTAAAAGTGTACAGTACCGTACATTGTAATAAAAAAAAACTGTCATAAAGTACCTTTTAAACTTTGGCTTATGTTTATTAAACAAATAGAATTAAAAAATAGATAAGGACAATGGTATTCATTAATTTTTTTCTAAAATATTATAAGCAAATAAAAACAAAAATTTTGTTTATTAACACTCCTTATTTGAAAGTATTTGGAATGCGTAACTATTTATATTTATTTTGCTTAATAATCTTTTTACCAAGTTACACAAGAAAGAAAACAAAATATATTATGAAAGACATACATATTAACAAATATTAGACATACAAAATGTATGCAAATAAATAAAAAAAAAATACATAAAAAGGTATTAAAAAAAATTTGTTATAAATTTAAAATCCAATTCATCGGAATATTTATTGGCATCTCAAGAATAACATGCAAATATTATTTTGATAACAATTCAGGAAAACATGTTTTTCAACCAATTCAAATAAAAACATAAATTTGACATTTCTTCGTAGAACTCTATCACAGTTTTTTTACCTCGAAATATTGTTGCTAGAAATATTTTAAAAAATCACCTACATTTCATAAATATGTATAAGGTTAAAAAAAGTTTCATGAATAATATCACCTTAGTTTAGGAAACTGAAGAAAATAATATATTTGTATCTAATGAAACATTTCTTTCCAAAGCATCCTTAAAATACTCCTATATGTTTACTAAATGCAAAACATTCTACTTTAAGTTCCGAGTCATCAAAAAAGAACTTAAAGAAATACTCAAAATCTTCGGTAGCATTCTGTTTGACGAAATTAATGGCCAAATAAACCTAATGGTTACCTTCTTCATCATTTGAGAGTTATGTAAGAAAATATAATGTGTTTGCAAATTTTTAGAATGGATTTATTCTCGATTTTCTTATTATCATTCCCGGAATAATTGAATTTCCATTTAGATTCAGGTTACAAATCATTTTGAATTTCTTTAAAGGTGATTTTAAAAATGTCTAGCACTGACATTATACGTGAAATATAATATATTACTTGTTTCAAATCATTTATTTTTTATTTTTATTTTAATAAGTCAAGGAAGTAGATATCATTTATCATGCATTATATACATATATCAAATTCCAACTTTTTAAATTCCTGGACAATGTACTTTAAACAGGGATCTCCGAGGGATCTTCCATACTTACTGAAAAAAATTAACTGTATGATAATTTTACTTTGAAACATTAAATCAAATAGATTAACTCAAATGATATTTTCTTGCAGTTGCTAAATTATAAAAATCCAAGTCTAGTGAAATACAATTCTAGGTTTAACCATGTTACAGATATTATCAATAGATAAATAATTTTCTTAATTTTTTATTTCAAATTATAAATTCTCATTTTGGCCTGTTCAAAAAAAATCTTCCCTTATATTAGTACAGCTATGTTTTAAGGTTTAGAAACTTACAATACATATACGAAACCAAAGTAAAAATCTAGTAAATATTATTAACACGTTCGTTGCCAAAACTGATATGGGGTGTATGTTCACACTCGCCAAAATCTTACTTTCATTTTTATGCTTTTAAATTACTTTCTGTTATTTTATTTATTAATTATAGATAAACCACTTACTTTTAGCAATACAAATTCTCACGAGTATACTCATAAATTGAATATGAATAATATTTTTGCTCCTTTGGGCCAACTGCGAGTATTCTCAAATTTGGCATCAAAAGTTGTAATTATTTTCCTTTATAATGGAAATTGTCTGGCACAATACATAATAATTTTATCCCTCAATTGTTTTTTTTAATTTACTTTTGCAATGTTGCACCGAGAATTGTAGGTAATTTGAGGATTGAATAAAAATCAAACGGCAAGGAAATTTTTTTTTTTGTATAATTCTACCAGTTAAAATGAAAAAAGGGTAAGTGTTATAGGTTGAAAAAATGGAACAGGATTAATCAAATCAGTAAAAATTCCATTTCAGCTTATTTGATTAAATAATGAAGGAAGAAGTTTTTAGAACAAATTTTGGTCGTTTGTGATGATGGGTGATAGTAAAGTTTCATTGACCTGAACAAAGGATCTGGGGCATTCATTTTTCTTACCTAAAAATCTGGATGGTATAACTTTAAAAATGTATTCTTTTTTTTAAAGTATTTAAAGTCCTGATTGGTGAAGAAGCAAAACTGAAAAATATTTTAGAAGGTTTTGATAAATTCATTTCAATTTTAGAATAATTGTTATAAGTCAAATGTATTTATGTTTAGTGATTTATATATTTTTTTTTTTTTATTTTTCAAAACACCTTGCGCTTAGATATTATAATAGTGGTTATAATGACTTATCATTTACTTCTAATAGTAGTTTCAATGGCCAAAATCCATTGTTGACCATTTCACTAAATGTAAACTTTCACACACAAAAAATATT
Organism: Linyphia triangularis; assembly: GCA_963978545.1. Classification (NCBI taxonomy): domain Eukaryota; kingdom Metazoa; phylum Arthropoda; class Arachnida; order Araneae; family Linyphiidae; genus Linyphia; species Linyphia triangularis. The sequence goes on from OZ021733.1 coordinate 32,069,274, forward strand.
TTTTATACATATTTATGTTACTTTATTTTTTTTCTCGTTGCAAACATTCAAACAAAGAATGAAAGGTTTAAAAAGTTAGCAAAGAATAAAAGCTTATGAATTTAATTTTTTTTTTTTTTTAATTATTTTGTTAAAATATTCTGAAGTTATACTAAAAACAGTATAAGCTTCAACATTTACTATCAATTTTAGCTAGAAATTGAAATTCAAAATAAAATGTAAAATGCTTAAAGTAAAAGGTCATTTTTTTTTGCGATAATCATTTGTCAACAAATCAAACTATTTTCACTTTAAGTACTAAGTATGTAACATTTTGATTAGTAGGTAACTTTGCAATGTATATTTTTGGGACTTTTATATGTTGGTGTCAAGTACTTACTTCATTGGAGTTTCTGCACTGAAAGTAAATCAAATTTATTTTTAAAAAAAAAAAACTTTATTTTATGCTGTTTTATAAGATCTTAACGAATTTTGGAGCATTGATTTTTAATAGTTTCATTCCAAAATATCAATAAAAGGTTTTAGTAGTCATTTAGTTGAAATAAAAAGAAGAGATTTGTTCTCTTTATTTTGAATCTACATATCTTACAATATATTTCTTTTGCACTTACTTCAAACAATCACACCTATACGATCTGACAAAATACTTTGCATTAGCCATAGTAATGAGTTCCTATACAATTATGACAATGAACATATTTTAAAATTTTGAAAAGGGGCCATTTGCACAATTTCGTTTACGTCATTTGTTTCTACCGAATATGGATACTAATGGATATTACTTTAACCCTTTGCACTTGAGGCCTTTTTCGCGCGGAGGGACCAGCAACTCGAGACATTTTTAGTTCGGTTGGAGTTTATGTATTTTCTACATAGAAACTAAACACAGTCATTGACCTTGCATCGAATTTCCGCATCAAACCTAATGGTCCTCTCGTGTTTCCGTTCAATCGTGTTGCGCCTGAGAGACTCCGCTCGAGTGCAGAGGGTTAAAGGTAGATGCGAAATGAATATTCGCACATTTATTTTTTTTTTATTTATTTTTTTATAGTTTATGAAGATTTTTTATATTTCACGCTTTGAAATGGGACTGCAATACATATGTTTATAATGGATCTCACTATATTCTAAATTTCGCATGATTTTCCCTAAACATCCTAAACATCATCCTAAAACATCTCAATGTACGATTCTGGAATTTAAACACTTAATATTTAAAATAAACTACCTGTGACTTTTTATGCTTTTGCAGGGCAACAGCATCATGTACTGCAAACGTGACTATCACGTGTATAGCACGAGTGGCAACTACAGGGTGTCCCAAAAATGACCGAAGATTTGAAAAACCAATTAAAAAAAAAATGTACAGTTTTCTGCATTCTGCTTAAGTAACCAGGGAATTTATTCTTACCAATTTTCAAACTTAGTTACAAAGTTTGTCAACAGATGGCGCTGACGCCTAGGAAAAACTACAAAACAATGTTTTTAAAATAACTACCGTCTCAACAACGTGGAGCAGTCTGAGGACAGGTGATGGAACTCAAAAACAATAAAAATACGCTGTTTCAGTGAATAAATCATTTTCAAAGCATACGCTAGGATGAAGGAATAATAAAAATCTGAAAGGTCGGAATGCGTACAGAATAGCAGCGCCATCTATTGACAAGCTTTGCAACTAATTTCGAAAATTTGTGAGAATAAATTAACTGGTTATTTAAGCATAATGCAGCAAATCGTGCATATCTATCACCTTCTGGTTGTTTTTTTTAATTAATTTTTCAAATCGTCGGTCATTTTGGGGGCACCCTATATGTTCATAAGCTATACACGTGATGATGACCTCAGAGTTGTCATCCCTACATAGACTTAGAACCAGACTGCTCCCAGACCGCAAAGCGAGAGTATGTGTCATTAATTCAATATCAATTCCTTTTTATTCTAAGTGTTGTGTGTGCCTAGTTTACAATTAAACATGCTCATTAAAGTAATGGAATCTGATCATCTTATACAAACATTAATGCTTAACTTATCAACAACACTTTCTTTATTTTGAGCACTCTTGCAACATACACTGATTCCTTATCTCTGAAAAAAAAAAAAAAAAACTGTAGCAACCTTTTTAGAGACATTCTACAAATTAACGATAACTGACAAATCCAAAGTGTTTTCGTTAGCATTTGGAAACACTTGAATCGGATACGGAATACAAAAAACAAGTGAAAAGAAAATGATGAACCAAAAGAACGTATTAAACAAACGTAAGTAAATGTGACGGGAATGAAGGACTAATAATTGAACAAATAGAACAACAATGGCAAGTGTAAGAAGATTGTGTGAAAGAGATAAGAAAACGAAAGATGAACCACTAATGAAGAACGAAACAAACAAATGATAAAAATTTTAATATTTTTTAAATGTTTGAACGGTTGAACGAATAACGTAGGTACTACACGCACAGTAAACGACGAAAGTTAAACTCATGTGGATGAATGAAAGATGAAAATTGAATAAAAAATGAACGCCAATAAGCTTTTCAAGAGCCTTAATTATAGGATAATTTTAAGTAGAATAATTTCAAGTCATTTATAAAATAAATCTAAAATATCTTATCAAACTATGTTATATGAATCCTGTTTACATTTGTGACTTTAGAAAATTCTAAGAAATTTAACAGGGAAGAAAACGTTGCTTCAAATAATTTAAGACGGCGCGGTGCCTAACCAGCCATACACAGCTAAAAATTTGGATCCACCTTGCAACAAAAATTGGTTCCCATTTAGCTGCAACCAACATTTGGTGCTTAATTTCACGATTTAATGGTGGTACCTCAGACCGTAAGCACCATTAAATCGTAAAAATTAACACCAAATGTTGGTTTTAGCTAAATGGGAACCAATTTTTGGTGCAAGGTAGAACACAAATTTTAACAGTGTATCTCGAGAATGAGAGGTGATGAAATTTCAACTGTTACCCTCACTTGGGCACCAGAGGCGAGACGCCGACCTGGATGTCCTAGGTTAACATGGAGAAGTATGATGAAGAGCTAGGGAGATGAGACCGGATGGGCGAGCTAGAAAGAAGCAGGGGTTGCTGCGATGGACAGAAGAAGATGAAGAGCTAAACTGAAATCCTTATGTCCCTTTGACCATGATGAGAAATGATGTGAGATTTTCAAGTTGAACGGCTGTTTGGCCAGACCAATATAATTTATTCATGTTTTCTTAACTATGAGTAAAATTATTTATTAAAACATAAAAAATTAAAAATAAAAGCCTTATTCATTCGTAAAACAACAAGCAAAATAGTTTAAAATACACAATGGTATATACAAAAAAAAATTAATCGACTAGATACAAGCGTGACTCCAAACACTTACTCCACTTACAAGCACTTACTCCAAATGAAAAATTGTGGGGATAGTGCAATCAAACCTATACTAGCCATACAATTACTATTTTTTTCATGAATATAATAAGAAATATAAAACATATTACATATATCTATGCATAAAAATAAAATAAAAAGAAATAATATCATCTAGAAACATACAAATTAATTACCTAGGTATCCAGGATTAAAACTATGAACACTGGAAATTGTTGCTCCTTAATATAGCTTCGACGTTTTTTAAACAAAAACAATGCCTTATTTTAAATTACTAATAAAGTTTATAAAACAAAAAGCTTTATTAAAAAAAACTTTTAAATGCTTATTTCAACATAAAAACTACATAAAAGGTTTTTACAGCCCATATGCTTACCCCACTTTTCATTACAAAATATACATTTCGTTCCTAATAAAGAGCTCGCTTAAGTAATGCATTTGATTTCCAAACCTTTTTCATTTAATGAGGGTATATGTTTTTTAAAAAAAATGAAAATATAATTATCATTTAGATATGCCTCTAAATTAAATTTATTCTTGTTTCATTTTCAAATAATCATTTTAAAAGCTAAATTATTAATTTGCATAAAATCTTTGTAAAAAAGACAAATAAAATCACTAAAGAGAGAACTGATAAACAGAGTTTTGTCAGATCAAATCTTTCTGTAAGTGCTCTTTCTGAAATTAAATTTATTTTCTAAAACCCACCTTCATAATAATGGTCTCCTTTGAACTGTTATTTCCCTCAAGAATTCTTTCAGAAAATAAGCAAAAATTGAACCTTTCATAATGTCTCGGAAAACAATGCAATGCTCTTTTTCAAAAATTATAAAGCCAGCTTATAAATGTCTAGATACGATCGCACATACTTTTTCCTTATTAAGAAATAAATGTGTATAGCTACGCGAATCTATTTCTGAAGTTAGAATGTAATTTATATTAGAAGATTTCGTAGATAGAGTATGAATGTACATTCCTCGTAAAAAATAAAGAATCTCACTTTGTCCGTTTATTATTGTTCTCCTCTCAGAGAGCTTAATGTAACAAAAATGGAAATGGTACATTCTTTTCAAAATGTAGTTTCTTCAGGAACTCTCTTGAGGAAAATTGCAGCACTTGAAATATTCATATCAGCCAATTACGCGTTTTCTTTTTCGGGACATTTACATCCGCAGTTTGAATTCTTAACCTTTGATAAGCGTATCTTTTAAAACAATGTCTTAGCAATGAACTCTAAGAAATAAAAATATTAAAATAATTTATGTGAAAAGAAATTATAATTATTTTTTCTTACAAAACTTTAATTTAATTCCTTAGTTCCAAAAAATTTAAATAATTTTAAAATCAAACTATTAAGTTTATTTCGATAGCATATTATATAAATTTGAACTATATGGATTGAATACGTAGCATTCTTTTCAAATTTTGTCAAAATATGTTTTAATAATATTACAATTATTCGTGCATGCATTATAACCCGAGGAAAAATAGGGCTAGTTCAAAATTTAGAGTAAATTTAAATAAAATATATTAATACTAGCTATATAATAAAAAAAAACCAGTAAATTTTTAAACATATTTTTAACAAATATATTTACAAAAAAGTATTATTAATGGAATATTTAAATAAAGAAATAATGTTCACGACTATCGAATTTAGGTTCATTCAAAATGCCGCAAATACAATTGGTCATCACATGGTAGTCTTTATCATCATATTTGATGATAATGACTACCATGTGATCAATGTCATGGAAATATGACGATTCTCCAATTTTGTCCTAGACAGATACTTTACATAGAAAACTTATTAGTATTATAAATTTCTTAGCCAATGCATTCTGTGGATTGACTCTTTGAATGATACTGGAAGTTTTACCCAAGAACCTTTTTTTTATATTTCTTTTAGTTGTGTGGAGTGAGATTGTGGCTATTACAAATTAGCATTCTTCTTAGATTTATAAAATAAAGTTAAAAAATAGTTTTCCAAAATTAAAAATTATCAACTTAACAAAAATATAAAATAGGAATTTATTTTTGCTCGTTTTATTATGAAATAAAATGAAGTAAATTTTTATACAGCTAACAAAGGGAACAAAATTACAATAGCAAGAAGCAGTAGCTAAGTATAAACGGCAAAATTGGCAATATTATTCGATAGATATTATATTATCCTTTATTGTGCGTGAAACAGAGGAAAATCAATCGTTGATGGGCGATGCCCAAGGGCAGAGGGCTGTGTTAAAGGCATTAGTTTTCAACTATTTACACCTTTATAGCCTTTTTTACGATAAATTCGGAAGGGAAAATATTTAGAACACCTTAAAAGCCATTAGCACAACGATTTTAAACAAAATCGTTAGAACCAATTTTCATCAATTGCTGAAAAACCCAATTTTTTCAACCTTAATGGTGGGTCCCATGGCCACCACTAACCCGTATACCAAATTTGAACATCATGGATCAATTCGTTCAAGAGATATTAATGACCACGTACACACAGACAGGCATTTTTTCTAGACCACTTTTTTGAAATCAAGATGTGGAGGGGAGGCATTTTTTAGACCGAAAACAATACTTTCATTACCCTATGTTAACAGATGGGTAATTGAAAGTAAAAAAAAAGTATTAGTGTCTCCCATTATCACCCAGACCAGCATTTCTCCCCACCGGCCCAGATTCTTCGTATGCCAGCGACACCTGAAAGATCGTGACCAGCATTTTGATACCTCACATCTTTTTTCTGCACCAAGCAGAACAAAAGAGTTGCCAATAATTTAGGTTTTTAATATACTACTGCATATCATTTAAACTTTTTATTTTATTTATATACCAATGACATTTGGAAGAGCATGACCAACATTCCGATGTCTTACAAGGACATTTTTGAAAACTTTTAATTTTTGGCATGCCAAATCATGCTTCATGAACGTCATTTTTATCTTGTAGCAGTTGTAATATTATAAGAAATGTGATGCTACCTCAAAATATTAGAATTAAGTATTTTTTTTAATGCAAATAAGTGGGCGAAGAACATATTTCCTTTCAAATTTTGTTAAATGCCGTGTATCCAGTGACACTTGAGCGAAAAAAAATCTATTGATACGTCATTTTTTTAAATTATTTAATACATCTTCAAAATGAAGGCACACGCTTTAAAATCCTAAAAAAATAATAGAACTAAATTTAAATGATTTTTATTGTAAAAGTTGAAGTAATTATAGATATTGCGATTTCTTCACTAAATTTCTAATTACCCTTAAAATATTTTATTTTTAATTTCCATTGTACACAACGTTAATTAGCAAGTTTTCGAATTCGACACGTGGGGAAAGAAAAATATATTTCAGAAAACTACTTAATAATCCATAATTAACGATTTTTTCATGTTCAGCCAATATTTTAATATTTTAAGTTGTTTTTGCATCAATCAGATGGACAGCTCACTTTTACATTTTAAATACTTAAAATTAAATAGCATTTTTCCACCAAAGAAACATCAAACCTAAGAAATAATCTTTTCTTTGTCTTTATTTCTAAGAGAGATGAATGTCGTTTCGTTATCTTGTTTTTTTTTTTTTTTTTTTTTTTTTTTTTTTTTTTTTTTTTTTTTTTTTTTTTATATCTCTAAACCAACACGCATCTTTTTATACTTTTCTTTTGTCCTTTACATCAGAAACACACGATTTATGACGTCATTCATTCTAACTGAAGTAAATAAATAAAACTTAATTAATATAATTATATGACTTCAAAATTCTTTTATGCCAAGCAGTAATAGTATTGGTTATTATGCATATATTTGTATTTCCTCTCTTTTGTTTGAAAAAAAACTTATTCCGAATCTCAGAAGATCTATAATAAACTATGCCTTAGATCCTTTTCAAAACTAACAAATAAAAATTATTTGTGATATAAAAAACTCATGGAGTTTTTTTTTAATAAATAATTTTTTCAATTGCAAATTATATAATGAGTTGTGAAGGGTTTTTATTTGATTCTTTTTAAACTCTTTTTATGTTGTGTTAATGAAGTAACAATTACTTTTAAACCGAGTTTCAATAAGTTCACAAACATATATGAGATAAAAGAAAAGTAACAATTTTGTTTTCCTGAATTGAAAACAGTAAATAATAAAACAAACAATGAAATACAAATACAAATTTGAAGACCAACTGCAGGCTCAAGGACCAACAGGGTTGGATGACACACACATACAAAAAAAAAAAATGACGAATTTGCATACATAACATAAAATACCGAATGTGCAGAATAACATAATAGAAAATGTATGTACAGAATAGAAAAGAATATACAGAATACATAATAGAAAAAAAAATTGCAGATTACATAATAGACAAAGTATACATAATTAATTTTGAGAAGTTAACTTAATCATACCACATACAATTCAGAATGCAAATATTATTAATTTACAGCATCATACCAGATTTGAAGACTAACTGCAGGCTCAAGGATCAACGGGGTTGGACGAGACAAAAAAAGAAAAAAAAAAGAAAAACCGAATGTTCAGAATAACATAAATAATAGATTTGGTTGTTTTCAGACTAACTTGCACCGTCAGCAACACCAGGGCTATAATGCGCAGAAACATTCCTTATAATAACATAATAAAAAATGCATATACAGAATATAAAAGAATATACAGAATACATAATAGAATAAATAATTGCAGATTACATAATAGACAAAGTATACATAATTAATTTTGAGAAGTTAACTTAATCATACCACATACAATTCAGAATGCAAATATTATTAATTTACAGCATCATACCAGATTTGAAGACTAACTGCAGGCTCAAGGATCAACGGGGTTGGACGAGACAAAAAAAGAAAAAAAAAAGAAAAACCGAATGTTCAGAATTACATAAATAATAGATTTGGTTGTTTTCAGACTAACTTGCACCGTCAGCAACACCAGGGCTATAATGCGCAGAAACATTCCTTATAATAACATAATAAAAAATGCATATACAGAATATAAAAGAATATACAGAATACATAATAGAATAAATAATTGCAGATTACATAATAGACAAAGTATACATAATTAATTTTGTGAAGTTAACATAATCATACCACATACAATTCAGAATGCAAAAATTATTAATTTACAGCATCATACCAGAAAAATACAACATACAAAGTTGACATAGTATCATAATTGGAAAGAAACAATGTATGATCCTTTAATACATGTAATCTTATTTTAATACTTTTTAGTTTCAAGTCTATTCACTAGAATTAAAATATAAATCAATCTCGAATACAACCATTTTACAAGTGATAATACTTAAAGTATAACTTTCAGAAAAGCTGTAAAAAGGAACCACGGATCATAATGGCCTGAAATTTGACCTGAATATACAATCACCGCGAGATGAATACAATTAAAGTTAAACCTTCAAAAACGAGTAGAGTGACCTGAAGCTTGACCTGAAAATGGTATGCCATATAAAAACATACTATTTTTTTAATTATACCATTTCCCATTTTTTCGCATATATTCAAGTCAAATTTCTGATCATTCTGACCAGTGGTTCACAGCTTTTTGAATGGTGAAATTTAATTATAATCATCATGTGCAAATAATATAACTCATAAAAACAGAGTTTTTAAAAAATCGTTTATATGCATTGTAAATTTTTTTTAATCATTTACACAGTGCCGACATCAAAAACATTTCTATCAGAAAATGTGCGGCAAACTACGTTTCAAAATTTATTTATTAAAAATGAACGTGAATTTATGCTCTCACATCCAAATATAATTTATTTATTCTGATTTAAGTAATTTTATTATTTATTTACTAAAAAAAATTTGGCACCAGGAAAGAGTTTCAATAATGATCGGTTCAATGCTACTTTAACGCGATTGGATGACAGCAAGTTTATTAGTATTCCGTAAAAGCACCCTTTTAGTGACAGTAACAACCCCAAAAACTTTTAGAATTCTTTGTCATCGACATCGAACCTATCTGACAAGTTTCAGTTCGATTGGATAATGGCAAGGAGGTTAATTAGGCCTCCGCAGATTCCGCTCCCATCGACAAACATACAAAATCGAAGTTAATATAAAGGATTTAAAAAAAACTCAACTTTGTAAATGTTCGCAAGATAAAATGTTGCAGTAAGGTTTATATTTCTTATAGAAGCATCTATTAAACCATAAATATAAATCCAGAAGCAACAAATCGATAACATTAAGGAAACCAATATAATAATAACAACGAAGATACTACTCAACTAATATACGTTTGAAAGTAGATGGCAAGAACTGTTTCTTCAGCACGTGGTTATTTTAACTGCTTGATATGCTTCAAGTGTTTCATATCCTTAGTGAAATTCATATTGTTGCGTGGATGGGTTCGAAAGATTTGAAGCCAAAGCAGATCAAAACTTGCAGAAATTTATTCCGATATAACTCTTCGCAGATTCTCTTACAACTCCAGAACTTTTCGTTCTAGTAGACTCAATACAGCTCTTTTCACAACAATAGAGCACAAAACAGCAGTTAAGAACTTGACAACACAACCGCTAAAATCGCTGCAAAAGACAATGCAATACAGTTCACTTTCGGAACTCTCTGAATACTTGCTGAGAGACAGCTAACTCAGTAACTCCACTCAGTCAGTCACTCAACTGACTAACGGACTCAACTAACTGATTCAACTCACGGCCTGCCTTATATAGGAGTCAAACCTTCTTGAAACTTCTAGAGGTAGATATTTGGAGAACTTTCCAGATCCTAGTCAAAAAGTCCTATACATGTACATGGGGACCAAAAATGTCGCCAAATGGTCGCCAGGTTGGCGAGATTGCCATTACCATAATGTTAAATGCCCTGCTCCTTGTAAAACTCGCTTCCCAGCGTTATCTCAGTAAAACTCGTAATCAAGCATTAAGACACACATTGCAGGAAAGCAAACCTTTGCACTGCTATATGCGAAATGTACAGAAATTTATTTTTTTACGTAATTAATGCTACGAAATATTTACAAATACACAGAAATTCGTAACAATATAAATAAATTCCCTGCATGGAAGCAATATCTATAGAAATAATAGTAAAGACAACTTTAAGTTCTCTGTCGTTTCCATAGAAAAACAACTATGAAAACGACAGTGAGCTTATGCCTTTTAATCTTTCTACATATGACTGACAGTTTAATGAACATATCAGTCAACTAAATTAAATTTGTTCATTATCAAACTTGAAATATATGCTGTAAAATTGTTTTATTGGAACTTGTGCAATAAAGGTTACGTTTTTAATACTGCTAACTTCAAGTGGAGTATCCAAAGGGGGGTTAATAGGGCTGCACCCCCCCCCCCCCCGATAATCGAGAAAAAATTGGGTTAAATTACCGCTGTTGAAGAAGTTATTTGCAAATAGTCAATACTATTCTCGTTTCACAAACTTTAACTCGTTATAAAACAAAGTAATTATAACGACGAGGCACGAGCACAAAAACACAAGCACACCTATTTTATCGCAAACTTTCGCGATTTTACACTTCTTTCCCGTCTGTAGAAACATTTTCGAATATACGCCAACTATTAAAAATTGTGTGCATTCTGCAAGTTTCAATCGCAACTGCTTAAGGAAGCTTTTCAACTTTATGATCATTAGAATTATTTTTAAGAAATTCTATGAGCGAAGCAAGACTGAACGAAGTGGTACTTTTATCCATTTACAATGACATAAAAATATATGATGACATGGTCGATGGAAAATTTAAACTAAAGCTAAAAGATTGGACTTAATATTGTAAACAAGCAATTAGTAAACTGAGTATAAAATAACGTAACTCTTTGCTTTATTTGCTCTTCATTTATTGATCAAAAATATAGATTAATTAAAACAAAGTTTTTCTATTTCACTTTCGTCAAACCTTTAAAAATCAGTGTATCTAAATAATAATTATTATTAAGTAGTAATTTAACCCACTGATGGTCCAAGGCATAGGCGAAATTCTACCCCTACAATAAATTTTAAATTATTATATTTTTCATTCAAATATATAGTTTTTTAGAATTATTATTATTTTTTTTTTTTTTTTTTAGATACGTTATAAACTATCATCCTAATAAAAAAAATTTTTAAATATTTTATTTTAAATTTTCATTATAAATATAAAAATGTTGTGTATTGCTGGAAAAACTGGGTATCAAATGGTGCATATGTGCTTACATAACCGTCAGTGGGTTAAGATGCAGTCAACTCATTTATTGAGTTAATGAGTTGTCAGAGAGAAAGAGAGAGAGGGAGATGAGGTTTAAAAACGTCTTAATAGTTTAGAAAGTGACTATCGAATGAAAGGGTGTTCTTGCGAAAGGCAAAGGATACTAACCGTAGGAATTGTGCTGAGGTATGCAGAAAGTATGTTTGGGAATGAAAACAGTCTGATGCTAAGATGAGCAATACTGAATATTAAATATGGGACTCACTGTTAAAAAAGCGCTGAACTAAAAAAATTTCACATGAATGGGTTGTCGAAAACGTGGTAGGTTATTGAATGAATCGGTGAAACTATTAAAATCTAGGGGTGTGGAACATCGCACAACTTTCAACTATACTGACGTGGATTTGTGTTATTTACAGTTTTTAACTTGAATCATTCAATTAGAATAAATGGCCATTTTGGCTATATATTTTTTTTTTTGTAGGTCTAAAAAAAAAAAAAAAACTTTTGCCAAAATAGTTATTTTGACTATATACTTTTCGATAATCCTTATATTATCCTTTATTGTAAGTGAAACTGAGGGGAGAAGCAAAAACGATCGTTGATGAGGTATGCTCAAGGAAAGAGAACTTTGTGTTGAAGACATTCGTTTTTTAACTTTTTACGCAATTAAAGCATTGTTACTGGAATTTCGGAGATGAGGATGTTTAATTACCAGACAGAAATTTTTGTAAAAATCGTTAGAGCCATTTTTTAGCAATCATTGGAAAACCTGATTTTTTCAAGGGCAGCTACTTTATGTGAATGCGCGATTTTGAAGTAAACCTTAAGGGTAGGTCCCATGGCCATCACCAATCCGCATACCAAATTTGAGCATCGTAGGTAATGGTAGGGAGTTATGCTGACCACAGACACACATACACACAGAAATGTTTTCTAGATCACATTTTTGAGATCAGGATGTTCCAAAACGTGGGGGAAAAAATGATTTTTTCTTTTTTTCGACCGAATACTATACTTTCATAACCCTATGTATTACATATGGGTAAATGAAAGTAATAAGATACAGGCTTTGAAAGGTTTGGTTTGTTGTTTTCAGATTATCTAGCGCCGTCAGCAACACGAGGGCTATTAGGTGCCGAAACATTAGTCATTAGACAAGCCAACATACATTTACAAACACCCATGTCTAACACGGGACTCGAACCCGCAACCTCGCAGTCTAGAAGCTAGCACGCTAACCATTATACCATTCGGTCGACAGGATTTGAAAGGGAAAATGGAACTTAGAGAAGACTCTAAAATATATTGTTATTACATACATATCAAATTAAGGATTTTTATTAGTTAACATTTAAGAAGCTTTTGCCAATGTCGTAACCAAGCAAACAAACAAAAATTGCTGTGTGCCACTACACATACTTTTTAAGGTATACATATACAATTGACATGATTTTCTTTAATTTTTAGTTAATAATTACAAACTTTTTGACAGTATATCCGAATTCAAAATGATGCATTTATGCATATAAAAAAAAATTCGTCAGTTTTTTAATCAGCTAATTGCAATTAAAGTGACTAATTAGGACATTATTAGAACATACATAAATAAACTTGTAATTAACTTAGAGGTATGATTTTTATTGCAAATAAAATATATTATATTGATGCAAGTTCCAACGGAGAATTTTGAATTTGGCTGCAACATTTATTTAATTATAAATTTTTAAATAAGAAGTTTAAAAAATTGCATAGTTTTAACAAAAAATTAAGATTGAAATATTCATAAAAAAATTTGTTTATAACAATATATGTTAGATTCTCCAAAGAAAACACATTCACAACTTGTGTCTACAGAACAAAATTAAAATTTTGTAAATCGGACAATTTATTATGAAGTTATGACCGTTGACGTAAATTCATATAACACCAAAATGTCATTCTTCAGAAAACGCGTTAAAAGTTTACTACACTAATGAACGTGATACAAAATAGGTTCACAAAACCCATTGTAATTTAAAAAGTAAATTGAGTCTCAGAAAGAAAGTGGTAGTATTTTAAAAGTAATGAATTCGGGAATATTTTAAAACAAAAAAACACAGACTTTAGTCAAATTTTGCTATTTCTAATGTTGCACAAATTGTCTGTATATATTGTAAATAGTGACGTATTATTTCAAAATTCTATTGTAATTTATTTTTATCCTATTTTATTTAGTAATTAATAGCGATTATACAAGTTAGAAAAAGGTGGCAACACCTAAAGTAATCGAGAAGTTTCGAGATATTTCGTTTCCGATAAATTGGCTGGAAATTTCGAGAATGTCTCACGCGCTTGTATATAAGAGACTGGAGAACGGGGAAGTTGACAGATTGACTTTGGACCTCGATGAAAGCTTATCGCTTTGTTTACCTATTGGAGTGAGCTTGAATAATCGCTGAATTCGAAGTTATTTTTGTTGAAGCTTGTGTTGAAGCTTGAGAGTAATTAAACTGTTGCCTGTGAATAAATTTTGTGAGTTTTCTGAAGAGAGAATAAATATTTTTAAACCGTGAAAACTGTACCATCATTGCCTCAGTGGAAAAATTCATAACAGTGGTGTCAGAAGTGGGATCTCGTAATTTTGAATGCCGACAACTAGAGGAATGATGGAAGACCAAATGAAACAATTAATGGAAATGATTGCTGGAATAAAAGCCGGACAAGAATCCACGGCCGCTGAAATGAAAGCCGAAATAAAAGCCGGACAAGAATCCACGGCCGCTGAAATAAAAGCCGGACAAGAATCAACCGCCGCTACAATCGCCGCTGGTCAAGCGCGTCAAGAAACGACAAATGCCGAACTCGCCGCTACAATCGCCGCTGGTCAAGCGCGTCAAGAAACGACAAATGCCGAACTCGCCGCTGCAATCGCCACCTGCCGAGAATCCACATCAGCAGCTATAATTGGGATTAAAGAAGAAATGCAATCCGAACTGTCTACAATGGTGGAATCTACGATAATAGAGACTACTACCAGTGTTCTACAATCGGTAAAAGAAGATGTTCTGAGTGAAGTAAGAAAAGAAATCAGTGAGAGTTTTGAGGCGGTTAATGGGAAAGTTGACTGCTTGGGAGAAAAGGTTTCTACAATGAAAGGAGATCTTGTGACTGTGAGGAATGAAATCGAAGAAAAGGTTTCCACCATGAAAGAGGAACAGGAAAAGTTTCATGACGCTGTTGAAGAAAGGCTACGGAAAATTGAAACGGGGGAAGCTATGACCTTTGCAACGCCTAAATGGGATAATGTTTCCACTCCCTTCATTGCGCCACGTTCCAACATCAAAGTAGCCACTTTTGATGGGAGGTCGCCTTGGCGCGTTTATCAAACGCAGTTTGAAATTATTGCTTCTGCGAATGGTTGGGACGATACTTCGAAGGCATTCCATCTCGCAGCATCTCTTCGAGGTGAAGCTGCTGACATTTTACAGACACTACCTGAAGAGAAGCGGGGAGAATTCGTGGCGCTGGCAAGTGCGTTGGAGTTAATGTTTGGGGATCAGCATCTAAAGGATTACAACAGACTACAACTGAAAGTGAGACAGCAGAAGGCCAATGAAACTCTTCAAGAATTGGCATCGGATATAGAAAGACTGTCGCTCCTCGCTTTCCCTGACTGTCCCCCGGATGTACGAGACGATCTTTCTCTGCAGTATTTCATCGACGCTATTCAAGATCCCGATGTGCTACAGGCGGTAAGGTTATCCCAAAACAAAAACCTGAAGTCGGCCCTCGTGTACGCCATGAGAGTGGAAGCCGCGCAGCTAGCTTCTGGAAAAGACCGACGATATGTGCGTGGTGCATTAGCCGAGGATTCTTCTGACTTTGTCACCAGTAAGCTTCGAGAACTGGAAAGCAAAATTGATAGAATGATGAGAAGCTATCCCGGAGCCAGGGATCGAAGGACCAGAGTCGTTTGCTGGCACTGCAAACGGGAAGGGCATCTACGACGAAACTGCCTTGATTTGAAAAAGAGAAGGGATAACACTACCACGGATTCTCCACAACTGAATCTAAGAAGATGTCATCTCGCAGGGCAGAAGCTGCAATGTAGAACAGGTGAAGCCCCGACCAGTCGTATCCACGTTTCATCCCAACAAGGAGGAAACCAGGGTTTATTCGTGAAGGGGGAGATCAACGGAACTCCATGTCGTTTAATCGTCGATTCGGGAGCGAACGTAACGATCGTAAGGACGGACGTGGCTCGTCGCCTGAACAGCCGACTCCTCTACACAGCGCCCTCTGTTTCTCTACAAACTGTGTCTGGTGGTAATATCTCTGTTCATGGGAAATTGCAAGTGGACATTGCCCTTGGATTTAACACCTACAAGCACACCGTTTATGTTGCCGAAATTGTAGATCCGTGCATTCTCGGACTAGACTTTTTGAAGAAAAATGGAATTACGCTGAATTTTGAGAAAAGCAAGCTGCAAACATGGAGAGGCGAAGTTCCTTTGAACGATCTAGACACGAAAGAGCTGTGCGTATATCGGATTGTAGCTCATGAAGACAATGTCATAGAGAATGCTGAAGAGTCCACATCTATGAAAAGTACCTCTCCAGCCTCGGAAAGAGAACCGAAGAAAGCGACGTTGATGAAACCCTCCCAGGAAGTGGTTCATGTGGAAATGGACAAAGTCAGTGAAGAGGGAATCGACATCCATGCTCCTGTTACAAGCATCGAACGGAGGTCCCGGGATCTATCAGCTGCACCCGCGGATGATTCGGAAGCAATCTCAGAATCATATAACGAGCAAGATGGGGATCAGAAACTTTCACCGCTTCTGTTTGCATACGGGAGTACAACTCACGAGACCACCGGATTTTCTCCATCTCTAACGATGTTTGGAAGAGACCTTAAACTCCCCAGCAACCTCCTCTTTGGACAACCACCGGACACTCCTTCCTCGCCTGTCCAGTATCTAGATGATCTGCAGGCACGTTTGGAAGCCGTACATCGGTTCGCCAGAGAGAGAAACAACATCATGACGGAGTGCATGAAGATCCGGTACTATGCCAAGGCCATGGACCGTTCATTCCAGGAAGGTGACAAGGTGTGGTTAGGGAACCCTAAACGTCGGAAAGGACTCTCCCCTAAGCTCCAGACGAACTGGGAAGGGCCGTATGGGGTCCTTAAGAAGATCAACGACGTCGTGGTGAGAATTCAACGGACACCTTCTTGTAAACCTAGAGTTGTACATAACAATAGACTAGCCCCATATTATAGTAGAAGTGATTGAATTGCCTTTCCTCTTAAGGACTTCACTGCCCGGGACGTGCAGTCTTTAAGAAGGGGGAAATGTTGCACAAATTGTCTGTATATATTGTAAATAGTGACGTATTATTTCAAAATTCTATTGTAATTTATTTTTATCCTATTTTATTTAGTAATTAATAGCGATTATACAAGTTAGAAAAAGGTGGCAACACCTAAAGTAATCGAGAAGTTTCGAGATATTTCGTTTCCGATAAATTGGCTGGAAATTTCGAGAATGTCTCACGCGCTTGTATATAAGAGACTGGAGAACGGGGAAGTTGACAGATTGACTTTGGACCTCGATGAAAGCTTATCGCTTTGTTTACCTATTGGAGTGAGCTTGAATAATCGCTGAATTCGAAGTTATTTTTGTTGAAGCTTGTGTTGAAGCTTGAGAGTAATTAAACTGTTGCCTGTGAATAAATTTTGTGAGTTTTCTGAAAAGAGAATAAATATTTTTAAACCGTGAAAACTGTGCCATCATTGCCTCAGTGGAAAAATTCATAACAATATATACCTTAAATCCCTTATATTAACTTGTATGTGTGTCGACGCCTAATTAACCCTTTTGCCGTCATCCAATCGGACTGAAACTTGGTATATAGATTCGATATCGATGACAAAGCATTCTATCAAATTTTCGAGCTGTTACTATCACTAAAAGGGTCGCTTTTACGAAATACTAATAAACCAACTTGGCGTCATCCAATCGTGTTAAAATAGTATTTAACCGACCATTGAAGAAACTCTTTCCTGTAGCCAAAAAAATTTTAATAAATAAATAATAAAATTGTTTTAATCAGAAAAAATTAAAGATAGTTGGATGTTGTGAGTGTGACGTTCAATTTCAATAAATTAATTTTGAAACGTAGTTTGTCTTACGTTTTGCTGATAGAAATGTTTTTAATATTTAAAATTAAATGCAAACACCAAGTTAATGAATATAAAAATTGGCAATGCATATAAAGGATTTATATTAAAAACTTTGTTTTTAGACAAGTTTGTTTGTGTTGCTGTCCACGTCCTCACCCGGAGAAAGCATTGAAATGGCAACTTCACAAAATTCCTTCTGCACCGAAATGATTTGACATCCCCCCCCCTTTTTTTTTTTACTTCAACCTGTTCCAGAGAGGTGGTTCTCTCACATATGTACTCGGAGGCAGGTGCTAGTTCATAAAGTCCTTCCTTTCCACTCCCAGCCGGGAGTTCAACCAACCAAGCAACCAACTTTGTTTTTAAGGTTTATATTATTCGTCTCTAATACAAAAATTGAGTCGAAATACATTTCAAGTACATTGTATTTTCAATTATCAACTTGTCAAATGGCAGTGGGCTTCATCAGGGATGTGACCTTGATTTTTACAAGAGGAATATGAGAATATTACAATTTGGAATATCGGAGTTTTACATTAAAAAAACAATGCACTTCGTCCTATTAAGAGGAATAATTCTTGAAGCAGAGAGATTATTACTGTTGAGAAGAGCTTAATTATGCTGCACTTACACTGCTCAGCATATTCTAAATCACAAGGACTTTTCTCAAATTAGTATTCCTATAATTAATTTTGAAACACTCTGGGAGTTAATTAAGCATATGAAAAACATTGTCATTATCAAACTAATGAGTAGAAATTAAAACTGAATGAAGGAAATACATACTATTAAAAGTTAAAAGTTTAAAATTATAAAACTTGAGATGCCTGGTCACAAAATTTATTTAATGGATGAGGAATTATTTTTTGTTTTAGAAAGGATTCGTTTTGCGATCGTATTTATTCCACTAAACATTTCAGCATGAAGGAATAAAAATTGAAAGGGGTTCAAGTTGAAATGTTGTTGTTGCAAAATTTGACAAGTATACTCCTCATCAAGAAATAAATTTGTAAACATATATGAAAAGTACTACTAACGAAACACTTGGGTACAAACACAGCTTTTCTAAAATGTTATATTTCCAGCATTCATATTCTTTGCATATTGCACAGTACCCCAAAAAAAAAACAGAACGATGGCTATATCTTCGGTTCTAATTATCGTAGAATCTTACGGTTTGCACCAAAATGTTTTGCATACGATTTTCTATATATCTGATGGAATTTATTTTTCTTGAGGGACCATTTACTAAGTAAAAGTAACGCTATCTTCGAAAATTTCAATACGAACCCTTATTTTTTATCATTTCATTCGATTTAGAATACATCATTTACCCTATATACCAAATTTCAATGCGTTATGTTGAAAAACACGTCACTTATGAGCGAAAATGTTTCGGCCATTTTTTGACCGATCTTCAAGGAGAATTTCCATAAAACGAAAGGTATTTTTAAGGTTCAACTTCACAGCGGGAGAAATCGAACTGTCAGTGAGGCGTTTTACGACATTATAAAATACAAATATTCTAAAATCGCATAGAAACTACTTGGATTTATAGTGACATGTTTAAGATTAATACAAAAATAGCAAGTAAACGTAAAAGTAACATAATTTATTTACAACGTTAAAGATGTGCATTCTTCACACGAAATAAATAAATATCAAAAACTGTAATTGCAGAAGTATAACGTATACTCTACTGATAATTAGAAAATTAATAA
Source organism: Linyphia triangularis (assembly GCA_963978545.1). Taxonomy (NCBI): domain Eukaryota; kingdom Metazoa; phylum Arthropoda; class Arachnida; order Araneae; family Linyphiidae; genus Linyphia; species Linyphia triangularis. Next base: position 32,088,757 of record OZ021733.1, read on the forward strand.
ATATAAAATGTAGGCATTAGTAAACAGTATTCAGCAAAGTGTGATTATTTTACAGAAACATTTCACTGTAAACACAAATGTAACTTGATCGTTGAAATTATTTATAAAATGAAAAAATCCCCTGATTCAGTAAAATTTTTAAAGTATAACTTATTGAAATTGCTTAAAAAATGTGGTTTTAAATAAATGTAATTTAAGGAAGTAAATTTTTTTAAAAAAAAGGACACTGTTGAAAACAACACAAAACGTATGTTCCACGATTCCAAACACGTTAGACAGATTAAAAATATACATACAAAAAATAAAACTGCTTTGTTTGTATAAAATAATATTTTTTTTTTTTTTTTTTGTAATCTCAAGAATTCTATTCCGATTCACCCCGCTGTTCCTATTCACATTATTTTACGATAATTGAACGTTGTGCGATTGCCCACACCTCTAGTTTACCTTGAATTAATCTTTGATAGTTTTCAAAAGTCGTCTACTATACGGTCCCTTAAAGTGAGCGTGTTTTGCATTTTCTCTAAAAAATCGAGAACTAAAAGTCAAAATGAAAAGAAACAAATTGTGGTGGGGTTTCAGACCATGGTGAATCTAATGAAAGCAAAAAAAATATATGTTTCTATTCAAAAATATTTTTTAATTGTTTTTTTAATTAATAATTCATTATTAAAAAAGAAATTGATGCACAAGTTGATAGCTATTTATGTTTGGCCATTTACATACTATCTTTTGAAAAAAAAATTACTGAAATATATCAATTATTTAAGTATTTATGGCCAAAAAACCAACTTTTTTATTTAACATTAATTTATCATTTTCGTTTTATCATTTAAATTACAAACCATTCATTAGAAAATTACGAATTTTTGTATTTCGCATTCTTTTTTAATGCTGAATCCAAATATGGAATAATATTATGAGGTTGCTATTGAACTTTTTAAAGTTTGGTTCTGTTTTAATATGTAGATGACCCCTCATGATAAAAAAAACTATATACAATTATTAAAAACCTTCCATGATTTACAACGGTACCTTTTGTTTATTATTTCAACAATTAGAACAAAAGATATAGCCATCGCTCTGATTTTTTTGGGGGTACTGTACAGTATTTTAAGGACGTAGTACCCATGTTAAATGGACCTATTTCATATACATTTTTACAAAACCCTTAATAACTTAAAGTTTGGGACAAAAATCTCTGATACAATTTTACTAGAACTAAAAGAAGCTTTTTTTTTTCATTTTTTTTTACATAAAAAAAATAATTATTGTTCATACAAAAGCTCTTTTCAACAAGGCAATTTAGACATACAAACTGTAATTCCAAATATTTATTAATAATATCTTTACTTTCTGAGAAAAAGGTACATAGAGTTGGAAAAGAAAATGAGTATTTAAAAATAATAATAATAATAATAATACTTTTACTGGTCGGATTTATATGCTCAATGACTTATTTTTGTGCATATTGACGGCTAATTAGACCGGGACCTACATCTTAAAGTGGATTCCGTACCACAGAAAGCATCCTTTGCCTAACCCGGGATTCGAACCCATCCCTTTTTGCATGTGATGACAGAGATCTAACTACAGAACCATCAGGTCGGATTGATACGATATATGCCCCATTTTAAAATAAAGTTTTTAATTTCCTGAAAATGTAAAAAAAAAAAAAAAAAAATTATCATCTACGTCTCCCCTTAACAAACATAAACTGTAAAGAGTAGATACAAAGATAACTGTAGATATAAAATATATTCATCCAGAACACGGCAATACATCAACATTTTAATCAAATTGTAGCTGACTTAGCCTCATTCCAAACCAGCCATAAACAAACAGATAGTTCATGCTCTCAAGTGAATGCCAAACTTTGTCTGGACTAAAACTATGTAGACTCCTCAGAATATCTGTGACAATGAATGCCCTAAGGGAGTTCGTTCCCCAGTATTTTGACCTGCAGGTTGAGACAATGACCGCAATAACCGTCTCTAACTTCCTAATTCCCAGGAGACCTTTAACGATAAAATATCCCATTGCGAAAGCGGAAAGTATACGCTAGACCAATATTGCTACTTGGCAAGATGCATTTGGGGTGGATAACAGCACGTTTGGAATGTTACAGTTACACCTAGCAACACTTTTTGTGACTGGGTACTAATCTTTAGGAAAATACAAGTACACAAAAATATCTTGCGAAAGGATATGTGTATGACTTAGGTAATATAAACTAATAGTGGGTGAGATATTTTAAAACTTCTATATAGTTGAAACTGTTTGTTTTTATGCGTGTATTTCATACAGGCATAAATAAATAAATGCTCTTATAAAACTAGGGATGTGAAACATCGCACAACTTTCAACTAATCTGTAATATTGGTCATTGTATTAAAATTTGTGGTGTTATTTACCGTTTTCATATTTTCACTCGGCCGACCAAACAGTATAGTGGTTAGCGTGCTAGCTTCTAGACCGCGAGGTTGCGTGTTCGAGTCCCGTGTTAGGCATGGGTGTTTGTAAATGTATGTTGGCTTGTCTAATGATGAATGTTTCGGCGCATTATAGCCCTCGTGTTGCTGACGGTGCCAGATAATCTGAATACAATCAACCATATTTTCACTCATTTAAATAAAAATGGTCAGTTTGGCAATATTTTTAGCAATAATTTTTACAAGGGGAAAGAAAAAAAAAAAAAAAAAAAAAAAACAGAAAACAGCAAGATGGTGAATTTGGCGATGTTATTCGATACACATTGTATAATTCCTTCTTGTGAGTAAAACAGAACAAAATTAATCGTTGATGGGCGATGCTCAAGGGAAGAGAGCTCTGTGTAAAAGGCACTCGTTTTACAACTTTTTACGCTTTTACCACATTTCTACCGCAATTTCGAAGGTGGGGACGATTTGAACACCTTAAGAGGCATTAGCGCATAAATTTTAATCAAAATCGTTAGGGCCGTTTTTTGGCAATTACTGAAAAACATGATTTTTTTAATGATTTTTCATGATTTCAACCTTATGTGAATGCGCGATTTAGGCGAAAGCCTAAATGGTGGGTCCCATAGCCACCACCAACCCACACACGAGATTTGAACATCGTAGGTTAATTTTTTCGAAGTTATGCTGACCACATACACACTAACATACAGACAGATATTTTTTCTAGACTACTTTTCTAAACTTGGAAAAATGCAAAAAAAAATAAAAAATTCTTTGACAGAATGCTATACTCTATGTAAATATATGGATAATTGAAACCAAACAGTAATTGCAACATAAATTTCACCACTTTTCGTAACGATGAATAATTTCTGAATAATACATGAAATCTCATCTCTATCTGTTGAACGGAATGGAAACTAGAGGTCCTCATAACTTCAAAATTTCTTTATAACCATCCTGTATTGTATATTTTTTTTAAAAATCCACTAAATTGTAACTGAAAGTTGCAGAATGGGGGAAGGTTTAGTGCAATTGAGAGGATACACAAAAATCAATAAAGGAGTCATAACAGTAAAAACACTACCTATTTATTGTACGATTAACAAAATAATTACAGATATAAATAGTTTGTGTAAATTTTTAAACGAATGTAAAATGTAAAAAAAAAATTAAATTTACTAAATAAGTTTAAAAATATATAAAAATTAGTATTTTGTATCTGATGGCAAATTCTTAATTTAATGCAAAAGGGTTTAAGTCAGTAGCAAATATATTTCACTTATGCTGACTGAAATCCATGCTGAAAAAGTTGTGTTTATTCAATACTCAATGTGCTTGTTCAAATGTGGTAACATACGATGTAGAACATAAGTTTTTACCATAACTTAAATATGGATAATTTATATACTGATAAGATAAACGTTTAATTTCATTATTAGCAAAGTTAAAGCGAATCATAATTGGATATTTTAATGGCTTCCAGCAATAAAATTATCCAGGACGCATATTATATTATGTGATATTATATTTGATAGCAAAAATGACAAAATTTATGACATTATAATATGTAAACATGGGTCAATGTTGGTTTTTGATAATTGGTGTTTTTGCAACCTACAGTGGCTCCCAAAAGTCTTTGTTAACTTACAAATTTGTGATATTATATTATGTAAACATGTGTCAATGTTGGTTTTTGATAATTGGTGTTTTTGCAACCTACAGTGGCTCCCAAAAGTCTTTGTTAACTTACAAATTTGTGATATTATATTATGTAAACATGTGTCAATGTTGGTTTTTGATAATTGGTGTTTTTGCAACCTACAGTGGCTCCCAAAAGTCTTTGTTAACTTACAAATTTGTGATATTATATTATGTAAACATGTGTCAATGTTGGTTTTTGATAATTGGTGTTTTTGCAACCTACAGTGGCTCCCAAAAGTCTTTGTTAACTTACAAATTTGTGATATTATATTATGTAAACATGTGTCAATGTTGGTTTTTGATAATTGGTGTTTTTGCAACCTACAGTGGCTCTCAAAAGTCTTCGTACACTTACAAATTTCAAACAAATGCTACATCACCCACTTTAAAAAAAATAATATTTTAGAATATGATTTTTTCATAATATCTCTAATTTCATCGCCGACCAAACGGTATAGTGGTTAGCGTGATAGCTTCTAGACCGCAAGGTTGCGGGTTCGAGTCCCGTGCTGGCATGGGTGTTTGTAAATGTATGTTGGCTAGTCTAATGACGAATGTTTCGGCGCATTATATCCCTCGTGTTGCTGACGGCGACAGATAATCTGAATACAACCAATCAATCTAATTTCATCATATAAAACCGCATAAAATATTTTTAATTTATTCTAAAATTTTATTTTTAGGAAAATCAGTAACCTAAAAGTAAAAAAAAAAAAAAAAAATATCTCCCAAATGTCTTCGTACACTTACATATTTTTACATATTAGTTTTTATTGCAATATTTTAATGAATTAGTAATTTGCAGGATATCTTTAAGTATTCACCAACAACATAAAAAGATTCAACCCTTCTTTTAAAAATATTAAGTTTCATTCAGAAGTAAATAGGCAATCTACAAAAAAAATATTGAAGTTAATATTCGAATTCAGTTCCAAACTACAGCACTTTTTCTATGAATTTTAAAGTGTACAGACTTTTGAAAATCACTGTATGTTAAATGCAACCACATAGTAAACGTGTTGGGCCATTTTAATGTAAAATTACTCGTGTGGTGTACCACACAAAATGATTCGGTGATTTAAATCATAATTACCAATGAATTATTGATATTTATCGGGGATAAACCAGAAATAATTCCAGTTTATTAAAATCTTAAAGCCTTCACTATTATAATATTCAGTAGTCCCATTAGGAATATTATCCGTAAGGAGATAAACGCCTAATAATTTCAATTAGTAGGGAGTCTATGGTGCTTAGGTCAATAAATTAAAAGTGTTAGAAAATTATTCCTTGCCCTTTAACTCTTTAAGAGGTGTTGCTTTTGAAGAATTTAAAGAGATTAGTATCATAACGTTAAGCATGTAAAGAATTCTTGATGGCGCTTAATACTTAAATTTCGTCTTAAGTATTAATATTTAATGAAGTAGCCACTATATTTGAACCACTGAATGTTTCACAAAGTAGAACTACCACCGCAGGTACAAATTAATTGGACCAATTTGAAACGAGTCTTGGTAATGGTTTATTTGCATACCTAAGGCAATCTTCTGCTTCTAAAATTTATCAAGCAGGATTGTTTATTCAAATTCAAATTAGCAGATGCTGAAAGATCTGTTTACGCTTTTAATAAATTGATTGATCTGTATATCTATCATTTATCTTATTTATCACCATGGAAGCATAAAGTAGTGCAGAATAATTTTAAAGTTCCACTAGCGAAAGGTTTACCCTTTCAGTGTAACAACCCTAATCCAAATTGGGCAACCCACCTGCGCCAAATTTGGAATGCCTGAATCATTGATCTCAAACTACAATTTCTGGATATCTTATAAGTGGTTTCCGCTCTGTAAGCAGATATAGCCAATCGAGTACTTCCCGCCATAATATGCCTACAAACGGTATAGTGGTTAGCGTGCTAGCTTCTAGACCTCGAGGTTGTGGGTTCGGGTCCCGTGTTAGGCATGGGTGTTTGTAAATGTATATTGGCTTGTCTAATGACGAATGTTGCGTCGCATTATAGCCCTCGTGTTGCTGACGGCGCCAGATAATCTGAAAACAACCAACCCGCCATAATACTATGCAATAGGCTGCCCATGGTTATAAACAGATTTCAACTAGTTTGGAGGTAGTTAATAGTATAGATCTGCATGGTGATTGTTAAGCCTTCTTCGACTTCAAGTCAATAACCAAGCATCACTGATCTTTAACTGTAACTTCTGAATAGTATATGTCTGATTATCAACTAAAAGTACACTGTTAAAAATTTGGTTCCACCCTGCACCAAAATTTGGTGCCCATTTAGCTGCCACCAACATTTGGTGCTTAGTTTCACGAAATAATGGTGCTACCTCGGACACCATATTATGGTGATAGGTTGCACCAAAATTCGCGTTTTCGCTACACCATTTTATGGTGCATGGTTGCACCAAGATTCCCGTTTTCGCTACCCCATTTTATGGTGCATGGTTGCACCAAAATTAGTGTTTTCGCTACTCCATTTTATGGTGAAACGTTGAACCAATATTTGCGTTTTTGTTATACCATTTTATGGTGATAGTTTAAACCCCCTTTTATATTTTTTGTACCGCATTTTGAAGTTAAGGATGAATCAATATTTATGATTTCTGTCCTCAACTTAAAGGTGCATTAAATGTTGAATAATGCGTTTTTCCCCCTTCCCCCCCCCTCCCCCCTACTTGTTATAGCTGTGGATAGAATATATATTTTTAAATTAAATATTGTTTGTATTAAATAATTTTTTTGTTTTAAATTATTACTTTTTCATATATTATATAGTTTTATAAATAATATTTTGTATATAAATTATTTTAATGTATTATAAATAAAAAAATAGTTATCATTTCAACATTCAATGAGGATATAACTGCATGGGTTCTTCAGCTAGGGCAATGAAGTAGTATAATCATGCATTAATTAAAAATATATCCATTTGGAAACAACCAATATTAAAGTAATTTTTTTTTCAACAAATAAAATATCCACATATTAAGTAGAAAATATAATTAAATAAAATTATATTTCTAATAAGCATTACTATTTATTTAAAAACTGAATACCTTTATTTATTGTTACCAACAATAACCCTTTTAAATAATTAAAATTATGATCAGATCAACAATTCTCATATTTTACCAAACTATTTTTATAGCCCTGTATATTTCACACAGAATACTCGAACAGGAAAATATTGTTTACTTATTCAATCAGATCTCAAATGCAATAAAAATTAGTCACATGACACCCTCAATTTCATATATATATATTCAAATTTAAATAGCAGCTTCACATTATAAATGAAAATACAAAATCAAAATATTTTATTAATTGCTCATTACAAAAAAGCAAACTGAACAGATGTAATTACAAAACATTTTATGAATAACAATATGGTTGGTAAAATTAGCATCCCACTTTCTACACCGCAACTTGTGTTAAGGCAACCACAGCTTCAGAATACCATTATATTTTGCCCTGTTGGACATGTGTATCTAAATTACACTATCAAACAAATTCTGTTTAAATATATTTGTAAAAAAGTAATATATTATAAACATACATTTTTAATACAGAAGAGACAGTACTTTTCCCTTAAAGGGTGCTATTGGTAAAAAATATCCAAGTACAGTACGGATTCTGCGTTAAGAACTGTTTACGTAAAACCAAGCCAAATCATGGCAACCATAGGCAGTTAACTTATTAAAAAATGGCAGCTTCTGCCATTTATTGGCAAAAATTATCTTTGCGCAGAATCCATACCACACTTGGATTTTGCCAATGGCCTCCTTTAACGGAAAAGTACTGAAGAGGCTTTTTAAAACATTTAGTTGATTAAAAGTCTGTAACTGAGCACTAAATCAACTTATTACTTTACAGATTATATTTTTTATCATATTACAGCAACCTTTCATTATGCAATGGTATCATGTAGCTTAAAATAGAATATATTTAAAAAAAAATTATTTAAAGTCACATTCAGAGGAAGTCATTTTACTGTTATTTGTACTAAATGCAAGTTTTTCATGTTGAAATAGGGGAATTCTTAATAAAGAATAATTAAAAAAAGCTGAGGGACAACCAATAATACCACAAACATACCGAAAAAGATAGCTCATGTTTATGTTTATTACGAGCAGGGTAGAAATGAAACTTTTGAAAGTCTACTTTATTTAGCACACAAAAACATTGTTTTTAATCAGGGTTCCCACACTTTTCATACAATAAGAAGCTATTAAACACCTTTAATATTTTTCATAAGAACTAACCTTAACTTGCATACATGAATTAAAAATCAAACCTGAACAAGATTTTGTATGATAATTAGCATAAACTATGTTATTTAAAAATAAACAACACATTTGAAACCATTAATACCACAAACATATCGAAAATGAGTCAAATCTAGTTAGCTGTAATAAATAAGCTGGAATTTTAAATTACTATTAGAGAAAAATAAGAATTATTAAAGGTTTTTATAAATGAAAACTAAAAGTAAGGATTTCTTAAAGAGCAAGACCTAGTAGAAACATTGTTTATACATAAATTAAATATAAAACATGTACTAGATTATTTAAGGTTTTTTTAGAATAAAACTTGTAATAAGTTCTAGTCTTCTTGAACGGAGCATCAGGTTACTTATCCAGATCATATACGAACCACGTTCTGGTGCAGCATAGTCTTCAATTGAGTACTCATTTGACTTAGATCCATTCCTGCTGCTACAATGATATGTTATCAAAATTTAATGGACTTTGAACGTGGCATTATAGTCAGCGCTTGAAAGATGGACATAGTATCTCCGAGGTGGTAAATAAACCGTACCTTGGTAAATAAACTGTACTGTGGTAAATAAACTGTACCGTGTGTATCTATTACCTGGTAAAACATCAAATCTCAGAGAAATCGATGCGGTTAGGAAAATACCTTGAAAGACAGGGACCATCAACAACTAAGGAGAATCCTTAAACAAGATGGAAGTGCACCACTTCTACAAATTGCCACAAATTTCAATGCTGGGGCATCAACAAGTGTCAATGTGCAAACAGTTCAAAGAACCATCAATGATGTGAGGCGGAATCCCACACATGACGTTGTTGACTACATGACACAAGGATTTACGATTCGCCTGGGCCCACCAATATCGCTATTGAACTGTTGATGACAAGAAACTGTTGCCTGGTCTAATGAGTCTCCTTTACAATTGTATTGGGCAGATGGACAAGCAGGGTTTGGAGACAACCTTATGAATCCAAGGATCCTACATGTCTACAGGGAACTGTTTAACTTAGTGGAGTCTCTGCGATGATATGTGGCATATGCTGTTGGAGCGATATGTGACACCTGATTAGTCTAGAGACGACTCTGACAGGTATGTAAGCATCTTCTCCCATCACCTGCACTTATTCATGTCCATGGCGCATTCGGCTGGACTTGGGCAATTCTAGCAGGACAATGGGACACTCCACATGCCACGAGTAGCTACAAATTGGCTCCAGGGACACTCTTTTGACTTTGGACATCTTCGTTGACCACCTAAACCCCCAGACAGGAATATTAGTATATCTGGGATGCCTTGCAACGTGATGATCAGAAGAGATCTCCACCACCTCGCACTCCTATGGATTTGTGAGCTGAACTGAGCATCATCGGGAAACTGAAATATACAAAAGAGCATGATTAAGCCCCGAGTTTATTATTATTTTTATTACGTATAAAATTGTGTTTACTTTACTGCAATTTCATTGAAATATCACTGGTCGCTCAACACAGAATATTTTTTTTTGTTATTTAATCAATAACTATCCGAGACGATTTATTATTTATGCAATTTATTTCTCAATTAAACTCTTATAGTCCGAAGGAGGGCTGCATGTTAAGGTACTCCATCGGACATCATTATAATTTTTTTTACAGAATGTGGAGAAAAGTTAGATTATGAGTCCACTGGTCTGCCGTGGCAAAAATGGCCAAAACTGGTCAAAAATCGACGTGGAATGAGTTGAACTAAATCCGATTGCCAAATAATGAGCATTCTTTTTTTTATTTTATAACCCTTAGTTCTTTAATTTTCAATTAAAGGCTGCAGACGGTTCAGATATCAGGCGACGGCTTACTTGTATCTTTTAAAAATGAATCAAGTACACAATATATATTATGTCCCTAATGACGTAACTGATGTTGCCAATTAAGCTCACTTTTGAAATATGCTAGTTTTCTGACCCAGAAATCAGAAATTATTTGCGTCCTTCTTCATTGAAAATCAAAGTGCGTTGGCTGACCAGAAGAAAAAGTGGGTTAATATACTAGCAAGTTACGACATATTTGGCAGTCGGATTTAGTTCAAGTCATTAAATGTAAATTTTTGACCAGTTTTGGCCATTTTTGCCACAGCAGACGAGGGGATTTACATTCTTTGCAATCTATAAAAAATACAGAATGATGTTCGATGATGTACCTCAACATACAGTTGTTTCTTAGTCTATTAGTGATACAGGTAGAATTGAAATAAAGGATATATAAAAAGACAATAAACTACGCGTGAAAAAAATACATTTAAAATAGCATTAATTGAAAACGTATAATTTGAGCGAAAGGAGCCTTAAACATTCTTTTTCGGAAAACATGTTTAGATGAAAATGCATTGAATTGTTCGAGAAATAGATTAAATTGAACTTTTGAATATTTTGTATGATTAAACTTTCAACTGCAGTGGCATAAACTGTTACATAATTCATATGAGCGGCCTCTCAAACCATTCTTCCATAAGCGTGATTAAAAGTTGACGGAAAATTAATAAAATATTATTTAAGTACTATTATTTATTTGAAAAGAGGAGGGACCATTGTTCACTTTCAAGGGTGGAAACATTTCATGAAAAATGACTCGGGTCTGAAACTGCATACAACAGTTAAAGCTTATAAACTTTAAGATAATGCTGATAATTATTGAATAAAATAATTTTTTATTCATACATATATTGCACCCTTTCTACAAAAATGACATAAGTCAAAATTTATTATTTTGAGTAAAAAATCCGAGACTGCATGTACTTGAAGCTAGTTGAATGGCACAAGATTGTTTTCATATTAAATTCAAGTTGAAACAGACTTAAGCGTCCTTCCAGCCCATATAATATATGATTATGTATACAATTTAACTTAAAAAAAAAGAATTTTGGGTTGTGTCACTTTTGTAGCAAGAGTGCGATAAAACATCGCGAAATCAGAAATTTTAAGGTAATTTCACTGGTAATGCATTGCTGCGAATTTGTCAACATCACTTAAGCCTAACTGAACACAGGGAAAATCAGTTTCTGCATCGATAAATAATTTACAGTAAGCAAAAAACATTTACCATATATGTAAAATAAAGCATTTTACTTACCTTGATATTCGATTAATGATTTAAATACTCTGTGCTAGACATTGCTTTCGGTCTTGATACGGTTCTGCGGTTGTTGTCGATTTCAATCGAAGTTACGGTTGCGGTGATCCGAGGTTGCACCATATTTTCGTGCAACCTCCTCATCAGTATTTTTCGTTGATGGAAGTTGCACCAAAAAATGGTGCAACTGCCTGCCAGTCATGAAATTGCACCAAAATTTGGTTCAACGTTGAACTGAATTTTTTAACAGTGTAGGAGAAGACTTAACAATCACCACTACTACTAACTTCCCTCCCTAAACTAGTTAGAGTCAAAGCTCGAGATAAGCAGCAGTAGCGTATTATAAGAACTAGTTAGCATCTGACGGTAACCATGAGCAACCTATAGACTGAGAGGCGACTGCAATTTTTGGACTCCATCGAACATCATTCTGAATTTTTCATAGAAATTGGACAAAAGTGAGTAGATTACGAATCCACTGGTCTGCCGTGGCAAAAATGGCCGAAACTGGCCAAAAATCGACTTTTAATAAGTTGAACTAAATCCAATTGCCAAATGCGCCATAACTTGCCAAATAATGAGCATTTTCTTTTTATTTTGGTAACCCTTACTCTTTTATTTTCAATTAAGAAGGTTGCAGACGATTCGGATGTTTGGCTCGGAAAACTTGTATCTTTTAAATGTAAGCCAAATTGGCGACATCAGTTACGTCATCAGTGCCGTAATGTTTCTTGCCAATTTGGCTCATTTGTGAAAGATGCAAGTAAGCCATAGCCACACATCCGAATCGTCTGCAACCTTCTTAATTGAAAATTAAAGAGTGAGGGTTACCAAATAAAAAACAAATGCTCATTATTTGGCAAGTTATGGCGCATTTGGCAATTAGATTTAGTTCAACTTATTAAAAGTCTATTTTTAACCAGTTTCGGCCATTTTTGCCACGGCAGACCAGTGGATTCGTAATCTGCTCACTTTTCTCCAATTTCTATGAAAAATTCAGAATGATGTTCGATGGGGTCCAAAAATTGCAGTCGCCTTTCGGACTACTATTGCATAGCAGTATGGGGAACAGTAGTCAATTGGTTTTATCTGCTTGCAGTGCAGAAACCGCTTATGAGTTATCTGGAAGTTATACTTAGAGATTAGTTTCAAGCATGCAATATCCAGAAGTTGTAGATCAGTGGCCTGAACTGACTTCGGAGAATAACGTTTTTAGGTTTATTATTGTTTATCAAAATTTAAATACTCCCCTTGAAAAGGATATCTTATTTGTAATGATACCTCAACTAAAAGTATTTTAAATATTTTTTTGAAAACCATAATGTTAAAGTAAGTAAAGTTTTCTTTAAAATGCGTTTTTCTAAAAACTACATTTTTCATTATTCATGTAGCTTTTTCTCAGAAACTGCAGAAACTGTCTTCCTTATTTTTTTACCACATATTCCTTTTATGTATCTGTATATACTGAAGTGAGATTTTGTTATTATTTTTTTTTTAAAGTTGTTCTGGCTTATTTCAGCAGAATAACGCTTGTGATTTTTAACAAATTTAAATGACTTTCACAAAATTCATTTAAAAAAAGAAGTAAATGAATTAAAATCAAAAGCTAATTTCAGTAGGCTGACCAAACGGTATAGTGGTTAGCGTGCTAGCTTCTAAACCACGAGGTTGCGGGTTCGAGTCCCGTGTTAGGCATGGGTGTTTGTAAATGTATGTTGGCTTGTCTAATGACGAATGTTTCAGCACATTATAGCCCTAGTGTTGCTGACAGCGCCAGATAATCTGGAAACAACCAACTAATTTCAGTAGAATAACAAGTATCTGCTAAATGCAATAAAAAATTAGTTTCTATGTCAATTACTTTCTGAGAAAAAGGTACATGAAATATGCCAAATTAACATTACCGGTATAGAGGGTACCAAGTCCCCTTAAACTTTGTATCTAAAACATCGTATTTTTCAGTTGATATTGGTATAAAATAGCTTTATATTTAAAGGTAATAATGATTTTATCATAAAGTGTTTTAACTGTGTTAAATTAAACATCTCGAGTGATGGAACTCCTAACCATTTTTATATTTTGCTAAAATGAAAATTATGATTTTAGCTTTTTCTTGCTAAAGTAATATTGCACCCCCACCAGGCGTATATAAGCATTTGAAATATCTTAAAAATAGGTCAGATGTGCTTTAAAATATTCTCTAAATGGAATTTTTGCGAGATAATGGTATCATCTTAAAGATAGAGAGTTATTTTATTAATTTGAAATATAATTTTGGTCTGAAAATAAATTTGAATTTTTTTAAATGCATAAGCTAAAAAAATTTTGGCACGTGAAACATTTAAACAATGATAACTGAAGTTTGATATAATCTTTCTGAAAAATGATTTCAGAATAACTATTAGATGCTTTGAAACTCAGTCAAATTGATTGGAAAAGAAAATGCATTTTGCCTGATTTTTAAATACAAAAGTTTTTAGAACATTTTTGATTTTTTCTTCTTTCAATGTTAAAATATATTCGATTAAAAAAAATATATATATATTATTGAAATTTGATAGAAGCTCAAAACTTTAAGAATGATATTACGAGCTTTTCGAAACATTTCCTTGTCCCAATAAAACTTGAGTAATCACTGTTCAAAAATATGCTAATTAACGTGTTAAATATTAATTATTTAATTCATTTTTGAATAAAACTGAAATATTTTTCATGTATTGTTAATTATATACTTTTCAGTGCAAAAAAATCAGATTTTTAAAAACATAATTAAAAAAAAGTTTATATATCTATGTAAAGGTAAAGGTCGTGGTCATATCTCCTCTCGTTAATGTGGTAAGGTTTGAGCACTGATCTGTAATTACAACTTCTGGATAGAGCATTCTTGGTTAATGACTTGAAACTTAAGAAGGCTTAATAACCACCATAGTGATCTGTACTAACAACTCCCCCCCCCCCAAACTAGTTACAATGTGTATGTAACCATGGCAACCTATTTCATAGCATTATGGAGGGAAGTATTCAATTGGCTTCATTTGCTTGTAGAGCAGAAACCGTTCATAAGCTATCCAGAAGTTATATTTGAAATCAGTGCGTTTGAGAGAGAGGTTTGCACTGGAACGTTTTGATTTCGTATCCTTCCAGATTCTTATACATTACGAGGCGTATTTGGCTGTGTTGAGTTGAGTTGAGATGAGATATCTGCTCACCTATTTAGGCTGCTTGATCTCAATTGTTCCGGACATGACTAAAGCCGGATTTACACGCTATCCAGACGGAATGGACAATTCCAGCATTTTTTAAAAACGAGTGAAATGGACATGACTAAAGCCGGATTTACACGCTATCAAACGGAATGGACAATTCCCGCATTTTTTAAAAACGAGTGAAATGGACATGACTAAAGCCGGATTTACAAGCTATCCAGACGGAATGGACAATTCCCGCATTTTTTAAAAACGAGTGAAATGGACATGACTAAAGCCGGATTTACAAGCTATCCAGACGGAATGGACAATTCCCGCATTTTTTAAAAACGAGTGAAATGGACATGACTAAAGCCGGATTTACATGCTATCAGACGGAATGGACAATTCCCGCATTTTTTAAAAACGAGTGAAATTAGTACATATTTATGAAGAATTTCTTTTTGATTCTAAATATATAAACAAAAGTTCTTTAAATAAATTAGTTATTTAAATATTAAGAAAAGAAAATGCCCTAAAACCGAGCCAAAACCTGTCCGATCAAAACAATCAACAAAATTCGTGACGTAAACAGATCCCTGCGTTTCTATGGTTATCGTGAGGTTTTTGTGCCAAATACTTATCGTTAAAAAAGTTGGCGTAGGTAGAACATCTCCACATTCCTTACAGATTGGCATGATTTGCGAGAAACTTGCAAATCTGGTTTCCGCTGCTGCATTTCAAGCCAAGATGTTTGAGATCTCTTTACGTCACGTTCAATGCCAACGAAATGGGTCGTTTTCTCACCAACCTCTAACAAGGTAATTTTGATCGCAAATTAAAAAAAGAAAAAGCGCATTGAGCAGAAGTTTTTATGTTTATGGCCTTTTCGGAGCATTTAGAATTGAATAAAAAAATAAAATGCGGGAATTGTCCATTCCAGTTTAGATCGCCAGTCTCTGACGTCATGTGACGTCCCCATATGCAAAAAAAAATATCTACTCTAGCACTTTACAAGATTTCCCGTATTCCAACCCAACCATGTAAATTAACTGCGATTGGATAATCGTCCACCATCATCATCAACCACCGGCGCGTATTTGCCCTTGCATTGCCATCGGAGCAGTCTAACCAGTTGTTTATCTATATCGATGAATTTACAGTAGAGGTCGGCGATATATCGATATCTTTTTTAAAATATCGATGGTAAAAATATCGATACAAGTCACAAATATATCGATATTTTGAAATATTTTTAGTTTTTTGATGATCGTTTTGTAGTTTCATGTGTTTTTTCGATTTTCTTTATTTTCTTTTCAAATACTTCAAAACTAAAGTTTGGATATGGCTGAGAGACAGCTAAAATAGCACCCTAAACAAAAAGAAAACATAATGTAATGGAAAGATAAGATCATTTATTAGTAGTCCTTAACATAGCGCCTTTCTGTTGCCAACGTGTGCCTGGAATTTGCATCTAATTTTAAGTATTAAAAACATCTCTATCAGAAAATTTGCAGTAAACTACTTTTCATAATTTTTTTCTTTAAAAATAAATATGAATTTATGCATTGACATCCAAATGTATTTTATTTATTCTGATTGATAATATAATTTATTCATTAAAACCATGTTTATAATTTATTTACTAAAACAATTTTGGCATGAATTCATGAAAAGTAGAAATTTGCCTCGAAATACTTCGTTTCGGCAAAATTGAAAATCAAATAAAAAAAAAATCATGTATCGATGTATCGATATTTTATCGATATTTCTTTCTTTGCAACGATATAGTATCGATATTTATTTTGATCGTATTACTCATAACATTCGTTATTGTCCCCTACATACTGCCCATCTACATAATAATCCTCGAAAGCCACTCAACTTCAATTCTCATAAGCCCATAGTATACAAAGACGGATCTTTATTGGTAACTTCCCATCCGTAATTAACATTAAGTTGGTCACATGACGACCTTTCCAATGTAATATGCGAACTCAGTGGAATTTGTAAGGAAATCAAAAAGTTGTTTATGTAGAAGTTTTTGTAAAATCTAAGTGTCTAATTTAGCTTTAATTGGACGGATTTTTCATTCACGTTATGCTATTGGCCCTTACGTAAAGTAAATATTTCCAAAACATATTTTTACGTAAAGTTCTGTCAAAGTGGTTGTTGTTAAATTTCGCTAGGTTTGCTATAGCGACCTCTTAAGGTTCTGAAAGATGCCTCCAGGCAATTCAGCTAAAGGAGTGGATGATAAAAGAAAAGCGGGAAAGCCTAAAAAGATTGTAAGATCTCATGATATTAGTGGGAGGAAAATCAAAAGAACTAAAAGGAAAGAAACCTTCAGGTAAGATATTTCATTATTCGTGAGCACGCGTGCTGATTCTTAGAAACTCGGTCTTAAAATACACTACAGTCCGAGTAGAATGTAAACATACCGTAAAATGGGGTGAATCGGAAAACTTTTCAACTTTCAAAGTGAAAATCGCATGTAGTAAGATCGTTAACGAACATATTTTTGAAGTTGAAACTTGAGACTTTCTTTTTTCTATGAGGATCAGCCCCAAAAATTTTTAAAAACTATGATTTATATTTATTTTGAATTTTTTTCATGGTGTTCCAATTCACCCCGCAGAAAGGGGTGAATCGGAACAGTCGTTGCAATTTATGCCTGATCATTTTTAAACGTTTACAGGGTAAAAAATAAACAAGTAATAATGCATTGTGATGAATAGGAACACAAAATTATCATAAGAAATCATAAAATATGATCTAAAAAAATGTTGTCAAAACAAATTATATCTTTGAAGCTGTGTCAACTCGTCTCCTTACCTAATACAAAACAAAATTATCCAAACAGTCAATACAAAACAAGATTATCCTGCCCCGCAACCTAACCTAATAATATTTTTCAATCTACTTTATGTTTGCCTGCCGTATGACTGACAATTCCTTAAAATATCTTGAAGAAGAAAAGCATCCTTGTTTGTTTCAGAAAATATCTTCATTTCTGGGTGTTTTTTGTAAAACACGCTTATATAGCCAAAATTATATTCAATGGGATGCACGCGCTGTTCTTTGCATCAGTTAAACAGTGCTCGAGCATTAGAGCTGTCAAAATTGCTAAAGACTTGTTTAATAAATATCAATTATATAACTATTTTATCATAAATTGTGAGAATCAACTTTATGGTACAGTGGAAGCTCAGCAATAAGCATTTCGGAACGGGCAATACTAAATAATATCCTCTAGATTTCTTAATTTGTGCCATCTAATTTTTTCTTAATCTATATAATAAGAGTGTCTGTATATATGAATGTGTTTTTATAGTAAGCTAGTTTTATTTTGATCCTGAAATTTTTCACTATTGATTTTCATACAACTAGGTTGGTTGGTTGGTAGTTTTCAGATTTTCTGGCACCGTCAGCAACACGAGGGTTATAATGCGCCGTAACATTCGTCATTAGACAAGCCAACGTACATTTACAAACACCTATGCCTAACACGGGACTCGAACCCGCAACTTCGTGGTCTAGAAGCTAGCACGCTAACCACTATATCGTTTGGTCGGCATCCTACAGCTAGAAAAATGTCTGGCAACTCAAAATTTCGAAAAACCCTTCTCCCCTTGTATTTACCCCTTAAAGGTGTATGATAATAAATTGGGATCTTTTGAACCAACTTGTATCAAGTTTTTTCCTGTATTGACTAATTCAGATTATCAGGGCCGACCAAACGGTATACCGTAAAATGGGGTGAATAGGAACTGCGGGGTGATTCGGAACGAAACTTCATGAAATTACAAAGAAATTATTATTTTACACAAATAAAGCAGTTTTATTAATTATATATTTATTTTTCATTTGGTCAACATGTTTTTAATCTTGGAACATGTTTTGTGGGGTTTTCAACACTGCCCTTTTTTTAAAAAAAATTCTGAAACAGCGATTCACCCCTTTCTGCGGGGTGAATCGTAACACCATGAAAAAATTCAAAATAAATTAAAGTCCTAGTTTTTACAAAAAATTTTGGGTTGATTCTCAAAGAAGGCAAGACCCAAGTTTCTATGTCAAAAATATGTTCCTTAACGATCTTATTACAACCGATTATTACTTTGAAAGTTGAAAAGTGTTCCGATTCACCCCATTTTATGGTAGTGGTTAGCGTGCTAGCTTCTAGACCGAGAGGTAGCGGGTTCGAGTCCCCTGTTAGGCATGGGTGTGTGTAAATGTATGTTGGCTTGTCTAATGACGAATGTTTCGGCGCAATATAGCCCTAGTGTTGCTGACGGTGCCAGGTAATCTGAAAACAACCAACCAATCAGATTATCAGGAACACCATTTCTTTCCGATGTTTTATAAGACAGAGAAATGAAGAATAAGGGTGAAAAAAGGTATAATCGTACCATAATTTATAATCTACTGAACCATAAGCGATGTTTTTGGGTTATTTTTTTTTTGTTTGCTATCATGACAAATTCATACCCACCTGATGGCTGTGTGGTTTTGTCTCGCATGCAGAAGATGGTGAATTCAAATCCTGCATTGCCAACCAAATGGTATAGTGGTTGGCATACTAGCTTCTAGACCACGAGGGTGCGGGTTCGAATCCCTTGTAAGACATGGGTGTTTGTAAATGCATGTTGGCTTGTCAAATGACGAATGTTTCGGCGCATTATAGCCCTCGTGTTGCTAACGGTGCCAGATAATCTGAAAAAAAAACAATCAAATCTTGCATTAGGCATGGATGTTCGTTGCAGTTCGGAATCTACGTGAAGCAGTAGGTCCCAACCTGGTTAGAGACATTATTGTACTACTCAAAAACAGGTCTTTGAGCTTACGAACCAACCGACATTAAGTACTTAAAACTATCAGAAACGCAATTCAAACAATTAGACATGTGCCGACCAAACGGTATAGTGGTTAGCGTGCTGGCTTCTAGACCGCGAGGTTGCGGGTTCGAGTCCCGTGTAGGCATGGGTGTTTGTAAATGTATGTTGGTTTGTTAAATGACGAAATGTTTCGGCGCATTATAGCCCTCGTGTTGCTGACGGCGCCAGATAATCTGAATACAACCAACCAATTAGACATGTGTATTTATAAGGACAGGAAGTATTTTTAATCTATTAACTATGGTTGGTAAGAAAATTTGTCAATCCAAATTTTAGTTTTTTCTTTGTTAATAAATTGTGATTGTGGTTCCACTAAGTATTTTTTTTTTTAAATCATGAAAATATTTTTCAGTAAATTTCAAAATATACTTTAAATGATCTAAATAAGCAAGGTATAGAATAAAAAATCATTGTTTTTAATTACTGCAAAGTCATCTTTAATGGGTTAAAAGAACTCTTGGAAAACATCTTTGGCGCAGCATGGCCCTTGTGCTGCCTTTGCGCCATAAAACAACAACAAACAAACAAACTTGGAAAACATCTTTCACTACTACTTGCGTCTTGATCTAACGATGTTTTGGCAAAGAATAAATCTTGGCTCTTGAGTCAAAAAATTGCTTTTAAATCCTATATATTAACTTAAATTTTGTGTGTGTGGCATCCGGGTAAATCTGCGGAAACCTATAATTAACCCACTTTCCGTCATCTGATCGGATTGAAACTGGCAGATCGATTCTATGTCGATGACAATGCATTCTATCAAGTTTTGGGGGCTGTCACTTTCACTAAAAGGTTGCTTTTACACGTTTCTATCATCGTCTTAGAATACTAATAAATCCCATTTAACCGATCATTGTTGAAACTCTTTTCTGTTCCCAAAATTATTTTAATCACAGTAAATAAAAGGTATTTGGAGGTGAATGCATAAATTCACACTCATTTTTAATAAATTTTGAAACGTTGCTGCCACGTATTTTGCTGATACAGATGTATTTAATATTTAAAATTAGATGCAAGCACAAAGCACACGCTAACAACAGAATAAGCGCTATGCTAATGAATATAAAAGTTTGCAATGCATATAAAGGATTTATATTAAAAACTATTCTTTATGGGTTATATTATTTCAGTATTAAGCATAGCATAACTGTTTTTAATCTAAGATATTTATTCTAGCACCTACATCTACAAAATCCTGAAGCAGGTTCACAAAGATATCGGAATTTCAAGCAAGGCCATGTCCATCATGAACAGTTTTGTGAACGATATTTTTGAGCGTCTTTCTGCCGAAGCCAGTCGTTTGACCAGCTACAGTAAACGCAGCACACTGACGAGTAAGGAATTTCAAACTGCTGTCAGACTCCTGCTCCCTGGAGAACTTGCAAAGCATGCCATCAGTGAGGGAACAAAAGCCTTTACGAAGTACAGCAGTGCTACTGAATAACGCCTGTGAATTGTCTAAACCTTTTGTGTGGTTACAAATGAATTGCAAACTGGTAAAAATAATGTTAACATATGGTGGTAAATCTCACCCTAATTTGATAACAACTAACTAGAAGTTGAAAATGTACTAAATGGGATATTTTCGTTTTAATAAATTATTTGTTGGTATGTTTATTTTTATTCCAAACCTTAAAAGTAATTCAACTCTTATGTTATCCCAATTTAAATTTATTAACTAAAGTTGCATAGCTCTCATTGGTATGTGCTATACAAATCCGACCAACTATATGCCGATCAAACGGTATAGTGGTTAGCGTGCTAGCTTCTAGACCGCAAGGTTGCTGGTTCGAATCCCGTGTAAGGTATGGGTGTTTGTAAATGTATGTTGGCTTGTCTAATAACGAATGTTTCGGAGCATTATAGCCCTCGTGTTACTGACGGCGCCAGATAATCTGAAAACAACCAACCAACCGACCAAATATATTGCTTATAAAAAAAAAAAAAATGTAAGCTTCAAAACGACTGCGCTGTAGGTCTGCCACAAGAATAGCTCCCGCCAAATTGTCTAGCGTTGTCTGTTGCCGTGGAAACGAGACTATCCCCATTTTTTCTTGGAGAGGTTCTAGGAGAAAACATTTCAATGAGCAGTATGGTACACTTTTTGGTGGCCAATTTTGTGAATATATCACAACTGTTCTAAACAAATCTTATTTCCATAGCGATCGCCACCATTTAGACTATATGTCGGGTAAACATATTACGTGATATGTATTTCAATTATGAATCAAAAGAGAATTCATGGATTTTGTTTCAATTCATAGTTTAATATTATACAGGATTTAATAATGAATTTCCTCTTTTCCACCAAAATATCAGTCAAAGCCTCATTTTCGGGGTTACTGTCTTCAAGTGCTATTCTGTGGACACATTGTTCGCTAATTATTTGTAAATCAACAGCAAACTGTACGTTAATGCAGTCTTTGCAGAATTTCTAAAACAAATTAACTTTCACCGAAATATGTCATAAATTATTCAGTTACAAAATTATCATCGGAAATTATTTTACATCATGACAAACTTTTTACTTGAAGCAAATTGCAGTATGAACTCAACCATACAGTAACTTTTTATTAAATTAAATATTTCCCTTCTCAACCATTTTGGGAAAAGCAAAGAGATTCCAAATGTCATTAAAATTTCCATTAATTTTTCATTTTCATTAAATTTCCATTAATTATTAACTTCTAAGCTTATATGATATTTTCACAACTTCAAATAGTTTTTCAAAGTGCAGGGTGGTTAAAATTAAACTAACGATACTCAGTGGCTCTTGACTCTGGTTCAACTGAACGGATCCAAATGAAACTTGAAATATATATGCTGTGTAAATCATGCAGTCGAGGTCAGAAATTCGAAATTTTTGAGTGGAAAGTGCTCAGTGCTTGCAAAAACCCTAAAGAGCGTCGGAACGGTACATGTATCACAAAAAACGGACGCGTTATGCACGTACAAAAAACAGCTTTGCGAACCACCAGCAAAAACACGATTGGGACCCACGGTGGAAATTTGTATATGACAAAGGCCAAAGTTCACAAACTTTTTTGGCACTCTACCCTGAATATCTGACAAACGGCCTTCGTGTGCCCCGATCGGGTTTTTGTTGACCGTTCGCAAAGCTGTTTTTTGTGCGTGGATAAAGCTTTCGCTTTTTGTGATACACGTAACGTTCCAACACTCTATAGGGGTTTTACATGCGCTGAGCATTTTACGACAGGTAAAAGTAGTTGGTGCCCTTCGAAAATTTCTAGTTTCTGTAATTATAACCGTAGCTGTAAACTATTTTTTTTTTAAACCTCGACCGCATGACCTACACAACATACATATTTCAAGTTGAGATTCGGATCCGTTCAGTATAACCAGAGTTACGAGCCTCTGAGTGCCGTCAGTTTAATTTTAACCACACTGTATTTTTAATGTAGTGGATTTCTGTAACAAGATGTTATTTGATTGGTTTCTTTAAAATTTTACAAAATAAGTTCGAGGCTGAAAGGATAACAAGCTCAAAAGTTGGTAAAGGTGGTAGTTGTCAAATTTTAAGGAAATTTCACGTATGGGACAGTAGTGGTTCAGGAATCCTCTATAAGCTAAACATCCCGGCCCAATCGCCAGTTATTGTGGATAACGAAGTCGTTGAGCAAGCGAACCAACCAACTGTATTAGAGGTCGGAGATATATGTAAAAAAAATATCGATATTAAAAGTATCTATAAAAGTCGCCGATATATCGATATTTTCAAACATTTTTAGTATTTTGATGATCATTTTGTAGTTCCATATGTTTTTTCGATTTCCTTTATTCCTTTTTCAAAAACTTCAAAACTAAAGTTTGAACTTGGCTGAGAGACAGTCAAAATGGCACCAATATTCAATATTTTCCATACACTTAAAATTATCTAAATTTTTTTTAAAAATCACTGCACCAATAAAGCAAAAATATAACTTTTTTTATTTTGTAATATATCCATTTCAGATGAAAAAGTAGTCACCTTACAAAAAAAGCAATCATGAAAAGTAGAAATTTGCCCCGAAAAACTTTGTTTCTGACAAAATTGAAAATCAAATAAAAAAAATCATGTATCGATATATCAATATTTTATCGATATTTTTTTTCTATGCTACGATATAGTATCGATATTTATTGTTATCGATATTTCCGACCTCTAAACTGTGCGACAAATTTCTGGTTTCTGTGAAAGTATTTATTGAAGATGATTGGCTAAACAAAAGTTATGAGTGAAAAAATATGCCGATGGTCAACTGTTTACTACCTTAAAAGATTTTATCATCGTGACATGTAATAGTCAAGAGTTCGTGACCATTTCGCAGTAGATATCTGGGGTACTCTCAAATTTCGTACTATTTTGCAATCCAAATCCAAAAAAAAACGAATCGAAAGATTGACATGCAAATTACAAGCCAAAGCTTTCATATCTCACCATAGCTAGGATAAGTAACCCTACACGTTGAGATTTTTAAGTTAAATTTCTCAAATAATTTGATCATTTGCTAACATGCCAATTTGGCAGATGTTTTACGTCATCGATTGAGTATATTCACAATGTATTTGTTTACCCGCCCTCGCAAAATTAGCGTCGTATAAATTGAATAAACAGAAGTTACATTTGAACTTGGAACCCTGCCTTAAAACTCAATGTAAAGGTATAATGTTTTTATAATATGTGGCGAGTTTTACAAATTTTGGCATATGATTTGGATTTCATACCGCTGTACCGGCGTTTGGAGAGTCCACCTGATGGCTGTGGGGATGGCTGTCTGGCCTCGCCTTCCAAAAGTGCCGGATTTGATTCCTTGGTTAGGCATGGATGTTCGTTGCGGTTCGGAATCCACGTTAAGCTGACAGTCCTGGTCAGATTAGGGCCAACCAAACGGTATGGTGGTTAGCGTGCTAGCTACTAGACCGCGAGGTTGCGGGTTCGAGTCCCGTGTTAGGCATGGGTGTTTGTAAATGTATGTTGGCTTGTCTAATGACGAATGTTTCCACGCATTATAGCCCTCGTGTTTCTGACGGTGCCAGATAATCTGAAAACAACCAACCAACCTGGTCAGATTAGCCGTCGCCGACCAAACGGTATAGTGGTTAGCGTGCTAGCTTCTAGACCGCGAGATTGTGGGTTCGAGTCCCGTGTTAGGCATGGGTGTTTGTAAATGTATGTTGGCTTGTCTAATGACGAATGTTTCGGCGCATTATAGCACTCGTGTTGCTGACGGCGCCAGATAATCTGAAAACAACCAGATTAGCCGTCATTGTTCATAAAAATAGGTCGTTGAGCACGCAAACCTTTCGTCATTTGGGATGGTTGTTTTTCAGATTATCTGGCGCCGTCAGCAACACGAGGGCTATAATGCGCCGAAACATTTGTCATTTGACAAGCACCACTATACCGTTTGATCGGCATTCGTCGTTTGGGACCCACCCGGATAAATAGCAAATTAGTTGGTCACAGTTAGTGATGTCATAGACCAATTATACCAATTTAGTTCATTGTGTACTAGTAACCTAAAGAAATTATATGTAGCAGCTTAGTGGCAAACATTACATTTCATAACTTTTTCTGGCTATTCATTTTATTTGGCGGATTTTTTTATATCGTCGCTAGTTGTTTTTTGGAAGTTAAAGTATTAGTGTACAAATTTCCAGGGTGCTTAAAAATAGTGACAGGCTCTCAAACTTTAACGTAAAGATAACATTTTACTTCAGTTTCAAATACGATTTCAGCCTTAAAGAAATCTATTCTTGAATTATTTATAGTATTTGACTAATTATTTATGCTAAAATGAAATATTTGCGCACTTTTAGAATTTTCAGTCCTTCATATATGTTGCCTGGCATAAATGCTTCCTCAAATATTGAGCGACTGCACGAATATTAGATTGAAAACAACAGAATATTGGAAAGAGAGCAAAACATGTTCTTTAAATAGATTACATGGAAGTAGGTTCAAAATATCTGAATACTAAAACATTATCTTATGCA
Source organism: Linyphia triangularis (assembly GCA_963978545.1). Taxonomy (NCBI): domain Eukaryota; kingdom Metazoa; phylum Arthropoda; class Arachnida; order Araneae; family Linyphiidae; genus Linyphia; species Linyphia triangularis. The sequence continues at coordinate 32,114,380 of OZ021733.1, forward strand.
ATTTCTATTTAAGAATGTTGTCTAAGTAAACAATAAACCTTCCCTTGTATTTATAAATTGCTCTTGGGGAAATGTGCAATAATACAGGTTGAAAACTTGGTTTATTCAGGTAAATGCATTTCAATGCAAACTTGATTGAATAAACCTTTAGTTTGATTTTATTCCTAAAAGCATGAAGTTAAAAGAGCACTGTTTGTGAAGTAGAGTTGTTTTGCCGAGTTTGTTATTTCATTTGAAAGGTTAAAGATTTTTAACCTTAGAATACTTATTAATGGGGTCCTGTACCGAAAATAAAAAAAAAAACTTTATTTATGTACATTTTTATGTAAAAAATTAATTTTATGTATGAGATACTATTTATATATCTTTGAGAAAATGTTTTTTTAAATATTGTGTTTTGTTATTTAAAAAAAAATTTAAAAACCAAGAAAAATCCATAATAATTGATGTTTGCGTATTTTGATATAAGTCAGGAAAAAATAGGGGTTTTTTTCAAAGTGAAAGCTTTCTGTAATACATAATTATAAAAAGAAAATTTTGTCGTCACAGAATTTTGATAGGTGAATTAAAAAAAAATTTAAAAATTCTCAAAGTTAAAATATTGAAATTTTTGCTTTTTTTTATGTTTTCTTTTACGCTAAAAATTATATTTTAAAACAGAATTAAAAAAATAAAATTCTGTGAAGATAAAATATTTAAAACTATATAAATTAAATGCTCCAAAAATTTGAATAGCCAATTTTTAATGGTTCTGGAGATATATTGATTTGAATATGTAACATCTGTAAAAAACACTAGTGCTCGAAAAACGCACTTTAAGCAGACGCTTCAAGGTGTTACGCCCATTAGTGATGTTTAAATCACAGGTAATTTTGTGGCATTCTAATCACCAGAGGAATAAGATAAAAACATCATTCTCTTCAGGAATATATGAACTATTTTTTTAAATCAGAAAAAAAAAATTGGGATTTTTGAAGAAATTTCGGTACTGGACCCCCTTAAATATCCCGGAAATGCAAAGGAAGGTCAAACGAACTGTACACCATATTGTATAAGTTAATATTCTAATGTTAAATTCCGATTAACACTTTCAGGCTCGTGGATGTTTAGATTCAGGTTTGCTTGAATAAAAACATTTTCCAAATTAAGTAGCTATTGTTAAGGACTGGCTTATAGAATTTACTTTAAACGACGAAATGAACTTAATGTTTAAAAATTAAATAATATCGAGTTGAAAATTGGGATCCTTCCGTATTACATCACTAGTCCCAATTGGACAAATTTACAAACTTCAAAGCAATTACCATTTATTTTCTTTGATTATATAATTAAATGTATGCAAATCACAAATTTTCGAAAATCAAAAGTAATTTTCCTGTGCTCGTGACTGAAAAGAAATGTGGGACTGAGAAGAAAAGAGGTTTCAGTGACTTTTCTTAACTTTTGAATTAATACACTTTAAAGTTCCATATTTATATTAAATTCAACCTTTAACTGCTGTAAGCGGTATGTCAGACCGCAAGTCATTTTTTGTGGAATGTTTAAACCCCCTACAATATCTCATCTTTGACTTTTACATAAATTTTTCTGATACTATGTTTCTTAAACTTTAAGTTGATGTTTACCAATTTATTTGATGCAATATAGATCATGTGTTGCTCTTGCACTAAAAACCTCAAACCACCTAACCACAGCAGTTAAAGGTTAATATAAATTATTTATTGTTCAAATACTAACCTCTGGAATGAAGATATCACTAGCTGTTTTAACGTACACCTATTATGAATTATATATATATATATATATATATATATATATATATATATATATATATATATATATATTCTAGTTTCAAATGCATTACTTATTTCCATTTATTAAAAAAATCACTTGGATCCCTTTGCTTCTCATACCCTCAAATACAGGGTTATTCAGAATTCCCTCCCGCCGACCAAACGGTATAGTGGTTAGCGTGCTAGCTTCTAGACCGCAAGGTTGCAGGTTCAAGTCCCGTGTAAGGCTTGGGTGTTTGTAAATGTATGTTGGCTTGTCTTATGACGAATGTTTCGGCGCATTATAGCCCTCGTGTTGCAGACGGCGCCAGATAATCTGAAAACAACCAACCAACCAGAATTCCTTCCCGGGTTTCGAAGCAAGGACTGGACTTTTTGGTAGGAACTGAAATATCGCATTGATGCATGCCGTGTCACCAAGGGTTCACACATAAAACACCTGTAAGTTATGTAAATAAAACTTGAACTGTTTCTGTATTCTTTCATATGTTCTTATTTGCTGTATTAGTCTTAGTTTTTTTTACTATAGCGCTTCAAAACCCGGGAGAGAATAATGAATAACCCTGTATAGTTACTTTTGTAGTTTCACTTTTTTACCACATAAATAGTTTCAAGAGAGCGTGGTTATGGTTGCGCATTATCAAATCGAAAAAGTTTTACATCACTGAATGTAGTCACTTTTGATGGGTTTTTTCATCACTGTGATTTTGGGAATGTTTCGGCGCATTATAGCCGTCGTGCTGCTGACGGCCCCAGATAATCTGAAAACAACCAACCACTGCGATTTTGGAGCACTTTTGAGCAAACTCCCACTGAATTCATGCCGATCAAACGATATAGTGGTTAGCGTGTTAGCTTCTAGACCGCGAGGTTGCGGGTTCGGGTCCCGTGTAAGGCATGGGTGTTTGTAAATGTATGTTGACATGTCAAATGACGAATGTTTCGGCGCATTATAGCCCTCGTGTTGCTGACGGCGCCAGATAATCTGAAAACAACCAACCAACCCACTGAATTCGCAGCCCATCTGATGGATGTGTGGTTATCGCTCTGGTCTCGTATGCCAAAGGTACCGGGTATGAATCCCGGGTTAGGCATGGATGTTCGTTGTCGTTCGGGATCCATGTTAAGCAGTAGGTCTCGTCCTGATTAGCCATCATTGTGCATAAAAGTAGGTTGTTGAGCGTACAAACCAACCAACCCACTAAATTCATTCCTTGACAAAGGAATACATTGTTTTTGGAATTAAACCAGGTACTTTTCCGTTAACCTTTAACTGCTGTGGTTGAGTGGTTTTGAGGTTTTTGGCGCAAGCGCTACACATGGTCTATACTGCGCCAAACAAATTGGTGAATATCAATTTAAAGTTTAAGAAACATAGAACCAGAAAAATTAATATAAATGTCAAAGATACGATATTTTAGGGGGTGAAGCATTCTACAAAAAATGACTCGTGGTCTGTCAGACCACTTACAGCAGTTAAAGGTTAAAGGGGGCCGTTGACACTTCCAAGTACGGTACGTATTCTGCGCCACGAATTTTTTAAATAAAACAGCGCCAAATTATGGCAACCATTGGCAGTTCACTTGTTATTAAAAGATGGCTGCTGCTGGCATTTACTGGCGAAAATCACCTTGGCGCGCATTCCCACTTGGAAGTTTTACCCATATTTTATACATTACCAACGGCCCCCTTTAATGGAAAAGTACCTTTGTCCCTTACCTGTGGAGCATATTTCAGGAAAATATGTAAAAAATTCATTTCAGTTCGGGATTAACGGAGTAGGTGGGTTTGGTTTATTTGAGCTTACTAAAAACTAGGGCCATGCTGCGCTGATCAACAGAATGAAAACACTGTGTTTTTTTTCCATTTGAATTCAATTAGGGCCATTTCAAATTTTGCGATAATAGGTTGCCCAAACTTGATTCATGTGACACTGGAAAGGTTTAAACTTGTCACCTTATTGTTAAAAAGTCAACAAAAAAGGTTACCGTTTTTCCTAAGATATGGCAATTAGTGAAAGATTTGGCTTATTGTTTGCATTTTTACCATTCAAACCATGTTTCAAGATCTGTCCATCAAAATAACCCCTTCCTATCAGCCATATACTGGTTGAGTTAATATTAAAATGCTAGTATGCCAAATTTTTAAGTACTTCAAATGCGTACTCTAATTTGTCATGGTAGGCTAAAAGAATACTACAAGTGGTAAAAAAGAATACTACAAGTGCTTGGATCTACAACGATAAAGTTATATTTTTCCCCCTACAGCATTGACGCAATATCAGCCCTTTAAATGGTTCAATTGCAAAGATGCTGCCCTTGATATAGGTATTGGTTGGAACAGAACAGTTAATATTTACTCCGTAAATTCCGAATTTACGTTGAAATCAACATTGAAATGCATCATTAATATTTAAAATAAAAAAAGATTTAAAATGAAATAGTAAATAAACAATCAGCGCAATCAAAATTTCGTAGAAATAGTACTAAAATGTGTTGTCTCTACTGGAGTACAAAAACGCGGGAAAGTCACGCGGTGAAGCAGCGAATTACTATTAGCGCTATCTACTGGAGTGACCCCATGAAACTAGCAAGCTCGTGACGTTAGATACTTTTTAAACATTACGTCATTATGCACCAACAGGGAATTTTCATTGGTCTTTAAATAACCAATAGAAATGCTGCAATGATAGGATTTATGTGTGGAATTATCTATCAGAGTAAACGCAAAATGCTTGTTGATGAATGTAACAACGTTCGCGAGATGTCCCCGGCACGTTCGTCGAAACGGAAAATTAAGTCACCTACAAAGGATGACCAGTCAAAGTCTACTAAAGTAAAGAAAGTAAGAAAAAGAAGAGTAAGTGATTCTTTTGGGTAAGTGATTTAATTGTAGTGGATCATTGGTTAAAAACTTAAATTTGCAATTATCTGTTGAGGATTTTGCAGCTCGTTAGAAGTTCTGTAACTGTTAATTTTTATAAACTCAATACTAGTTGAAGAAACTTAAGCACCTTCAAGTGTATTCTAAAACAAATCCATTGTATGATATAGTCTGTTTGTAGTTCTTGCGAAGGAGAAATGTAAACCAACCAGCCAATCCTTGTATGATGACCTAGTTCGACCTGATGACCGAGAACCTGAATTTACGACTGGGCAAGATTAATTTTAGTTTTGCGTGTACAGTAGTGAAATGTATGTACTTGGGTCATGAAGTTTTAACTTGACGATACATAACATACTAAATGAACAGAAGTTGAACAGTAGGGTAAAGGCACCAATTATTGATATTTTAATGAAACTTTTTAAGTATTTTCCCAATGACTTTTTTTTTTACTTAACCTATCCTTATGTTTAACAGTTTTTTATAGTTGCCCAGATCTGTTTTGCAGATTTCATTTATGATTTTTATGAAAATATAAAACTTTTTATTTAAGCCGAAAATTGATAGGGTTTTTCACCATATGTTAACATGCAAAAACTAATTATCGACAGGGGATTATTAACATGAGTGTACCAGTTTTAGACAGGGAAAGGAACCAGTTATTGACACCATATTCATACACCAAAAAAGTGTCTTGAACAAAATGTTTTTATTTATGCATACATTATTAAAACAAAATAATTGCACAATAGCTTCTAAACACTTTAAACTTATTCCCTGTACCTAGAATCACCAAATGGCCAGAGAAGGAAAATTATCAAGGCAATGTTTAAATTAGTAAGCATACTTTGGTACATTTCAATCGATATTTAAAGAAATGGAAAATAAAAACTTTGGTCTTTGTTAGAGGCTTCGGCAATTTGGAAACTATATTCAACTCTATCACTAGTGTCTCATCCTCAACAATTTAGAAAAGTCACCAGTCTGTTGCGAGCTGTGAGAAGGTTAGCAGGGCCTTCTGAAATCCTCAAGACTTGACAAGCCCTGATCACCTTTTTGGTAAATATTGTGGCTGTGATGAAGTCTCCCTTACTTTTTGCTCGATCTGTGTCCATTTCTCCTGAAATTTCAACTTCCATGTTTTTCTATTCGTGTCCTTTAATGGTTTTTTTTTCCTCTTTATCTTGTGCTTTCTGTTCATCCGTGAACATCATGATCAGGGATGATGATTCGTCCATAGGTTCTTCTATAGATTGAATTGCTTCCTATCGTTCTTCCATCTCGTGATATTGGCTCTTGCGCCTTTAAAAAAATCAACCAAATCTATCTCGTCACTTATATCTACTATACACAAATTCATGGGCGCCCCCAGGAGGGTGCAAGCAGGTGCACTTGCACCCCCTAGCTCTTGAAAGTGAAAAAAAAAATGAGAGAAGTGGTGTAAATACCAAGATTAAAAAGAAAAGCACGTATGCTGTTTTGGTTGTTATGTTACAATGAGCATTTGTTTTTCTATTATTTTAGTCTTTCGTTTCTTTTCTATGTCATTTTATATAGCTACTGGCGCCTATTGTCTAGGATTATTGGAGGCTGAGTAGAAGTATTTATTTCTTTTTAATGTATAATCGTTTCCTGTGTAGTTCTCGAAATTCTAGGACAAATATTTTACTTTTTAAGTCATTAGATATACTATCTTGAAATCTACTTTTAGAATTCAACTAAACATATCCAATACGGTCTTTGTATTTCATTTTTTTTTTATTAATTTCAAAACTTGGAAGAAATATGTTACTCTTCTGTATTTTTGCATCTTCGTGTTCCTCTGTTCTAAACACTCTCTTGAATGCCATGAGATCTAGCTGGGTGATAAAAAATCGTTACAAATATATTTTTTAAATATTTATGCTATTTTTTTCTCTTTAACAGGGTTGCGCTTTCAAAAATGTATACCGTGAATTTTTCTAAACTATTCTCAAAGAATATAATTTTTTTAAAATGCATAACTATTAATAAAAATTTCTAAAAAATTAATGATTTTGATAAAAAAAAATCTAGTCTTGCACCCCCCTGCAAATATGTCTGCTGGTGCCCATGCCCAAATTTGAATCATCGTACTGCACCATTCTACCAGGAAAGTGAATTTCACGTGGATTGTCATGAGTCCTGTCTCGAAGTTTATCTACAGACCCATGCCGACCAAACGGTATAGTGGTTAGCGTACTAGCTTCTAGACCGCGAGGTTGCGGGTTCCGAGTCCCGTGTTAGGCATGGGTGTTTGTAAATGTATGTTGGCTTGTCTAATGACGAATATTTCGGCGCATTATAGCCCTCGTGTTGCTGACGGCGCCAGATAATCTGAATACAATCAACCAATCTACAGACCCATTGAAAGTCTCCTCCATATTCAAAGTTGAGTAATCTAATTGCATCATTTTATCGGGACCATCTTCCATCTCATTGTTCTCATCAGAGTGAGATGTAGTTGTGTGAGTGTTCTGAGAGACTGAAGAGAGAAGTCACACAATAAAGAGTTAACAACTTACAGTAGAGTATTAAGAGTTTGATTTATAACATGATCTAGAAACGCCAATTATTGACACCTCCGCGAACCTGTTATTGACAGCCCTGTCAATAATTGGATCCTTTTGTTATTTTTAAAAAGTAAAGTAACCCTAAAAGCGATTGTTTTAATCAAAATTGACGTTTGAAAATGGTATTCACGTCATCAAAAAAGGGTATCAAAATATGTGAAAGAATGGGAACGCGTATACATAATTGAACCATATAAAATAGGCAAAATTTTGCCTCAACTTGGCGAATTTATAAGGAACCGGTGACTGACGTGATAGGAAAACCACGTTTCTCACGCTTTTTATTTTATATTTAATTTTAGTGGGAATCGATTTCAAATAAATTGGGCTATTAAATGTCAATAAGTTTGAAATCCTATGTTATGCTAATTTTATCAAATTTAAGTGTCAGTAATTCGTGCCTTTAACTTAGTAATGATAAAGTAGTATTATCTCTAAACATACTTTAACTCGGCCAACCAAACGGTATAGTGGTTAGCGTGCTAGCTTCTATAGACCGCGAGGTTGCGGGTTCGAGTCCCGTGTTGGCATGGGTGTTTGTAAATGTATGTTGGCTTGTCTAATGACGAATGTTTCGGCGAATTATAGCCCTCGTGTTGCTGACGATGCCAGATAATCTGAATACAACCAACCATATTTTAACTCGAGACCTTTTTCGCGCGGAGGGTCCAGCAAATCGAGACATTTCGCGGTATTTTTTTATTCTATTCTATGTTACGGATTCGCTTCATAGAAACTAAATACAGCCATAGGTCATGCATCGAATTTCCGCATCAAACCTAGTGGTCATCTCGTGTTGGGGCATCTAATCATATGGTGCCTGAGAGGCGCCGTTCGAGCGCAAAGGGTTAAGATAGATGAGGCAGGATTAGTATTGGGCGTTGTGAATAGATTAAAGCTTTTGGTTCAAATCTTGGTTGGTTGAAGTTTAACTGCGAAAGGGTAACATTGATTCAAATCTCCATTTTTTAAAAAATAATTGAATAACCTACTGAAACTTTAATAGAAATGCATTTTGTATTCAAATTAATGTATTTATTTTACAGGTCGCATGACTACTTGTCTTGTAAATTCTTCCGTTTTCTCTAATTTTTAATTTTCCCACATGATGGCTGCGTGGTTTGCGCTCTGGCCTCGGATTCCAAAGGTGCCGGGTTAGGCCATGAATGTTCGTTGTGGTTTGGAATCCACATTAAACTGATTAGGCATTTTTGTGCGTAAAAATAGGTTGAGGGTACAAACCATCCATTTTCTCCACTTTTTTTTTTTTTAATTTTCAAATATACGGCGATTTCTTGCACATCTTACCACCTTTTTGACGGCACTTTGGTTAAGGAGTTCGAAACACGTTGAAAATGGTATTGTCCGTAAATGTTCTCGACTATTACTGGTCTAAGTCAATTTGGATGCAGGGTAATTTAAGTTATTTTATAAATAAACTCTCAATAACGTTTAAATGATAGTAACGGACAATTTTGTTTCTCACTATAGTTTCTAAAACATATTGGTAATTTAATTAAATTTAAATGGGAAAAATTTGTAGAGAATGGCTACAATTTTATTGGTGCCATTTGGCCTTACTGGTCCCAAAAGGGTTAACCATTTATTGAATGCTACCTCTGGACTTCATCAATTTTATATAGCTTTTTAAGATCAGGTTTTTAAAACGGTTGCATACGTTTTCTCTCGCTAAGGAATTATCAATTATTTGTAGTGGAACAGTTCCAGAGGATGAAATCAAAACTCTAGAATATAATTCCTTACCATCTACTCCAGGCCAAATACATTGGCGCAGCTTAGCCAATCTTGGCTCTTTTGCCATTAAAATCCATACTGCCAACCAGGCCAAATACAGACCACCTGACGGCTGTGTGGTTAGGGCTCTGGATTCGCATGCCAAAGAGCCGGGTGCGAATCCCGGGTTAAACATGGATGTTCGCTGATGTTCGGAATCCACGTTAATATCTAGGTTCCGGCCTGATTAGCCGTTATTGTGCCCAAGTATAGGTCGTTGAACGCACAAACCAGCCAACCAGGCCAAACACACTGTATGGAAGCATAGTACGAGAGGTCTCTCTAGAAAAGCTTCGCCGGCGCAATGCAAACTTTCTTCAGTCCCCCCCCCCCTCTCCACTCCTCACATTCCTCACAAATCTTTATTTAAAGATGATCCGGCTTAGTGTCGACTTCGTAAAGCTCTTGCGCAATGAAATCTCCAATGCAACCAACCACCTACATGTGTCCAAATTTTAATTTCGTTAAACAAAGCTAGTTTGGTGACATTGCTATGTTCATTTTAAGGTGATCCACAACCAAATGTGTTTCTTAATGACATCGCTTCTACGTAACTGATTTAATTTACTTTTTATTGTCAATTACATGTTAAACCATTTTCCATTATTTTAATCATAACTGATCATGTGGCACTAGCCCACCTGATGGCTGTTTGGTTAGTGTTCTGGCCTTGCATTACAAAGGTGCTGGGTTCGAATCCAGTGTCAAGCATGGATGTTCGTTGCAGTCTAGAATTCATTTTAAGCTGTAGGTTCAAGCCTGATTAGCCTTCATTGTGCATAAAAATAGGTCGTTGAGTGTACAGTACCCCGGAAAAAAAAAATCAGAATGATGGCTATATCTTCGGTTCTAATTATCGTAGAATCTTACGGTTTGCACCAAAATGTTTTGCTTACGATTTTCTATATATCTTATGCAATTTTTTTCCTTGAGGGAACATTTACTAAGTAAAAGTAACGCTATCTTCGAAAATTTCAATACGAACCCATATATTTTATCATTTCATTCGAATCAGAATACATCATTTACTTTATATACCAAATTTCAATGCATTATGTTGAAAAACACGTCACTTATGAGCGAAAATGTTTAGACCATTTTTTGACCGATCTTCAGGGAGAATTTCCATAAAACGAAAGGTATTTTTAAGGTTCTACTTCACAACGGGAGAAATCGAACGGTCAGTGCGGCGTTTCACGACGTTATGAAATACAAATATTAGTCTAAAATTGCATAGAAACTACTTGGATTTATAGTGTCATGTTTAAGATTAATACAAAAATAGCAAGTAAATGCAAAAGTAACATAATTTATTTTCAACGTTAAAGATGTCTCTTATTCACATGAAATAAATAAAATATCGAAAACTGTCATTGCAGAAGTATAACGTATACTACTGATAATTAGAAAATTAATAAATATAAAATGTAGGCATTAGTAAACAGTATTCAGCAAAGTGTGATCATTTTACAGAAACATTTCACATTATTTATAAAATGAAAAAATCTCCTGATTCAATAAAATTTTTAAAGGATAACTTATTGAAATTGCTTAAAAAATGTTGTTTTAAATAAATGTAATTTAAGGAAGTAAATTTTAAAAAAAAGGACACTGTTGAAAACCACACAAAACATATGTTCCACAATTCCGAACACGTTAGACAGATTAAAAATATACATACAAAAAATAAAACTGCTTTGTTTGTACAAAATATTTTTTTTTTGTAATCTCAAGAAATTCTGTTCCGATTCACCCCACTGTTCCTATTCACCCTATTTTACGATAATTGAACGTTGTGCGATTTTCCACACCTCTAGTTTTCCTTGAATTAATCTTTGATAGTTTTCAAAAGTCGTCTACTATACGGTCCCTTAAAGTGAGCGTTTCTTACATTTTCGCTAAAAAAATCGAGAACTAAAAGTCAAAATGAAAAGAAAAAATTGTGGTGGGGTTTCAGACCATGGTGAATCTAATAAAAGCAAAAAAAATATATGTTTCTATTCAATAAAAATTTAAAATTGTTTTATTAATTAATAATTAATTATTAAAAAAGAAATTGATGCAAAAGTTGATTGCTATTTATGTTTGGCCATTTAACAAAACTATCTTTTGAAAAAATAATTACTGAAATATATTAATTATTTAAGTATTTATGGACAAAAAACCAATTTTTTTTATTTAACATTAATTTATCATTTTCTTTTTATCATTTAAATTACAAACCATTCATTAGAAAATTACAAATTTTTGTATTTCGACATTTTTTTGGATGCTGAATCTAAATATGGGATAATATGAGGTTGCTATTGAAATTTTTAAAGTTTGGTTCTGTTTTAATATGTAGATGACCCCTCATGACAAAAAAAAACTACATGCAATTATTAAAAACCTTCCACGATTTACAACGGTACCTTTTGTTTGTTATTTCAAGAATTAGAGCACAAGATATAGCCATCGTTCTGATTTTTTTTTTTTTTTTTTTTTTTTTTTTTTTTTTTTTTGTACTGTACAAACTAATCAACTTATCATGTGGCACTATAGATAAACCTTTTACTTTTAAATAGCCAATCAAAAGGTTTTGATCTTAAAACTTTCAGTATTTCTTCATTTCAATATTTATTAAGCACAACATATCACTCGACTAATCTCGCATTGTTCATTTTACATCCGCATGATATCTTTTGCGATTTTCGATGCAGTATGCTACTATTGCACCAGAACAGAACTCTTGTTATGAGGTAGCTTGCTAAAAGTCTCGTGATCTAGCCTCGATGGCTCTCTGCTGTCATTTCAATTTTAACCCTTGGTCAGTCGCGCAGTTGACAAATGTCATCCACAATCAACTTCTAGATGGCAGCCCATGATCAAAGACTTTAGTCTTTTTCGAGTTATTTTAAAAATATTTTTTAACTTGACGTTATTCGGTTCAATACTGTTGTTTTTAATTAAAATACCCACTTACTTTGATATTTGGTCACGAATTAAATGGTATGCATGAAAATTTGAAATTGAGGGGCATTTGTCCCCCACTCGACTAACATCGAGACAAATGGTAGCGCGCCCAACTAAGAGTTAACCCTTTGCACTCGAGCTCTTTTTCGCGCGGAACCCCTAGCAACTCGAGAAATTTCGCAGCATTTTTGTTTCGGTTTGCGGATACGCATACACTTCATAGAAACTAAACAGTCATTGGCCTTGCATCAAATTTCCGCATCAAACCTATTGATCCTCTCGTGTGGCGCCTGAGAGGCGCCGCTCGAACGCAAAGGGTTAATCCCTTGCCAGTGTCTCCCGCATCCAGTTCGTGCTATCCATCTGCGCCAAATTTGAAATACCCGAACTGACTTCGGACAGGAGAAAATGCGGGGTTTCTATTTCTTTGATTGGCATAGCATGGTTCCAGATGTTGCAATTGTGCCAGTAAACTCAAACCAAACAGTAAATCTCGAACTGATTTTCCTTTGTAGCGTATTTTTCAAAAATATTCTCCACAAGCAGGGGGTTAACGATAGAAAGTACTGAAAGTACTTTCTAATGGTTACCAGTCTACTCTCGTCGATGCGCCTTGCTGAGCAGTTCGGGCGAGAGATCGGCCTATGCGAGGTAATCAAGTTCACTCTCGCTTTGTCTCAGTCGAAATGGAGACAAATTTACGCGCTCGCCTCTCGGGCAGTCTCGAGTCCTTTGACTCGTGCAAAGAAAAACTACTCCAGACGGAGATCATGCAAGCCCAAGCGTAGGCGAGGCAAGATAGCCCGAGTCAGGGCGGAAGAAGCCGAGCGCACCATGTACTCTCCCACCCGCTCGTCTTATCTTGGCGAGTGTACTGGAACCATAAGATTGGAGATGATCGCTTTGCACTCGAGCGGTATCTATCAGGCGCCACACAATTGTATGCCGAAACACGAGAGGACCACTAGGTTTGATGCAGAAATTCGATGCAAGGCCAATGACTGTGTTTAGTTTCTATGAAGCGAATCCATAAACGCCAAACGAACCTAAAATGTCTCGAGTTACTGGTCCCTCCGCTCGAATGGCCTCGAGTGCAAAGGGTTAAATCTAATCTTCCCAATAGTATCCGTCATTTTACATTATTGAAATATTCCTTTTCAGCTACTTCATCCACAAAGTCTTGAAGCAAGTTCACCCAGATATTGGCATCTCAAACAAAGCCATGTCTATCATGGACAGTTTTGTCAAGGATATGTTTGGTCGCATTGCTGTTGAGTCCGGTCTCTTGACCAGCTACACGAAACGAAGAACTATCAGTAGCAGGGAAATATCGAGTGCTGTTCGACTTCTTCTGCGAGGAGAACTTGCCAAGTACGCCCACAACGAGGCTACAAAAGCAGTATCGAGATTTGTCGGCAGTTACAATCTTAAGTAAAACAGTAGGGAGTGCCTGTACAAGACCGTGTATCGAATATATACAACTTTAAATTATTATTTTCTTCAAACTCAACATTCAGTAAGACTTGGAAGTTGTGAAACAAATAAATTGCTTATTTTTCTGTGGTATGAAGTTTCTTGGAAAAAAGTGTATTCGATATTTGAGGAGTTGATCGCCAGAATGGAACGGTCCCCCACAATTTGATTTTAGCTGCTTCTACCCCGTTTTTTGAAAACTATTCATGCCAGAACGAGATGTTTACCTAATGGCCAACTAAGTAGACCGTTAGATAAACCACGTTTGATTCATTCTGGTATGAATGGTTTTCAAAAAATGTAGAAGAAAAATCAAAAATAATATTGTCGGATGGTTCGTTCTGGCGTTCAACGTCTCATTTAAGCTACGAACATACAGGGATGTAAACATTTTTAACACGGTCAATGAAGCAACATCTAATCATTAAACTTCAAAGATCAGCTCTCAATACGCTCCCCTTAGTAATGAACAGTACTTACTACTTAGAAATTGCCGTCCGTGAAGAATACCTGTGATGTCCCATTCCATTCATACTTTTTAAGATGCGATGGATGAACAATAACTCAAAGCTAAAAGCATTGATTTAAACTAAAGTCTTCGGACATGACGGCACAGAGGCTATACGTCTGACGTAACAAACCATCCATCCTTTTAATTTCCCAATCTTTACTAATTAACATCTAGAGTATAGACAATAATTGTTCATCTTGAATAAGAGGGTTGTATATAACCATAGGATGCATCTACTCAAAGCTGGTTGAACATCACTGGTTTGTTTTCAAGTGGGTTTCAAGTTAAATTTGATTTGATACATTTTTCCAACTTCAAGCTCATGTAGTCTGCGATTCTGTATACAGTTTAAATCAAAAATAAATGTTTAGATGTAGCAATTTTGGAGCAAGGGCCCCGATATAATTGCCGCAAGAGTGGATGCAGTTCCGTTCAAGTGCTTACAGCACTTCTTAAGCAATTCAGTTGCATGTATCTACATGAAATACAGAATTCACTTATGAGGTATCGGAAATGTATAGATCAGTAGCATGAAACTGCCGTCCGTTGACGTCCCTGGGTGCTCTAATCTTTTTTCTGCTAAAACGATAATGCAAAAAAGCTGATGAACAAAACTGGACATATCCCCAACAAGACTGTTACAGGAAAGGTCCAAAACTAATATTGTTCTGTATGGGTTTTATGTGTTCTGCATTTTGAATATATACCATACACATAAAAAAATTATTTTGAAGCACTTTAGATTGAAAGTATTTGCATATAAAGGTATGAGAAGGTCAAAAAAATAAAGTTTACGTGTGGAAAATTCCAGTTTTGTCGTCGACTCCTTAGTTCGCTTGGATGATCTACAAATGTAATAAACGATGTTCTTTTTTTTTTTTTCATTTTTTTCTTTTTTTTTTCAATGTGTAATTTTCAAAAATTAATGAACAGAGTTAAAATTTTAGTTACTGAAAAAATGACTATAATTTTGTTAAGGATAAAAGTATCTGCAGTCAGAGACGAAAATCGCAACAGATTTTTTTCATAATTCGAAAGACCACTTCACTGTGATCACTCTTACTAGGTTTATATGTATCATGTATGCTACAGCCTATATAGTCATACAGTATATATTACAGCCTATATAGTCATGGTTTTATTGTGCTGATCAAATGGTATAAGGGTTAGTGTGCTAGCTTCTAGACCACGAGGTTGGGGGTTCGAGTCCCGTGTAAGGCATGGGTGTTTGTAAATGTATGTTGGCTTGTCTAATGACGAATGTTTCTGTTCATTATAGCCCTCGTGTTGCTGACGGTGCCAGATAATCTGAAAAAAACCAACCATGATTTTGTTGCTGTGTATAGTGAAATAGTTTTAAAATACCACAATCAAAGCTCCGCTGTTAAATTGTTCGCGTAAAATGGCTCTAAACATAAGCGACGAGGCATCAAAAGAAATTAAAAACACAAAGATCTTATAAATAGCCGCTAGCGGCGAAAGCTCGCTACGGTAAAAACGCCACTAATGGAGGTTTTTTTTTTCTTTCAAAATAATATTTCAAAAATTTCCCGTTTTTTTATGTTAACGTGATATCACCGATAAGGTGGAACAAAGACGCAGCTGCAAATTCGTCAAAACGGTGTTATTCCTTGGTTAGGCGCGTGGGGGACAAATGTTCCCTAAATTTAAATTTTCTTGCATACCATTAACCTTTAACTGCTGTGGTTATGTGGTTCGAGGTTTTTGGTGCAAGAGCAACACATGGGTCCATATTGCGCCAAGCAAATTGGTGAACATCAGTTTAAAGTTTAAGAAACATAGTATCAGAAAAATTTTATATAAAAGTCAAAGATGAGATATTTTAGGGGGTGAAAGCATTCTACAAAAAAATTACTCGAGGTCTGTCAGACCCCTTACAGCAGTTAAAGGCTAAATTCATGACCAAATATCAAAGTAAGTCGGTATTATGATTAAAAGCGCACCATTATTGAACAGACTAAAGCAAAAATTAAAAATTATTTTTGAAATAACTTGTGGAAAAAAAACTGCAAGAAGGCTTTGATCATGGACTGCCATCTATTGAGAACTCGATTGTGGGGGACATTTGTCAACCATGCGACTAACCAAGGGTTAAAGTCTATTGTGCCAATGAATACCTAGTGCATCCAGGAGAACAAAAACTGAACTGTTACACTTATTGTAACAATATAACTCCTGTTCCAAGTTGATAGGCGCCTTTGAGTTTGTAGGGAAATCAATTTCGGGTTTCCTGAAAATACCACTTTTCGTTATTGCGTCTTTATTCCATCATAAAGTTGATATGTTTATATACTAAAAAAAACTCTGTTCAAAACCATCGATAGGTTGAGAAAAATATGCTATTAAGTTCTGAGATAAAAAGAAAAAATGACTTGAAGGAGTCGAGAAAATAGGATTTTACAATGTTTTTCAAAATATTAAAAACTTTCAGAGCCCAAAATGTTTTAAGGCGTCTTCTCACTTTAGGCACCTCGAAAATAGGCTATTTTCGCAATTTTTCGAGGATTTTTGCAAACAATTATGGGATAAAATGGATCCTATATAATAAACACATCTTTCAAGTACAAGAAATTTTATTTTTTTATTTTTTTGAACAATTATTATAATAAAACAGTAGCATCGAAAAACCCGTGTAGAAATGTAATGTTGATGAAATTTCGGAAACTATCCGGCCGATTGTCATGAAATTTGAATGACATATTCTTCATAGTTATGGCTATAGCGCATTTCATCAGATTTTTGATATTCGCGAACATAACAAAATGGCGCACGTTTTTCAAAAAAGTAAAAAAAAAAACGCGTTTTTTTGCAGTTTTTTGTAAAAAAAAAATACTTCAAATCAAAATTTCAAAAATCTGATGATATGCGCTATAGCCATAACTATAAAGAATATGTCATTCAAATTTCATGGCCGACCAAATGGTATAGTGGTTAGCCTGCTAGCTTCTAGACCGCGAGGTTGCGGGTTCGAGTCCCGTGTAGGCATGGGTGTTTGTAAATGTATGTTGGTTTGTTAAATGACGAAATGTTTCGGCGCATTATAGCCCTCGTGTTGCTGACGGCGCCAGATAATCTGAATACAACCAACCAACCAATCAAATTTCATGACAATCGGCAGGATAGTTTCCGAAATTTCATCAACATTACATTTCTACACGTGTTTTTCGATGCTACTGTTTTATTATAATAATTGTTAAAAAAAATAAAAAAATAAAATTTCTTGTACTTGAAAGATGTGTTTATTATATAGGATCCATTTTATCCCATAATTGTTTGCAAAAATCCTCGAAAAATTGCGAAAATAGCCTATTTTCGAGGTGCCTAAAGTGAGAAGACGCCTTAAGTGCTGTATTTTTGTATAGCTAAGACACATTTTAAGAATTTCTGAAAATCTCCAAATATTTTTGGTAGGGGTCTAGTCTCTTGAAAATACTTCTTCCTTCGATTTTTAACTGCAGCTTGTATAAATAGTGTAAGAAATATTGGTATGGAATTTTCAATTCGCAAGAAATGTAAATGTACGTTTCTTTTCTTCTAGTGTTTCTGTTTTACCTGCTTCATTAGGCGATTTGAAAAAAAAAAATTGTTGCATTAAGTTGTACACATTTTTTTTTTTTTTAATTTGCAAAGTTGAAGAGGATAAAACTGCTAACATGAGTATCTTAAAATATTACCTTATGGGTGTGCAAAACAACTTCAAACAGCCACAAGAAAAACGTTAACAAAACTTTTCTTTGAAATGATTGTCTTTCCTCCGTGTTTTCCTTAAATCAAAGATAATGGGATAGAGTAATTTTTCCCTAGGTCCTTCAAATATTTGAAAAGTTAATCCTTATCACAAACCCCACGAGAAATACATTTTTTTTTTCAACTGGAAGGAAAAGTGATGTGTTGAAATGACTGGTTGAAAATAAATAAGAGGTATGAACTGACCAACTACAATTCAAAATAGAGGTGGGAAACATCACACAACTTTCAGTTCCACTACAAATACTAGTCATTATATTTAAATTTTACGGGGAGTAGTGTTATAAACATTTTCTTATTTTCATTTATTTGAAAAATGGACAGTTTGGCAAAATTTATGGCGATAAATTGCAAATTTGGGGGCATACTCGATTATTCTTGCAATATCCTCTCAAATAAATCTGTGAAACAGAGAAGAGAAAAACCGTCGTTGATGAGCAATGCTCAAGGGAAGTAGTTTTCAACATTTTACACCTTCATAGCATTTTTATGGTAATTTCGGATGTGGGGATGCTTACAACACCTTAAGAGTCATTACCATAGCGATTTTGATCGAAATCGTTAGAACCGTTTTTTAAGAATTACTAAAAAAACATGATTTTTTCAAAGGCAGCTACCTCATGCACATGCGATATTTTGGTTGGTTTTCATATTATCTGGGGGGGCACCGTCAGCAACACGTGGGCTATAATGCGCCGAAACATTCGTCATTTAACAAGCAAACATACATTTACAAACACCCATGCCTAACACGGGACTCGAACCCACAACCTCGCGGTCTAGAGGCTAGCACGCTAACCACTATACCGTTTGGTCGATGCGATATTTTGGAAACCTTAATGGTAGATCCCACGTCCACCATGCTGATCAAACGGTATAGTGGTTAGCGTGCTAGCTTCTAGACCGCGAGGTTGCGGGTTCGAGTCCCGTGTTAGGCATGGGTGTTTGTAAATGTATGTTGGCTTGTTAAATGACTAATGTTTCGGCTCATTATAGCCCTCGTGTTGCTGACGGTGCCAGATAATCTGAAAACAACCAACCAACCACGTCCACCACTAACCCGTACACCAAATTTGAACATCGTAGATCAATTCGTTGGGGAGTTATGCTTACCACGTACACACAGGCAAACATTCGTTCTAGACCACTTTTTTCAGAATGTTCCAAAACGTGGAGAAATGCAAAAATAAAAAAAGTTTTACCGAAAACAATACTTTTATTACCCAATTTTAACATGGCTAATTGAAAGTAAAAAATTATTGATAAGAGCAAAAAAATAATAAATAATAATAAAAAAAGGTGGTAGGGTCGAGAACATCGCAAGATCCACCTAAGACATGAGGCTTGTGGATGTTTACCCTTTGCACTCGAGGTCTTTTTCGTGTGTGGGTACCAGCAACTTGAAACGTTTCGCGGCATTTTTGGTTCGGTCCGCGGTTACGGATCCGATTCATAGAATCTAAACACAATCATTGGCCTTGCATCGAATTTTCGCATCAAACCTAGTAGTCCTCTCGAGTTGTGGCATTCAAACATGTGGAGCCTGAGAGGTGCCGCTCGAGCGCAACGGGTAAATACATTTATATTGTCAAAATTACAAAGGATTTATTGAGTCCTAATAGTAATATTTTTATTGACTTTTTAGGCACATTTTAGGGGAAAATGTACCCTTTCCACTTACTTCGTAGGAAAGGGTTTCCCATTTCATGACAATGTTAATAACATTTTGAATACATTATGGCTCACAATACCAATTTGAAACTGGAATGCATACACCACGGAGCAATAACTAAACACCATCGCACCACGCATTTATTTTCTAAGTATTTGTCACTTGAGTCGTCAATTTCCAAAAGTGCCTAATTGACAAAATTTGAAAAGTTGAGATTTTAAGTGCATGTTGTTAGCGCAACTAAAATACAGATTTTAAAATAGTTTTCAGTGGCAAAAGTTTCTAAATCCTATTTAAAAAAGAGGATTGAAAATCGAGTACAAATTCAAACCGAGCTTAGTTGCATTTCATTCCATTTCCAAAACTGTTTTATTGCAAACTCAGATACTGTTCCAAAACTACCTACTTGCTGGAATCAAAGATTGCGGGCCTACCAAACAGTATAGTGGATAGTGTGCTAGCTTCTAGACCGCGAGGTTGCGTGTTCGAGTCCCGTGTTAGACATGGGTGCTTGTAAATGTATGTTGGCTTGTCTAATGACGAATGTTTCGGCGCATTATAGCCCTCATGTTGCTGGCTGTGCCAGATAATCTGAAAACAACCAACCAACCAAAGATTGCGGCTTTCATAAAGTATTTCCAAAACTTGGTAGTTTCAATAAAAAAGAGCCCTACTCACTAGTTGTAAGCTTCCACAAAACTGTTTATTCTGAAAAACTGGGGGACATTTTCTCAGTGCTGACCAATATTTCTACACTGTTACTAGTAATTACTGTTGGCTAACCTGCTACTTTTAGGGAATCAGCTATTTTTGTTCAGCTGTGTTGATTGAAAGTTGAGTGATTTCTATGAGGTTATGTCTCGTGTTATGTTGTTTTTTCTTGTGATCTTGTGAAAGAAAATGAGTTTAAATATTGCAAATGTTGAAGAAGGAGTGTGAGTTGAAGATGTTGTGAAACGTGTAAGTGGAAATAAAAGTAGTTTTAAACTTTTTAACATCACATTCAGTCTCATTGTTATTTTTGATTCCCAAAACTGACTAGTTGCATTTACAGTGCTAATTGCAAAAGGGCTAATTCCAAAACTAGCTAATTACAAAAACTTTTCCAAACCTGCCTAGTTACATATTAAAACATCTTATTATTGCTTTATATAAAATAATACCGGCCTAAGAACTTGTAAATTGTGTTTCTAATTTATTTACAGATTTTATAAATATAACTCATAAATTAACTCTTGAGTTTAGTACAATATAGGTTTTTCTCATTTCCTGGAAAGTTGTCCACTAGGCAACCAGGCACTTTTGGAAATGGGCGACTCATTTGTATAATAACAACATCAGAGCAGCAGAAAACAGATTGGCTGTCATTCTGCATTAAAATGGGTCGTTGAGCGTGGAAATCAATCAACCAACTAACCCTAACTATAGACGTAAGACACACATTTCTTTAAAATATCCAGTCGAGTAGCAACTGGATTTTTAAAAAAATACTTTAACCTGTAATTTTTTTTTTTAATGAAGGACAAGTATTTCCAGACAAATTGTTATATGTGTTACACAAGAGTATAGCAACCCACAAGTGGTACATTTTTTAAAATTCAATTATTTGTAGTTTTTATTTAATACCAAACACAATGTTATTAAAAAGTTTCTTTTAACTTGAAAAAAAAAATTGAAATATAACTTTTAATTTTCAATCAAATTGGATAGTGATTTCATTTGGATAGTGGTTAAAGTAACTTATATTATGATCGAGAGATTGTGGGTTCGGTTCTGGCATCCGCTAAATACTGGTAGCCGACCAAACGGTATAGTGGTTAGCGTGATAGCTTCTAGACCCCGAGGTTTCGGGTTCGAGTCCCGTGTTAGGCATGGGTGTTTGTAAATGTATGTTGGCTTGTCTAATGACTAAAGTTTCGGCGCATTATAGCCCTCGTGTTGCTGACGGCGCCAGATAATCTGAAAACAACCAAATAATGGTGTGTGTGTGTGATAATGTAGGCTGGTGCACATTAACCCTTTGCACTCCAGTGGCGCCGCTCAGGCTCCACACGATTGGATGCCAAACCACGAGAGGACCATTAGGTGTGATGCGGAAATTCGATGCAAGGCCAATGACTGTGTTTAGTTTCTATGAAGCAAATCCATAAACACCAGCCGATCCTAAAATGTCTCGAGTTGCTGATTCCTCAGCGCGAAAAAGGCCTGGAGAGCAAAGGGTTAAATAGGTTGTATCCTCAATGTCCTCTCAATGCGTAAGAAAGGTTTGCAAGAAAACGCTGCGATCTCATAGCCTTCTCGTTGTTATAAAGTATGACGCACATGTGGCTATGTTAAGCACATCATAGTGGCAGTAATAAACAACAGGAACCTTGCTAACAAAATCAAATTTCATTTTTAAAGTCTGTTTTTTTTTCCTTCTTCTTTCGAGCCGACGAAACGGTATAGTGGTTAGCGTGCTGGCTTCTAGACCGCGAGGTTGCGGGTTCGAGTCCCGTGTATGGCATGGGTGTTTGTAAATGTATGTTGGCTTGTCTAATGACGAATGTTTCGGCGCATTATAGCCCTCGTGTCGCTGACGGCGCCAGATAATCTGAAAACAACCAACCAACCTTCTTCTTTCGAAGTTCTGTCAAGATAGAAATTTGTAAAAGTTTCCTATTTTCAGATTAACCTTTAACTGCTGTGGTTGGGTGGCTTGATATTGTTTGCGCAAGGGCAACACGTGGTCCATACTGCTTCAAACAAATTGGTGAATATCATTTTAAAATTTAAGAAACATAAATATCAGAAAAATTAATGTAAATATCAAAGATGAAATATTTTAGGGGATGGAAGCATTCTACAAAAAATAACTATTGATCAGTCAGACTGCATACGGTAGTTAAAGGGTCAAATACCTTCCGGAATAGCCGACCAAACGGTATAGTGGTTAGCTTGCTAGCTTCTAGACCACGAGGTTGCGGGTTCGAGTCCCGTGTTGGCATGGGTGTTTGTAAATGTATGTTGGCTTGTCTAATGACGAATGTTTCGGAGCATTATAGCCCTCGTGTTGCTGACGGCGCCAGATAATCTGAAAACAACCAACCAACCTTCCGGAATATATTCATAAATCCCTCTTAAGTTTGGCAATATCGAAGTAAGGATGGTTTGGCACAGTGCGCCCTAGTTTAGCTCTAGCATAATAAAAATTCCAATGCAACCAACAAACAAATTATAGCTTAACAAGAACCGAGCAGCATACATTCCTACCTACTACAATGTAAAAAACAGTCAATGAAAGCCTGATCTGACTAGGATCAATCCATTGTAACACTGAAAATTTCCCCATCTTGACTTTCTCAATATTGCGCTACATAAGGGTCTAATTTATGCGAATACATTATCTCCAGAGACTGAAATCATTTTCCGATAACCAAAATGTTTAGTTTGAGTTGTGATACATCACGAATCGAACTTTTCGTGATTTTGCTGCTTCTTTTCTGCCACGTGATGTTAGGTGCAAGTCTGATACGGTCTCAACTTCAGTGCAGCGTTTTGATTGGGTATTGCATGACAGATGCAAAAAGCAAGAATGCTGAAATCCGTTTTTCTCGGTGGCATCAACAATCGATTAAGTACAAACTTGTTATTTGGTTAACTTTCGTTCGATCCAACTACAATCTTCTAACTGCAGGTAAATCAAATATCCTCAAAGAAAAACAAATAATGCATCCATCTTCAAAGAATCATCAATCTACTCTTTCTAAACCGAAAAAAAACAGAAAAAGGAAAAGGACTTATTCGTATAGGTAAGCTGTAGTTTTTGGTATTTTGAAGCGAGCATAAACCTAAGCAAAAACTTAATGATCCGATGCGGAATCGGTACTAATGGTGATTATCGCAAAAAAATAAAATAAAATATGGATCACTGGATGATCAAAAAGAATTATTAAATTTGTTGAGATAAGGTCATCGTTCTTTGGTAAAGGATAATAAAGTTGTTCTCCCCATTGGTCTTTTTGTATTAGTTCTCTGATTTATTGAGTACCCTGAATTTTCGACCATATATATAATAGAGTGGTAATATCGTTGTCCACGGCCGATCGAATCCCACGTAAACTAAAGATTAACAAGTAACTATTACCATCTTACCATGACGAAATTTAATTTATATCACTCACTTACAAGTCAACAAGTGACGCCTCAATAAATTAACAGCTTTTGATTAATGTCATCTCAATAAATTCTTGAAAATTCGTGTGATAATGGACACATTTTTAGATGTTCGCCATTGTACAAAAGCAAATATAAATGACTTCTGTTTTTTTGATAAATCTATTATGATCTTTTAAATATTACTTGTCATAATCTTTCAAATAAATCATACCACACGATCCGCTACGCTGCGGTCGTAAGTTAAAAAGCCCTGAATGCAAGCAATTTTAAATATATTGTTTCACACTTTCTGATTAGTCCTTAGAAAATAATATTTTTATTGAATTGAATAGTTCATGCTCTTTGATCATACAAACCTATACAATATTAAAAATAGAAATAATTTCAAAGGACGATTGCAAAGCGTTAAAATATGCATTTGAATTTTTTTTAATTTTTTTTTTAGATTTATAGCTTTTTAACTTATGACGGCAGTACATATGTGAATATAGTTGAAAGCTATCATATGAGGTATTGTATTTTGCTTCAAGTATAACAAGACGTTTGATGATTCTGAAATTTGAAAATGATATACGTAGGCATCAGTACTGTGTAATGTCACAACTACCTAGGGAAAATTTGCATAAGTTATGGGTCAATTACACGGGGGCCGACCAAACGGTATAGTGGTTAGCGTGCTAGCTTCTAGACCGCGAGGTTGCGGGTTCGAGTCCCGTATTAAGCATGGGTGTTGATAAATGTATGTTGGCTTGTCCAATGACGAATGTTTCGGCGCATTATACCCCTCGTATTGCTGACGACGCCAGATAATCTGAAAACAACCAATCAATTACACGGGGCGAGTTTACAAGATACTAGCCGGCTAGTTTACTAGCTGATAGTAAACTAGCTCTGTGTTATTCAATCACTAGCAGGGCTAGTTGCTAGTAAAAAAGCTAGGGAAAAAGTTGAAAGTCGGGCTACTTTACTCGCTACTCGCCAGTGTTTGAGCGAGCTAGTTAGTAAATTAGCAGTGTGTCTTTTAGAGTTGCAAGTGAAAAAGTGACAAGTCGGTATCAAAGAACATTACGTGGTTTCTACACACCAGCTAGTGAGCGTGCGGGAAGCATTCAGTGTCATCGTCAACTAGCGCACTCGCCGACTCGCCGGTGACTAAACTATCCGGCTAGTAACTAGTAAACTTGACCCGTGTAATTGACCCTTTAGTGAGCTCACCAATTTGTTGATAATAAACCTCTGCGTTAATTCAATTATTGCCGTATAAATTTTTATAGAGTGAAATACCTCAGGTGATTTTTTACAAGTGACTTGAATTGGTATAATTTACAGTTTTCATTTCCATTGAGCCGACCAAACGGTATAGTGGTTAGCGTGCTGGCTTCTAGACCGCGAGGTTGCGGGTTCGAGTCCCGCGTAGGCATGGGTGTTTGTAAATGTATGTTGGCTTGTCTAATGACGAATGTTTCGGCGCATTATAGCCCTCGTGTTGCTGACGGCGCCAGATAATCTGAATACAACAACCATTTCCATTGATTTAAAAACATTAGCCAGTTTAGCGATATTTTTGGCGATAATTATTAGATAGACCAACAAAAAATCACCAAATTAGCGAAATTGGTCATTATTTGCCATAGTAATTACATTGATGCTTTCGTATAAATGAAACGGCGGTGGAACTGTTGTGAATGAGCAATGATCAACGGAAGAGAAGTCTATGTTAAAACAACAAATTCAACTTTTTGTGGGTTCGATCGTCGATGGCAGCTGAAGATCGGTGTGTACCTAATGGAGGTTGGTGCACATTAAATCTGTCAAGACCTCAATGTCCTTGCTAGTGTGGTGGGATCGGAGAAGGGTTCGAGAAGATTTCGATCTCGTATTCTTTTAGATTCTCAAAATTACAAGACGTATATGGGTGTTAAGAACTTTATAAGTGTCAGAAATAGACAGTTGTAAGTTCCAAACCAAATTTTTGTGCCTTTTGTTAACCCCTTTGCGTACAGATTTATTTGGGAAAATTCTTGCGTTTTGAACGTTTGGTTCAAAACGATAAAGGAACACAGCCAAACAAATTATTTTTTTAAAGTATAGGTAAACCAACCGATGTTTGACTTAACCAATCATGGCTCTTGTGACATTAAAATCCATTCAATCAACCTAGTTTGAATGACGAAATAGGTTCGTCATTAGTAACAAGCAAAACAAGTGCATGGCGAATCTCCGCCGTCAAATGTACCCAAAGGGTTAATTTTTTCGGAAATTCTGGGGGTGGGGATGTTTAGAAGACCTTAAAATCGTTGGAGCCGTTTTTCGGCCGAATATTATTGTTGAAATACCACCGACCTTATGAGCATGCACTCTTTTACCATTAAAAAAAGCCGACCAAACGGTATAGTGGTTAGCGTGCTAGCTTCTAGACCATGAGGTTGCGGGTTCGAGTCCCGTGTAAGGCATGGGTGTTTGTAAATATATGTTGGCTTGTCAAATGACGAATGTTTCGGCGCATTATAGATCTCGTGTTACTGACGGCACCAGATAATCTGAAAATAACCATCCCTGCCGCTCTATAGTCTCTTTTCAAATTGAGTAGTCACTTTTAGATCATGACGATAGTCTCGAGTTGGTTGTCGGACTTCTTGGGGAAATTTTTCATGTTTTTCTCTCATTTGCGACACAAATTTTGGAGTTTTCCATTAAAAGTCCTAGACCGCGAGGTTGAGGGTTCGAGTCCCGTGTTAAGCATGGGTGTTTGTAAATGTATGTTTGCTTGTCTAATGACGATTGTTTCGGTGCATTATAGCCCTCGTGTTGCTGACGGCGCCAGATAATCTGAAAACAACCAATCTATTAAAAGTCTTACCGGAAATCATTTACCCATTCTCTAACGTGTTAATTTAAGGATATTTTAACGCGTTATGCTCCTCCTGTAGCTCTTAAGCTAGACAATCACCAATGCAACCAAAGTAAAACTCTCGTAAAATTATCACTTTCATTAAAATATGCAAAAGTTAAGACGTCCAAACTCCCTTCCAAAAAAACTTGGAATTTCTCCTCAGTTGGAATTCATATGGAATTTTATGGTCCCTAAAAACAAAAAGAAATGTCATTTGAAAGTCCTTAGATTTTTTTTAGTAAAATGCGCAAGAACCCTGCTCTAAATGTTAATGGTTATATGATTTTTCTAATTAAAAGAAAGTACTTCTATTAACTATCAATAAAACAGCTGTGACATACAGTCAGCGCAATCTTGTTCAAGATTTAAGGTAAGTGTAGATATTTTTTAACACATTTCAAAAGTAACAAAGTGGATAATGATTTTAACCTTTAACTGCTGTAAGCAATCTGACAGACCGAGAGTCATTTTTTGTGGAATGCTTTCACCCCCTAAAATATCGCATCTTTGACTTTAATATTAATTTTTCTGATACTATGTTTCTTAAACTTGAAACTGATGTTCATCAGTTTGTTTGGCACAGTATGGACCATGTGTAGCTCTTGCGCCAAAAACCTCAAACCATCCAACCACAGCAGTTAAAGGTTAAAATCCCTATAGAAGTTTTCATTTTACATCCTACACAACATGTAACTAAATCTTTTCGCATTTTCAGCCTCTATATTCTTCGAGTTTTGAGACACGTTCACACTGGAATCACCATCTCCAACAAAGCCATGTCCATTATGAATAGTTTTGTGGCCGACCTTTTTGATCGTCTGTCTACTGAAGCCAGCCAATTGACAAGCTACAACAAACGCAGAACCCTTACTACCAGAGAAATCCAAACTGCTTGCCGACTTTTGCTTCCTGGGGCACTTGGTAAGCATGCCATCAGTGAAGGAACAAAGGCAATCACCAAGTTTACTAATGCAGCTAATATCTCGAACTTGCGCCAAATTCGTGATATGCAATTATAAATTGCTACATTCCGTGCCATTCAAACAATATACGGGACTTGAAACTGTGCTTCAAATAAATTTTTGATATTTTCATAACGAGGATGTCTTTCATGAGTTTGCATATTGTTCAAAAAATATTCATAAACATATTTACTACCAGGTCTTGAAACGTTAAAAACTTGTAATGTTCACATCTTGTTTCAGAATTGTTAGCAGCTCGTGGCTAGAAGTAAACAGTTTTTTAACACGTTGACTGCCATATGAGTTGTGCCAACCAAACGGTATAGTGGT
Organism: Linyphia triangularis; assembly: GCA_963978545.1. Classification (NCBI taxonomy): domain Eukaryota; kingdom Metazoa; phylum Arthropoda; class Arachnida; order Araneae; family Linyphiidae; genus Linyphia; species Linyphia triangularis. The sequence continues at coordinate 32,142,160 of OZ021733.1, forward strand.
TAGCGTGCTAGCTTCTAGACCGCAAGGTTGCAGGTTCAAGTCCCGTGTCAGGCATGGGTGTTTGTAAATGTATGTTGGCTTGTAAAATGACGAATGTTTCGGCGCATTATAGCCCTTGTGTTGTTGACGGCGCCAGATAATCTGAAAACAACCAACCAGCCATATGAGTTGCATTCAAATCACACCACTGGTAGTTGGCGCAGCATGGCCCTTGTGAAGACCTTGCGCATAAAACCTCAACCAATCACACCAATGGTTCAATCAACTCTTCAACGAGTGCTGTGGTTGGATGGTTTGATAATTTTGGCGCAAGGGCAACACGTGGTTCATACTATGCCGAAGAAATTAGTGAACATTAATTTAAAATTTAATTGACAAAGTATTGGAAAAATTAATATAAAAGTCAAAATTGAAATATTTTTGTGGGTGGAAGTATTCTACAAAAAATGACTTGTGGTCTGTCAAACCACAAACAGCAGTTAAAGGTTAAATCAAATTGGGTCTTAGACCGCAATCGTGCCAAAATTCCGGGGCAGTCAACGTGTTAAGATACAGTTAACATAACAGTTTATTGAGTTAAGTTGGCATATTCGGGGGGGGGGGGGAGAGAGAAAAGAAATTTAAGGTAGTAGTCTGGTAACTTGGGTTGGAAAAATCTATATATATTTTTATCAGTATTTATTTCGAAAGTAAAATATATTGAGAGTACATTGTAAATTGTAAAAATTTTATACCGAAATTCGAAATATTAATGAAGTTATAAGGAATATTTGAAAGTGTCTCGTTGTTGCAAGCTGAAGGTTGCCCAACTGTTTCAAGCGGCATGCCCCTTCAATGAAGAGTTTTTACCTATTTCAAAAATCCTTGAGACTATGGGAGCCAACCATCGGCCCGCATACTCTCATGTACGCTAAATTGTGCAACAACTCCCAGATCTCAAAGGCTTAAAATGATACGGCAAAGGCTTCTAAAGTATCCAAAATGAGTCTCAGTGCAGAAAAAGTTGCTGAGAATGATGTCTACGAAGAAATTGAAGGCATATTATCCGCCCCAAGCATAGGCGATTAAAGTAAGTATGAGGTGATCTGTTCTTGAAACTTTAAGCACATTTTTCACGAAACAATGTTTTCTCAGTCGGCCTGAGTGAAAAAACAAAACAAAACATTTCTATCTGACTGAGTGCTCTGAAACTTCAACACGTTGTTATTCTACACATCAGTAGTTCTCGTCGAGAATAGAATATTTTTTCCATCCCTAACTTTAAATGTTACAACCCGATTTGTGCCTGGCCGACCAAACGGTATAGTGGTTAGCATGCTAGCTTCTAGACCGCGAAGCTGCGGGTTCAAGTCCCGTGTTAGGTATGGGTGTTTGTAAATGTGTGTTGGCTTGTCTAATGACGAATGTTTCGGCGCATTATAGCCCTCGTGTTGCTGACGGCTCCAGATAATCTGAAAACAACCAACCAACAACCGATTTGTGCCTGAAAAAAATCACTTTTATTTTTCGAAGACTGCCATTTTGTTATTTTCTGATAAAATTTAATAATCCTAGGGGGTTCCAACGAGAACGACAATTCTATAGATTAATAACCAATTCGATTTTTTTTATTTCAGATGTCTTTAGAGTCTAAATCACCGGGTTCAGCCAAGTACCTTTTATTAGGCGTCTACTTTGACCAATAATAATGAAACGTTATAAAATTAAGTAAAAAAAATTGTATTCATTAGACGTCAATAATACGGATTTGTATAAAGTTCAGACGCACAGACAACTCAGTTTTATATATAGATTTCGTACTGGTAAAAATCTTAAACTGGTTAATTATTGACCAGTTTTTCATTGTTTTTATCATAAAAGCCTCCTAATTTATATTAACAATGCACACTAACGATAGATAAGTTTACAAAATCATTTTTTTTTTTTTTCAAATGAATAATGATCTGATTTCTTAGCAACATCCATTCATATTGTATACTAAATAGTTTTACCTTTCATCATTAACCAGAATCTCATTTTTTTACCATGAAAGCCTAATAATTTATTTTAACAATGCTCATTAATATTAGTGTATTTAAAAAATCAGTATTTCCAAAAGAATATTGATCTGATATCAGAAGCTCCAATTAAGGGGAGTTGGTACCCAAAAATTTATAATAAATCAATTTTGAGTTTATTGTTGTTCATTAAAATTTGACTATTTCCCTATAAAATGATACCTCATTTGTAATAATACCTCATTTAGAAGTATTTTTAATATTTTTTGGAACACAAAATTTTGAACTAAAAGTGTAAGTAAAGTTTTCTTTAAAATGCGTTTTTCTCAAAACTACATTTTTCATTACTCATGTACCTTTTTCTCAGAAACTGTTCAAGCTATCTACTTAAAATTTGTTCATTTTATGTATCTGTATTTACTGAAGTAAGGTTTTGTTGTTATTTTAAAAACATTTTTTGTTCTGTCTTATTTCGTCAAAAAAAACTTGTGATTTTTAATAAATTTGAGCGACTTACACTAATAATTCATTTAAAAAAAAAAGTAAATGAATTATAATTAAAACCCTACTTCATTAAAATAACAAGTGTCTGCTAAATGAGATGAAAAAAGAATTAGGCTTCTATATCAGTTTTTTCTGAGAAAAAGGTACATGAGTAATGAAAAATGTTGTTTTGAGATCAATGCATTTTAAAGAAAAGCTTACTTACACTAATAGTTCATAATTTTATATTCAAAAAATTATTAAAACTACTTCTAAATGAGATATTATTACAAATACTGTATCATTTTAAAGGGAAGAAATTAAATTTTAATAAACTATAGTAAACTGAAAATAATTTTTTTATAAATTTTATTGCACCAACTCCCCTTAAGATCATTGTATTTCAATAATGTTTATGTGTCATTAGAGATCAGATTTTCATGGGCTTTATCATAAGAGCCTCCTGATTTATATCAACAAAGCTTTTTTTCCTCATATTTTCCTTTAGAAAATAAATTTAATACTTATCAAGAAAAAAAATTATTATACTCAAATGTCAAACGAACTGGAACACAGTTGTCTAAACATTGTAATGCTGATCAGATGTGATGAAGTTTAAACGATAGCAAGGAAGTAGAACTGGTAAGGAAATATTTCGGTGCATTATAGCCCTCGTGTTGCTGACGGCACCAGATAATCTGAATACAACCAAATCCAAGGTTGGTTGCAGTGTGAGGACTATACTGTGCTGAAACACACAAAAAATCTCTATGCTAATTGAGGAATACTTGTGTTTAGACATTTCAATACAAACAATATATTTGCTAAATTTCTCCATCTTCCTTATTCTCTCTGTTCATCCCATCTACAATGAACAGAAAAGTATTTGTACACGCAATTTTTTTGTATAAATTACCCTAGAAAACAAGTTTAAATTGTTTTAACTGTGACTTTTAAGGACTTTCATCGGCAAAAACACTTTTTTTTTTTCAAAACTCCAGTAGTTTACTGACAAAAGCTTTGGCAAGATCAAGTCTTTCAAAACAATTAATTAATTTCAATAAAAAAAAATTCAAGTGGCTCTTCCTCGAATATTTGCATCATGGAGAAAATTTCTAATAGAGTGATGTAATTTTTGTTCCCGAAGTTGAAAGATATCAGCAGCCAATTCTCTAGCTCAATGGTTCCCAACCCATAAAGCGCGGCTCACAAGTGAGCCGCGAGAAGCCTGGTACTGAGACATGGATGCTGGTCGAGAATCTAATCCTAGATAAATATTTTAAGAGGGATGTGGGAGACTGAAACTACTAAAATATCTCAAAAAATGATGTTTTTTGTTTTCGATCAATACAAATTGCTGACGTTACTAGCTTTAATTTCGAGTTTGAATTTTTGAAATCTGATGATTTTAAGTGGTAAAATATTTATTTTAACAGACTATTTTAGCGTATTAGCGTATTGCACACTTGCAAAAAGTTAAAAATGCATTTTTCTCAGCTTCGCTTTTTTCACATTTTACGTATGTTCAAAAAGCTACTTGCGATTAATTTTTTGATATATCCTCCTAATTTTTTGAAGAAATAATTTTTAATGTACTATAAAGATATACAAGCATGCCTTTATGTCACATAATTTTATTTTTTTCATGTTGGAAAGCTGAAATATGAGCATTTTTTAATGAAAAATCACTAGCACCAAGTTTGAAAGTTTATTTCTGTTCAACTATAGCACCCATGCGTGAAAATGTTTATAATATATTGATAAACAACTTCAAATTTTTTTTTTCATGTTCGTCAAAATATTGTGTCACGAAGATCATTTCGGAAAAAGTTAAAATTTCGTATTTTAATACATTTTTCTCAATAATTTACTATCTCATTTACTATCTACTCAAATTTTGTTGTTGTCATATAAGTCATATCTTCTACGTTTGTGCCAAATTTTATTTAATTCTAAGCAAAACTAAAGAATTTTGGAAAAAGTGTCATTTCTCCTAAGAGCTTCAGGGATAGAAATAGGAACAATCCAGTCACTCGATCGCATTATTATTCAATGCATTCTGATGTAACAAATGAATAATTAGGGAATTCAACAGCATGGTTAAAACTACCCACACTGTTAGAAATTTTTTTCCACCTTTCACCGAAAATTGGTTCCCATTTAGCTGCAACCAATATTTGGTGCTTAGTTTCACGATTTAATGGTGCTACCCCGGACAATAAGCACCATGAAATTAAGCACCACATGTTGGTTGCAGCTAAATGGGAACCAATTTTTGGTGTAAGGTGGAACAAAATTTTTAACAGTGCAGTTTCAATCCAGATATTTGCTCTCTCGTAGGGGACAAACATTGTCAAAAATAACATCAACTCTCTTTCTTTTTTTTTATATCTTTGATCACTTGGTTTTTAGGTTGTTTTTTTCATAGTTGTGGCAGCAAAAAGTGACTAAAACGTTCCTTTATTTATATAAAAAAAAATATTATTTAATTCTTGTGCGGTATGTTTTACTACACTGTTAAAAATTTGGTTCCACCCTGCACCAAAATTTGGTGCCCATTTAGCTGCCACCAACATTTGGTGCTTAGTTTCACGAAATAATGGTGCTACCTCGGACACCATATTATGGTGATAGGTTGCACCAAAATTCGCGTTTTCGCTACACCACTTTATGGTGCATGGTTGCACCAAGATTCCCGTTTTCGCTACCCCATTTTATGGTGCATGGTTGCACCAAAATTAGTGTTTTCGCTACTCCATTTTATGGTGAAACGTTGAACCAATATTTGCGTTTTTGTTATACCATTTTATGGTGATAGTTTAAACCCCCTTTTATATTTTTTGTACCGCATTTTGAAGTTAAGGATGAATCAATATTTATGATTTCTGTCCTCAACTTAAAGGTGCATTAAATGTTGAATAATGCGTTCCCCCCCCCCCCCCTGCTTGTTATAGCTGTGGATAGAATATATATTTTTAAATTAAATATTGTTTGTATTAAATAATTTTTTTTGTTTTAAATTATTACTTTTTCATATATTATATAGTTTTATAAATAATATTTTGTATATAAATTATTTTAATGTATTATAAATAAAAAATAGTTATTTCAACATTCAATGAGGATATAATTGCATGGGTTCTTCAGCTAGGACAATGAAGTAGTATAATCATGCATTAATTAAAAATATATCCATTTGGAAACAACCAATATTAAAGTTATTTTTTTTTCAACAAATAAAATATCCACATATTAAGTAGAAAATATAATTAAAAAAAATTCTATTTCTAATAAGCATTACTATTTATTTAAAAACTGAATACCTTTATTTATTGTTACCAACAATAACCCTTTTAAATAATTAAAATTATGATCAGATCAACAATTCTCATATTTTAGCAAACTATTTTTATAGCCGTGTATATTTCACACAGAATACTTGAACAGGAAAACATTGTTTACTTATTTAATCAGATCTCAAATGCAATAAAAATGAGTCACATGACACCCTCAATTTCATATATATATTCAAATTTAAATAGCAGCTTCACATTATAAATGAAAATACAAAATCAAAATATTTTATTAATTGCACATTACAAAAAAGCAAACTGAACAGATGTAATTACAAAACATTTTATGAATAACAATACGGTTGGTAAAATTAGCATCCCACTTTCTACACCACAACTTGTGTTAAGGAAACCACAGCTTCAGAATACCATTATATTTTGCCCTGTTGGACATGTGTATCTAAATTATACTATCAAACAAATTCTGTTTAAATATATTTGTAAAAAAGTAATATATTATAAACATAAATTTTTAATACAGAAGAGACAGTACTTTTCCCTTAAAGGGTGCTATTGGTAAAAAATATCCAAGTACAGTACGGATTCTGCGTTAAGAACTGTTTACGTAAAACCAAGCCAAATCATGGCAACCATAGGCAGTTAACTTATTAAAAAATGGCAGCTGCTGCCATTTATTGGCAAAAATTATCTTGGCGCAGAATCCGTACCACACTTGGATTTTGCCAATGGCCTCCTTTAACGGAAAAGTACTGAAGAGGCTTTTTAAAACATTTAGTTGATTAAAAGTCTGTAACTGAGCACTAAAACAACTTATTACTTTGCAGATTATATTTTTTATCATATTACAGCAACCTTTCATTATGCAATGGTATCATGTAGCTTAAAATAGAATATATTTTTAAAAAAATTATTTAAAGTCACCTTCAGAGGAAGTCATTTTACTGTTATTTGTACTAAATGCAAGTTTTTCATGTTGAAATAGGGGAGTTCTTAATAAAGAATAATTAAAAAAAGCTGAGGGACAAAAAATAATACCACAAACATACCGAAAAAGATAGCTCATGTTTATGTTTATTACGAGCAGGGTAGAAATGAAACTTTTGAAAGTCTACTTTATTTAGCACACAAAAACATTGTTTTTAATCAGGGTTCCCACACTTTTCATATAATAAGAAGCTACTAAACACCTTTAATATTTTTCATAAGAACTAACCTTAACTTGCATACATGAATTAAAAATCAAACCTGAACAAGATTTTGTATGATAATTAGCATAAACTATCTTATTTAAAAATAAACAACACATTTGAAACCATTAATACCACAAAATATCGAAAATGAGTCAAATCTAGTTAGCTGTAATAAATAAGCTGGAATTTTAAATTACTATTAGAGAAAAATAAGAATTATTAAAGGTTTTTATAAATGAAAACTAAAAGTAAGGATTTCTTAAAGAGCAAGATTTAGTAGAAACATTGTTTATACATAAATTAAATATAAAACATGTACTAGATTATTTAAGGTTTTCTTAGAATAAAACTTGTAATAAGTTCTACTCTTCTTGAACGGAGCATCAGGTTACTTATCCAGATCATATACGAACCACGTTCTGGTGCAGCATAGTCTTCAATTGTGTACTCATTTGACTTAGATCCATTCCTGTTGCTACAATGATAGGTTATCAAAATTTAATGGACTTTGAACGTGGCATTATAGTCAGCGCTTGAAAGATGGACATAGTATCTCCGAGGTAGTAAATAAACCGTGTATCTATTACCCGGTAAAACATCAAATCTCAGAGAAATCGATGCGGTTAGGAAAATACCTTGAACGACAGGGACCATCAACAACTAAGGAGAATCCTTAAACAAGATGGAAATGCACCTCTTCTACAAATTGCCACAAATTTCAATGCTGGGGCATCAACAAGTGTCAATGTGCAAACAGTTCAAAGAACCATCAATGATGTGAGGCGAAATCCCACACATGACGTTGTTGACTACATGACACAAGGATTTTCGATTCGCCTGGGCCCACCAATATCGCTATTGAACTGTTGATGACAAGAAACTGTTGCCTGGTCTGATGAGTCTCCTTTACAATTGTATTGGGCAGATGGACAAGCAGGGTTTAGAGACAACCTTATGAATCCAAGGATCCTACATGTCTACAGGGAACTGTTTAACTTAGTGGAGCCTCTGCGATGATATGTGGCATATGCTGTTGGAGCGATATGTGACACCTGATAAGTCTAGAGACGACTCTGACAGGTATGTAAGCATCTTCTCCCATCACCTGCACTTATTCAAGTCCATGGCGCATTCGGCTGGACTTGGGCAATTCTAGCAGGACAATGGGACACTCCACATGCCACGAGTAGCTACAAACTGGCTCCAGGGACACTCTTTTGACTTTGGACATCTTCGTTGACCACCTAAATCCCCAGACAGGAATATTAGTATATCTGGGATGCCTTGCAACGTGATGATCAGAAGAGATCTCCACCACCTCGCACTCCTATGGATTTGTGAGCTGAGCTGAGCATCATCATCGGGAAACTGAAATATACAAAAGAGCATGATTAAGTCCCGAGTTTATTATTATTTTTATTATGCATAAAATTGTGTTTACTTTACTGCAATTTCATTGAAATATCACTGGTCGCTCTACACAGAATAATTTTTGTTATTATTTAATCGATAACTATCCGAGACGATTTATTATTTATGCAATTTATTTCTCAATTAAACTCTTATAGTCCGAAGGAGGGCTGCATGTTAAGGTACTCCATCGGACATCATTATAATTTTTTTTACAGAATGTGGAGAAAAGTTAGATTATGAGTCCACTGGTCTGCCGTGGCAAAAATGGCCGAAACTGGTCAAAAATCGATATGGAATGAGTTGAACTAAATCCGATTGCCAAATAATGAGCATTCTTTTTTTATTTTATAACCCTTAGTTCTTTAATTTTCAATTAAAGGCTGCAGACGGTTCAGATATCAGGCGACGGCTTACTTGTATCTTTTAAAAATGAATCAAGTACACAATATATATTATGTCCCTAATGACGTAACTGATGTTGCCAATTAAGCACACTTTTGAAATATGCTAGTTTTCTGACCCAGAAATCAGAAATCATTTGCCTCCTTCTTCATTGAAAAACAAAGTGCGTTGGCTGACCAGAAGAAAAAGTGAGTTAATATACTAGCAAGTTACGACATATTTGGCAGTCGGATTTAGTTCAAGTCATTAAATGTAAATTTTCAAGCAGTTTTGGCCATTTTTGCCACAGCAGACGAGGGGATTTACATTCTTCGCATTCTATAAAAAATACAGAATGATGTTCGATGATGTACCTCAACATGCAGTCGTCTCTTAGTCATACAGGTAGAATTGAAATAAAGGATATATAAAAAGACAATAAACTACGCGTGAAAAAAATACATTTAAAATAGCATTAATTGAAAACGTATAATTTGAACGAAAGGAGCCTTAAACATTCTTTTTCAGAAAACATGTTTAGATGAAAATGCATTGAATTGTTCGAGAAATTGATTAAATTGAACTTTTGAATATTTTGTATGATTAAAGTTTCAACTGCAGTGGCATAAACTGTTACATAATTCATATGAGCGGCCTCTCAAACCATTCTTCCATAAGCGTGATTAAAAGTTGACGGAAAATTAATAAAATATTATTTAAGTACTATTATTTATTTGAAAAGAGGAGGGACCATTGTTCACTTTCAAGGGTGGAAACATTTCATGAAAAATGACTCGGGTCTGAAACTGCATACAACAGTTAAAGCTTATAAACTTTAGGATAATGCTAATAATTATTGAATAAAATAATTTTTTATTCATACATATGTCGTTTTTGTAGAAAGGGTGCAATATAAGTCAAAATTTATCATTTTGAGTAAAAAATCCGAGACTGCATGTACTTGAAGCTAGTTGAATGGCACAAGATTGTTTTCATATTAAATTCAAGCTGAAACAGACTTAAGCGTCCTTCCAGCCCATATAATCTATGATTATGTATACACTTTAACTTAAAAAAAAAAGAATTTTGGGTTGTGTCACTTTTGTAGCAAGAGTGCGATAAAACATCGCGAAATCAGAAATTTTAATGTAATTTCACTGGTAATGCATTGCTGCGAATTTGTCAACATCACTTAAGCCTAACTGAACACAGAGCAAATCAGTTTCTGCATCGATAAATAATTTACAGTAAGCAAAAAACATTTACCATATATGTAGAATAAAGCATTTTACTTACCTTGATATTCGATTAATGATTTAAATACTCTGTGCTAGACATTGGCTTTCGGTCTTGATGCGGTTGTTGTCGATTTCAATCGGTTACGGTTGCGGTGATCCGAGGTTGCACCATATTTTCGTGCAACCTCCTCATCAGTATTTTTCGTTGATGGAAGTTGCACCACTTTTTGGTGCAACTGCCTGCCGGCCATGAAATTGCACCAAAATTTGGTTCAACGTTGAACTGAATTTTTTAACAGTGTAGTTACTAAAGAACGCATAAACACGCACATATTCTATTAGCTAGTAGGCCTCTTAAGTTTTTTTACAAAATAGGTGGTCCGCACAGATAAAAAGGTTGGAAACGCAGCTCTAGCACTTAGAAACTTTTTTTAAGTTACCTTTATGATGACCCTCCTTTGCCTTGTAGTATTTGGCTTTCTTAGATGCCCAGTTTGTGACTTATTTACTGTCATTCCAGTGTATTTTTTCTTTTTTTACAAAACGATCCCTAGAATAGTTCCAATTTAACTGTTAATCTGTTTCTATGTAATCATTTAACTTCTTGGTGATATACAAAATCGGGAAGAATTATTATCTTCTAACGGGGGTAGCTACAGAAAGCTTCCACGTTTTCGGCAATATGGCAACAAAACTGCCAGATTCCTTATTAGAGTTATTATATTATGCGACTTGAAAGTGTGGAACTAATGTATTTGCAGGGTTGATGTACTAAAAATATGCATAATGCTCATGTTTAGTATACTTCTTAACTGTCCATGTTTTCATGTGTGAATTATTATTATTTTTTATTTTTTTTAACATGAGAAAACACTGATTTTTTGATGGTTGATATTTTTTAAGGTAAAAGATTGGTTATTTGTATTTTTATAACTTAAATAAAGTAATAGTTACAAAAAGTAATTAAATTTGCTTTCTAGAGTAACTTATGCGAAATATTGTGTGCGTGCAAATACTTTACTCACTATATCATAAACTTTCTTCACTTATCCCTTCACTCGTTAGTTCTCACTTTCCTTCCCTCTCTTATCTCTCTACTCTTTCTCCTTCATTTCTTATCTTCCTCCTTCATCTAATAAAGCACATCAGTAGCTGTTCACGACTCATCCATTTTTATCCTCGTTTGGTTTTCGAGTTCATTTCCATGGTTACTGATGTGCTGTATCGAAAATAGCTGGCTATTTTTAACCAAACTTGACTGGATATTATAAATCGGTTTGAACTTTCGCGTTCCAATGTTAAACAATTAAAGTTTACTCATTGTTACAAAATCTGCTTGAATATAGGAAATAGGATAGTATTTTAAAAGGTCACCACTTGTGTATATGCTATCAATGCTATGTTGTTTTTGTACATTTTACTTAAATCGATATTTTGAGAAGCCTCATAAGTCAGATGAGTTATTGGTTGAGGCCTTCACATGAATGGTTGGTACGCACAACAACCTATTTTTATGCACAGTGACGTGTATCAGGCCGGGACTTACAACTTAACGTGGATTCCGTTCCGTACCACAATGAACATCCATGACTAATCCGGAGTTCAGTTAGAACTCGGCACCTTTGGCATGCGAAGCCAGAGTACTAACCAAACAGACATCAGGTGGCACCACCATATGTAAATAAAAGAAATTTGTTTATATAGAAAATAGAGGTTCGTTAACTTATGTGACTCCCCCCCCCCCCCCCCCATACGCGGAATTCTGTGTAATATCTTTTAACGATATACATTACAAACTACTATAGCATATACTCTTGAACATCTTAATAAAAACAATGGGAGGTTGGTTTTTTACAACTCTTCCATTTTTTGCAGATATGTGAAAATATTTTCTTTCAAAACCCATCCCAAAATGTAAATCTGACTTCCGACTATCTTTATTACGGATTTTATTATAAAATTTGAAGGTAATTTTAAAAGTATTTTATAAATATTTATGAAAGGTATTTTATTCATGAAATGTATTCGCCACTTAGAAGTTGGATTTATTTCGAGATATTTAAACATTTCTTAACTGCCAGAACAACTAAAATACTTTCGGAATTACAGCGCCATCTATAGCTAAAACTGTGAGTTAGAAATTGCAGATTATATAGTAACTAGCTTGAAAACATTAATTTGGAAACTACGTTTAATTAATAAAAAAGACTACGTCCTTACAATATTGAAATCACCAATGCTACACAAAAAATACTCCTCAGTAACTGCAATTCAAGAGATTTTATTTCGGTGTGCAGAATTAGCAAAATACAATAAGCCACCAATGCATTAAAGTCCTTACAAAACAATATAGTTCACATAGGAATTCTTTTCAACTTTGACGCACCTAATTCTACCTATACTGAAGAATACTTCTACTCTACAAACAATTATAACGTATGAATTTTGAGTTTTTTATTTAGCATATGTACAGACTTTATCATGACTTTATAATCTACCATGGATGCCGCTAGAATTATTTTCAAAAGGTGTGCAAAAGCGCACACAAGGCAGTACAAGTCGGCTAAAGTTTTTATCGAAACTTGGATTCTATCAAAAACTTATATTTGTATTTCGTAATGAAATGCCAATTGGTTGTACATCAATTTTCTATTCAATTGAATAATTTAAAATCGATAAAACACGACGTACATCTCTTTCTTCCTATGCATTTAAAAAATTTTACAACCAGGGATTTCACCCTCCTGCTCCTATCTAGCAGCACCCATATAATCTACAGTACATTTAAATTATTTCTCAATATGTACAAATATGAATTTTACTTATATTTGGATAAGTATTAATTCATATATACTTTGAAATGTACGAATGTTTTACATAGATTGTATTCAGACAATCCAGACTTTAAAAGGTGCCCTGGTGCATTTGTAAAAAGTGCATTATATAAAGTAATATTTTATATACTATAGGGATCAAGGTAGGCGACTAACCAAAATTTAAAAAAAAAAAAAAAATGACATTCAGAAAATGCTTAACTATTGATGAATAAAGTTGAAAAATGTTTGTGGATTTGGGAAAGATAAAAGTTGAAGCTAACTAAATATTATAGTTTAATATTTAATATATTATAGGAATCAAGGTAGGCGAATAACCAAAATTAAAAAAAAAAAAATACTGACATTCAGAAAATGCTTAACTTACTGATTAAAAGAGTTGAAAAATGTTTGTGGATTTGGGAACGATAAAAGTTGAAGCTAACTAAATATAATAAAATTTAAAATTTTATAATATGTAGTTAGCTTCAACTTTTATCTTTCCCAAATCCATAAATAATTTTCAAATCTATTCATTATTAGTTAAGCATTTTGTGAGCATCAGTATTATTTTTCTAAACGTCAGTATTGTTTAAATTTAAATCCATTGTTTAAATTTATTTTTACATAGTAATTTTGAGTGTTTAAAAACTATCTAAACTTTCAAGTCTCATTTTTTTAAACAAAATATACAATGACAAGATTAAAAAAAATTATAACTACCAAAAATTAATTTTGTTCGTTTAAGCTCGTTAAACATATAACTTATAATTATATGCACCATTATTGAATTCAATAATGGATAATTAAGGAGCATTTGCGAAGTGTCTACAACATTAGATATCTATGCGTAAAATAGTTTCTCTAAAATGGGCATAACTAGACTATATAAATCCAATGCTGCAATGATAGCCATTACAAAAAAATTGCATTAAAGTTGTACAAAGAGCAAAAAAGAAGAATGGAATTACTAGGAAGATTCTGAATGCATTGCATATAATGATTTGATAATTTAATTGTATTTAATAATGGATAATTAGTAAGCATTAGCGAAATGTCTATCACATTAGATATCTATGCGCAAAATCGCTTCTCTAAAATAGATTTAACTAGACTACAGAAATACAATGTTGTGCATTAACAACATTAATGAAAAAAAAATCAAATCGTAATAACGCTGTGCAAAGTGCAAAAAAAAAAAAAAAAAAAAAAAATATGATTACTTGGAAGATACTGAATGCATTACATACTTTAATATTTAAGTTTTAATATCGGGTAGGTAAAAAACTGTTTTTAAGAAAATTCAAACTTCATGTTCAATTTTTTAGCTTTTCTACCACTTCTGTCATTTTCAACAATTTAAACATTTTTTGTTTTGAAGTACTGAGTGTAATAAACCTTTAAGAAAAATTATAAATATGAATAACTTTAAAAAAAAAGTTCAATGAAGTATAAAAAATGCAGTTGAGATTTAAGTTTTGTGGATTGCTTGAAATACTTGTTGTTAGTACTCAGTCTAGCTCACATTAATATAACTACCTCCTACTTTTGATGTCAGCAAGAAATAACCAATGAGATAAGGCATGAGTCATCAACTGATTTTCTGGATATATAAACTGGATTGCAGGCATTGGGAAATGATTTTGCTTGTTTGGTCATGAACAAATGAAGCGATTTATTAGACTTACAAAAAGGTATTATTATTGGATTTCGAACAAGAGTGGCAACATTTTCAAGCTTTACAACAGCTTGTGAATAATTGCTTACAGTTGTTGTGAAAATGTACCAAACAGGAAAAAATAAAAATCGTATAAATTGTAGAGCACTACAAGCCATAGATAAAAAAAAATAAACGACAGAGATGAGTTTGGGCTGTTACACAATTTAAGGGAAGTTTGTAAACTAAAATTTATTGAAAAAAAATAGATTTTGAATTTATTAAAATTTAAATTCATTTCTTTAAAATGATACCTCATTTTTAATAAAACCACATTATATTTTTAATAATATTTTGAAGATAAAATTGGAAACTAGTAGTGTAAGTAAAGTTATCTTTAAAATCGTTATGTCAAAACTACATATTTCCTTACTCGTGTACCTTTTTCTCAAAAACTACACAAGCTATCTACCTAAAATTTTTATCACACATTATTTTTATGTATCTGTATATACTGAAGTGAAATTTTGTTGCTATTTTTGAAATATTTTTTTTCTGGCTTATTTCGTCAAAAAAAAGCTTGTGATTTTTAACAAATTTGAGCAAGTTTCACTATAATTTATTTAAAAAAAGTAAATGAATTCCAATTAAAAACCAACTTTAGTAGAACAACAAGTGTCTGCTAAATTCACTGAAGAAAAATTAGGCTTCTATATTAAGTACTTTCTGAGAAAATGGAACATGAGTAAGAAAAAATGTAGTTTTGAAAAAAAAACTCATTTTAACCCACTGACGGTCATGGGAATGGGCGAAATTTTACAGTTCTTTTCCCTGCAATAATTTTAAATTATATCTAATTCAAATACATACATTTTTTTAAGTATTTATTTTGATTTAGATAAGCTATAAATATCATCCAAATAATAACATTTTAAAAATATTTTATTTTAAATTTTATTTATAAATATTTTATTTTAAATTTTATTTATAAATTTAAAAATGTTGGGTATTGCTGAAAAAACTGGGGATCAAATAGCGTATATATACGTGCATGACCGTCACTGAGGCAGAAAACCTCTCTTACACTAATAGCTCCCAATTTTATCTTAAAAAATAGTTAAAATTACTTCTAAATGAGGTATTACTACAAATGAGGTATTATTTTAAAGGGAATAATTAAAATTTTAATAAACAATACTAAACTGATTTTTTTGTTTTTAAATGAATTTTTGGGTACCTACTCCCCTTAACAGGGTTAGGGGTCAACTGTATCCTACACGAAACCTTCCTGCATATGGGACTACGAGATAGACGGATGTATCTATACTAATTAAGATTCATTAACGGTAAAGGTAGAAATTTGCACGGTACGATAGATCTACAATAAGTTGCAGAATCGTGCCTTTTCGGAAGAAACATCTTTCTGCTGCATCTCACGCTTGAACGAATATTGATGAAAAGTTTTGTGTCAGTATTAGAAAATGCACAAAGAGATAACAATTAGAAAATATTCGACCCAAACAGTATTAAATCTTCATAAGTATTAATATTAAAAATTAAATTAGTTTTCGCCTACCTCAAGTAGAAACATTGACTCGTATTCTAAACTTACTCAATTACTCGTATTCTTACTTACGCACTCAAACTTTCTACGTTTACAATTTTAGTTTAAGTGGATATAATTATTTTCTGTACAAAACTGTGCGTACTTCATAAAATATTCACTTGTTAAAATAGATTATCTTCAAGTCTATATCAAAATATTGGTACGTTAATTTCAAAATATTATAGACTCAGGTAGATTAAAATGGGTAAAACTTGCATTATTTTTAAAAATTATGATGGTTATTAGTTATAAAAACTAATTTTCTGTTTTTATTATTAATTTTTACATTTTACTCTTTGTCTTAACATCAGAGCATTTACAAAAAAAATGGTGCTAAAATAATATTAATACTGCTCAGTGAATTTGTATACACGAGCTAAAATTGGTAAAATAAAAAAAATATGAAAAAAATCAGACCCCAAAATTATTTTTTGGGGTTTGATTGTATTATTTAGAATATGATTCCTCAAATAATTTATTAAAATGAAAACAACAATAATTACAGCTATAAAGTTTTTGCACCTTAAAGATTTTGGATCAATATATCTACATAATCTTTCCAGAAATATGTAACAATACCAAATTCCGGATTTTGTTAAAAATTTTCAGTTTTTTTAATTCCTGATTGGAATTATTGGAATTTCGAACGCATTCATATTTTGCATCTCTTTAAATTTTTCACTTTTAGCTTGTTGAGGGTCCAGGTATAAGCACTTAGAGATCCATTTCTTTTTAGAATTTGTTCAATGTTAATAATTGGCCTTTATGGAATTCTATTGTTTTACACATTTAAAAAAATGTTTGAATAAATAGGTGCTCTTAACTACTTAAACAGTATAATTTTCACTCCTTATATTTTTCTTATACAATATCCTCCCTCTCTTAATCTTGACTAATAAAGCAATCAAAACCTCACTAAACCTAATCTTTACCCTTTACCCCTCCCCCTCACCACATCAAACCAAATAAAAAAAATTAAAAATAGGTAGTAAAATTTCTTATTTGTCTAATTTTTCTCTTGTATTTTCTTATAGAATATCTACACCTCTTAATCTTATTCAATAAAATATTCAAAACATCAGTAAATCTAATTTATTACCTCCCCCCCCCCCCACTTCTCCACAAACACATAAATATGAATAAATATTTTTAAGATGGGTATTAAAATTTCCCATTTATCTAATTTTTTCTTGTATTTTCTTATACAATAACATCTCCATCTTAATCTTATCCAATAGAATATTAAAAACATTAATAAATCTAATTTATATCCCCCCCCCCCACTTCGTCACACACACACATTAATACGAATAAAATTTTTAAAAATGGGTATTAAAATTTCCCATTTGTCAAATTTTTCCTTGTATTTTCTTGTACAATATCCCCTCCCTCTTAATCTTATCCAATAGAATATTCAAAACATTAATAAATCTAATTTTTATCCCTCCCCCCCACTTCTTCACACACTCACATTAATATGAATAAAATTTTTAAAAATGGATAATAAAATTTTCTATTTGTCTGAGACTACAGTTCATACTATATAAAATCAGAAATCTTTCCAAACTTTGGCACGCAATTTTTTTTTTTTTTTTTTTTTTTTTTTTTATTTTTTTTTTTTGGATATTGCAAAATATATTTCTGTTTTTTGGATGTCCATGTACATACTTAAAATTTGAACAAAGGTAAAAGTGTGTGCTGGTATTCTACACTGTCATTAGAAAACCTTATTTGTTATTGGATAATATATCAGACTACTATTTAAAACATTCGAAAAAAATGCATCAGTCAAAAATGAGTGTTAAGTTGCATTTGGAAAATAAAAGTTTATCCCTTCTCTCCCACCTGAGACAATGTATTTAAAAAAATCTTTAAAAAATCACTATCACTGATTGGAAACAGTTATATCAAGCTAAATTCAGTTACTGTGATCTACAAAAGCAAAATTTACAATTTTACAAAAAGAAAAGCTACAATTCTGCAGAAGCCATATCAGAGTTGAATCATGAAAAATAGTCCTTGTATATTCAATATTCTTTTATTTTTCTTTATTTGTTTTCCTTTGGGCACCTTTCCTCAAACCCACCCTTCTTCATCAAAAGGATCCTGAAATAAAATTTTTAATTTTATTAATATAAGTGAATTTCTCTTAACATTTCAAATTTAAAATTAATTTGAAATGCTAATGCATTTATTCACCAAAATCATGATTGTATAGAATGGTGCGGGTATTATTTAGGTAAATTGTTTAAAAATTAACCATTCACATAAGACACGGGTATTTTTATTTTTAACTATTCAATTTCTCTATAACTTGTATTTTATACTTGTAAAAAATAATCTTCTAAAAAACTTGAATTATCGTATTTTTAACTGAAAGAATAATATAATATAACACAATTTGTCAAATTGTCGCAATAAAATTGTTATCTGATGAAAATAAAATAAATTTATGTGTAACCTGTTAGGCGAATATAAACATTGAAATTATTTATTATTAATAAATCAAATGTCTAAATTCATGAATGAACTCTACAAATGTGTCCAACATTTTTAGCACGTGATCGTGACATCATTACATCACTGGCAAAGTTGGTGAATAATCTTTTTTAAGTTGATTTCAATAAAGTTCAGGCCAAATAATCGTCTGAATAAAATCTGAAAAACACTTATACTTAACATTAAGGCTTCCATACCCCTTGTTTCAATATACATTTCGACAACGTTAGTCTTTTCTATATAATTGTACCTTCAGTTTGATTCTTTGTCCATATTTTTTTTTTCAGTAGTTAATTAGGTTGGTTGTTTTCAGATTATCTGGCGCCGTCAGCAACACGAGGGCTATAATGCGCCAAAACATTCGTCATTAGACAAGCCAACATACATTTACAAACACCCATGCCTAACACGGGGTTCGAACCCGCAACCTCAGTAGTTAGTTAGGAAAAGCTACAGAACTGAAGAACGTATTAGATATATTTTATAGATTCGTTTCCTGTAAGCCCTAACCAGATTCTTAAAGGATAACAAAATATATAAATCAATTATTTTTATCCAGTTACGAATTGAAAAGAATAATTTAATCTTAATAATAATTTTAGTTTACAATAATGTTCAGTTTACAATAACTTTCAACACTTATTTAATTATACGAGATGTTCATGAGTATTTTAATTATTGTCAACACTTCTATAATATAATTAAAGCAGAGTACAAAACTATTTCCAAAGTATTATAAATAAGTTTAAATAAATTGCAGATGCGTAAAAGACTATTTTTAATATTTGAAACCAACTGAAATATTTTTTTAAGAAAGATTTTTTACCATTCCATAGTGAGTTTACGTTAAAAATTTCAAATATGTCATAATTCAATACTTTTGCAATTTACTCTGAATCAAAGAGTGAGACCAAATTTATACATAAACAAAATATGTAAATTAATTTAAGAATAGATTGGCATTTTTCAACATCACACATTTTAATAAAATACATTAAAAGTTAAATGATTATTGTGTTGAAAAAATATTCTGTGCACTTTTTAAGGCCAAATAACATTCTAATTATCCATTTGGAGTTTATGAAGGTTTTTTAACTTTCTGTTTTTTCTCTAATTGACAAAAGCATGATATTGCATTCTTTTTCCTTCAATTAATTAAATATGAAGAAACAATGACAATGTGAAGGAGAAAAAATTATGTGTTAAAAAATCTGATGAATTGTTTGAATAATGTATTTAACTATTACCGAAACAATGTCATTCATTACAGCCAAGAAATAATAATTCGCAATTTTTTATTGTTAAAGTACACAAAAAAATAATTCAATGGCAGTGAGAAAATTAAATTAAAAATATGTTTAAATTAAACCAACAATAGCAACCATTATTGAAGACATAAAATATTACCTAAATTTCTATTAATTCCATTTAAATACGTATTCGCAGCATAGGTAAAAACACTGAATTAGTATACATAAATTCCACAATATTATAATCTATCACTTATTTCCTTTTGAAAAGCATTTTATTGTACGCGTTATTTCATAAGTTGTTTATTAGTTTTGGATTTTAAATTAAATTCAGACTTTCTTCAAAAGTCGAAATACACTAAAGTTTGTAAGCTTTTTGAAATCAAGTCAACATTTTTTGTCATTTTTTAGTGCTAAACAAAAAACATTACACTAAAATAATGTTTCCTAGAAAATTATATTTAAAGGAATGAGGATTTTAACCAGTTTGCATCTAATTCACCCTAGTATCTATAAAAATTGTTACTCTTTTAATATTAATATATTGATCAGTTATTCCATAAATTAAAAGAAGCCGTTTTTAACAATATGAAGACTTTTCTCAATAAACCCTTAGGAAAAATATTCTTCAAAGCGTTGCATTAATTTTATTAATAACAGCATATTTCATATTTTATGCCTTATTACATTTTTGGTAGAAAGAAATTGGACTTACCTTGATGTTTTTTCGTTTACTTTCCAAACATAGATTTATACATACCTGTATACACGAATTTTCTCCTTTTCTAAATTGATAAAAATTAACATGCAGCTATTATTATGAAATTTAAATACTCATTTTAAAGTCCAGTACAACGATTTGATTAAAAAATTTTATTAGGAACACAGAATTTTGAAGCAAAAGACAAATTTAGGCCATTTCCCTGAAACATAAAAGATTTTGGAAAAATTGTAATTTGAAAAAAAATTGTGTGCTAAAAAAAGTATCCGTTATTGTTTAACAGTTTTTCGAATTCACCAAAATATCCTGAAAAATGTCAAATGTCCGGTTACCTTAAAAGCCAGTTAATCGATAAGTTAAAAAAATATTTGTTTTATACTTTGTATCATGTAACAAATGGTATCTTTTGTAAAATACGCATTCCTAAATTTAAGTCTTTTATGTTCAATTTGTTACCGAGGCCATTGTTTTTTTGGAATTTTGAACATACCAAATCTTGACCATGGGACCACCATACGATCAAATTTTTTATTTTACTTAAGATCAAAGACTTTAGAACAATGCATACTTACATCTTTCTTAAAACGTTGCTTCTGATCACCAGACAGAGACCTACGTTGGGCTCGTCCCTGTGATATGCGGCTTTCCTGGCCACTTGAGTTATACCTATAGTTTTCCTGCTCATCTAAATCAGACCTGCGTCGTGCGAGACCAACTGATTGAGACCTACGGCGTTCGTGGTCACCAGACTGGAATCTACGCTTCTCTCGGTTTTGTGACTGGCACCTGCGAATTTTCTGGTCATCTGACTGTAACCTACTACGTCCGTGGTCAATTGTATGAGACTTCCAATGCTCCAGGGTACTTGATTGCAACATGTGCCCGTCCTGGACACTTGAAGTGGGCCTACGATCTTCCTGGTCATCTGACTGGGACCTACTATGTCCTTGGTCAATTGTATGATACTTCCGGCGCTCCTGGGTACTTGATTGCAACATGTGCCAGTCCTGGACACTTGAAGTGGGCCTACGATCTTCCTGGTCATCTGTCTGGGACCTACTACATCCCTGGTCAATTGTAGGAAACTTCCGGCACTCCTGGGTACTTGATTGCAACATGCGCCCGTCCTGGACACTTGAAGTGGGCCTACGATTTTCCTTGTCACGTAACTGAGACCTATGGTGGCGTTCCGGGTTCGGTGAAGGAGATCTACGGCGTTCCTGTTTACTTGACTCCAACATGCGCCATTGCTCACCATGTACCGGACACCTAAAACGGTCTTCGTTGAGGGTTCTCTTCTATGTAAGAAAAATGTGAAATATTAGTTTCATGTAATTTATAACGTACTGTTATACATTGAATTGTGAAGAAACGTAGATCGCTTCTCAAAGTTTGAAAAATGATTTTGTCATAATTGTGTAAATGTTATAAGTAATGTAATAATCGCAGAACCTTAGCTATGAACTTTTCGAAGCTTGCAATGCCATAACATAGTAAAGCCATTAACGTTTCGCATCTTAAAATATCACAATATAATAATTTTATCTTAATCTTAAAAATGAATGACTTAGGAAATGATTGGATTATTCCATATGATTATTTAACTCAGAAAATGTGATAATACCCAAGATCGACAAAATAAGTTAAGAAATTATTTTTTTGAGTTTTAATTGTTATTTTCAATTTTAAAATGTGTTATAATAATTTTATTAGGCTATCACTACAGAATTGTAAAGCTATGGAATAAATAATTCACACTATCGAGAATTGAGAGTTTAATTTCCCAATTTAGATGTTTAAAAACATTAAATGTGTTTTGAAAATTATTTTGAGAAACAAGAGAATTGTTGATTCCTTTTACAGAGAGGTTATTTGTTTGGTTGCAAAATAATCATTTATAAATGAACCTGTATCCAAATAGCCTCGAAGTTGGAAAGGTAAATAAGTTAAGGATACATTTCTTGCTAATCTGAGGTTATGCGCAAATGAAAGTTCACGTTTTAATGCTGACATTCAGAGTGTTTGGGTAAGAAACACTATACGTGAAAGTATTCACCCTTTTCTTTTTTTTTTCTGATAATGTATATGGGTAAATTGTCACCTATAGAATGATAATTTAGATTAAATATGGGTTGAATACTTTTTAAACCCTTTTATTTCAAATCAATCTTAAAAATTATCCGGAATCACGATTAAAATATGCACAACTATTACAAAACGCACGTTAATGATATCCAGCTTACGACTGTAAATACAAAATTCCTCTGGAATTGTGATTGAAATATACGCATATGGAATAATTTATTGGTTAATATATGGTTGAAATAATATATGGTTTAAATTATGGACTATTCGTGACTTGAAAAAGTTCTCGTCCTAAATTGAGAAACGTGTTATCGGGTGTTATCATAAAGATGTATGATACCCCTGGAGAACTTGTTTCTTAATTTCAGGGCGGACCCTTTTTGAAGTCGCTAATAGTCCATATTTTCAACCACGAATTATATCCACCAATTTTACAGATAACTTTAATAAACTTTCTCTTGAGGTTTTGTCATATAACTGTGAACATTTTTCTAGTTGGACTTTTTAGCTATTCCAACTAGGGACATGGAACATCGCACAGCTTTTAAATACACTTTAAAACTGGTCACTACATTCAAATTTGATTTGGAATAGTGTTATTTCCATTTTCATATTTTTATTCATTTAAAAAAATTCCCAGTTTAGCGATATTTTTGGTGATAATTCTTACATGGGAAAAAAACACTGACAAAATGGAGTATTTGGCGATATACTTTTCGATCTTGTAAGGGAAATAAAGAAGAAGGGTAAACGGTCGTTGATGAGCAATGCTCAAGGGAAGAGAACTTTGTGTTAAAGTTCTCTTTGTTTCTCTCTTGTTTTTAACTTCATCGTAGGTCAATTCGTTCCAGAGTTATGCGGACTGACTACGTACACAGACAGACATTTTTTCTAGATCACTTTTTTGTTGTCAGGTTGTTCCAAAACGTGTAAGAATGCAATAAAAAACATTTTTTTCTTTTAGTTGACCAAAAACAATACTTTCATTACCGTATGTTAACATTTATATAATTGAAAGAAAAGTGTTACAAAATCAAAAAGTCGAAGCAACATACTTAACCAGGTAATAGTTGCCTGAAAACATGATTGGCAAAGTAAAATTCAATGATGTTTTCATACAAAATTCAGCAGGATAACAATTATTCTGGCAATATTTTGTAACACACGATTGTTTTTTGTAACGAATTATCGCTAATTCTGAAGAGTTTTATAAAAAAAAATAGCTTTACCCTATCTAAAACGAAAATCTTGAGTACAAATCCCTCAAAAAAAAAAATAATAATAATTATGAGAAAAAAGCCCTGAATCCAATAACATAAAAAAAGATGTATTTTCATAAAGCAAATAAAAAAAAATATCATCTTAAGATAGTTTACATTTAATTTCTTTTCAGTTACGATGCCAATGATAAATTCTCACCTGTGACTCCTCTAGTTGCAGTTGCCTTTCCCTCCTAATCTTCCTTCTAGAATGAACCGCCGGTACACTCAATTGGTTTCTGTCAGGATTTACAAGAGGAAGTTGAAGTGGTCTTTGTTGGCGACAGTGGTTCACTACAATACTTGGTATGTCTCCTGATGAAATATCCCCTTGCGGAATGACCACTTGTGGAATGTCATCTAGTAGAATGTCCCTCAATAGAATGTCCCCCAGTGTTAACTCATCTTCAGGATCTGGCGAGCACCATGTCAAACAGCGAGCCAAGGCATTCATGAAGTGTAGTTGCCACCTGCGTAAAAAGAATCAAATAACGACACTTGTAGAATTGAATTCATAAATTAAGGCTTACGGTTATACCCTAGGGAACTTTTTTTTTTTTTAATTTTAAGTTTATAAATCTGATTTTTTACAGCATATAGAGAGTACCAGTTTAAAATCATCTCATAAAAAAATTTCAAATTTGGGCAATTTTCCATTTGTTAATTAAGATTTAATTAGCTAATTAGTACATTTTTCAAACGATGATATTTAAAGGATGATTGTTTAAAAATACAATTCTAGTTGAAAATCATTCGAAATATTATTCTTCATGTTTTGGAACTCAATCAAGTTTAAAATATAAATAGTTTTTTTTTTTTTTTTTTACAATTTATTTTGTGTAAAACATGAAAAAAAAATCAATATTTTCAATGAAATCTAAGTTTTAAAAATCATTAAAAATTCCATTTCTCAACCAATTTTTTTATAATTGAGTTTTAAAACATCTAACATATTATGTAGATTACTATGATATAAAAAAAATTATAATTCAACATTTTGTTGTTGAATTATCATTGTTTGAATGAGGTGTTATATGATCAAAATACAGTTCTTCAGAAAACATATTTAAAGTTTTAGAAACTTTTTTCTGGATTGGTAAAGTGATAATCTTAATGAAAAATATTACCTGAAACCATTTAACAGCTTCCTGGAACATAGGTTATTCCTTCTTTTTAGATTTTCTTTTCATTTTTTTATCCGCCTAATAATTTCTAATTCAGGCTTGAAACCACAATTGAAATGAATGACAGCATCAAATGCTGAAAGTTTCACGACGTCGAGACCTGCAAATTTTGTTTTCAGGCAGCGTTTCCAAACTAGAGAGTAAAAACTCTCATTGCTGATCTGAGTTTTTCCATTAAGGCATTTTTCCAGCATTTGTTTGGTTGTCAATCGTGCATATATTTCCTTAATATTCTGCAACAATGCCAAAGGCAATCCTCCCTTATGCTTGTATTCCTTCTTTTTACCCTGAACTTATGTCCGCTGGTAGGATCACCAACTTTCGCTACTCTTTAGGCACTTCGTGTGCAATGGATGGGTGTCTTTTTCACTAAGGTGGTAAAAAATGCTCAAATAGCTGTTGATATTTTCTGCACCGATTCAGTGTTGTTCCGAAGAGCAATTCCAAAATAGTTTTCCATTGAATTCATTTTGGAATCAGTCAATTTTCATTTTCCTCCTATTACTCGTACTATCTTTTTGAGTTTCATCAAGGCAGATCCAAGTCGCTTCTGGTAGTGGCCGATACATTCTTTTTTATCACTTTCCCTGGGTAGGGTTTCAGTTCACTCACATCAGAGTATCTCTTGCTATCTCCATCACCTCAAAAGTCTATATATTCTAGACCTCTAGCTTTCAACGAGCGAAGAAAAATTCGTTCTGCACCGACTGGTTCCATGTTCGAAAATGAGCCATTAGAGTTCATGGATCACACTTGGATTTCTATCTGTGTTTTGTTTTTTGTGCTTCACTTACGGCAGCCAATGCAGTCCTTTGACATAACCTTGATGTCTAGTACTTCACCAGTATCGATGGAAATAGCAGAAACTGCTCCATTCAGCGAGGAGTAGACTCGTCTGTGCCATGTTCCATCTACAGAAATACAGCATTCTGTATACTTCCATTAACTTGATGAACACGATGTGCAGCCATTTGCATGCATTCATCCGCAAGTGGCCGAACAACAGTTAGTAACATCTTGGTATGGTTATTATATGCTGCTTGAGAAGGTGGAGGAGGCATGTTCACCACAGTCATGAAATGACTAGCTTCTCGGTGGCCACATCCAACCTGTCGCATGGCGTACACTACTCGCCTGTTCATAGCATAAAATTGCAGGAATAGTTTCTACATCAAAAGAAATACTTGAACGTTGACAGTTATGATACTTTCTTTTTTTAGTATGGTAATTTCGTGATTTTGAACCCATTTTAAATCAAATTAAATCGTTAAAATATTGCAGTATAATAAGAAAAATAAAACGCATGTAAAACTTACAAAATAAACAAAAATACACTAAATGAATACAATTACAGTTACACAGTGTTTCCATTCAGAAAAAAATAAATAATGTGTATAATTATTAATTTAATTCATAGAACGTATTATTTAAAGTTAAGTTCTTAAAAATATGCTGTTGTTCACATCTTGAAAACGACATCACACTTTCGAAACCAAAACTAAAAATTTGAACACATTTTAGTGCATTTGTTAAAAGCGTGGTTTATATACCGGGTGATCCAGAAGTCAGGACCAACTTTAAAAATGAATAATTCGAAATCGAAGCAAGATACAAAGATATGGTTTACACCAAACGCATGAAAAATAAACCGGGTTTTGTGTAGCAACATAATAAAAAATAGTTTTTTTGCCGACCAACAGATGGCGCTGTAGTGTGTTATGTCACAAAAAGCTGATTTAGGAAAAAAAATGAGATTCTTTACAATTCAGCTTTATTACAGTTAATTAATTACAGTAAATGTTCAATGTGCTGTCTATCATTCAGAAGTACAGCTGTGAGACGAGTGATCACACCATTCACAGCATTTAGGAGCATTTCGTGCGCTATGGCAGACACATGTTGCCGGATGGCATCTTTAAGTGCAGCTAATGATGCCGGTCGGTCGCGGTACACCTTTGACTTCAAGAATCCCCACAGCCAAAAGTCACAGGGTGTGAGATCGGGAGATCGTGGAGGCCATGCTTGCTTAAAGGCGCGACTGATAATGCGATCCTCCCCAAATGTTGAACGTAGCAGGCGTTGCACAGGCAGAAAAATATGAGGTGGTGCTCCATCCTGCTGAAAGGTGACTGTTTGGAGTGCCTGTCTCGCTTGCAGTTCAGGAATAATGTTGTTCTGTAACAGTGTAGCATATCGCGGACCAGTGACGGAAACTGTTTTAAAACCCGTTTGTGTGACTTCTTCGAAAAAAAAGGGACCAATTATGAAATCAGCAGTGAAGCCACACCAAACGGTCACTTTAGGCTGATGCAAGGGTACCTCCACAAATGCATGTGGATTGTCCGTGGCCCACACACGACAGTTGTGGGTGTTAACAGCGCCAGACAGTGTGAAATGCGCTTCATCTGTCCAAAGCACGTTGTGAAGCCAATCGTGCTGCTCGTCCATCTTATTGAATACAAAATTCGCAAAATCTCGGCGACATTCAAAGTCAACAGGTTTCAGTTTTTGGTTATGTTGCAATTTGTAAGGATATCTTTTCAGAGTTATTCGCAGCGCTCTCCAGACACTTCCGTACGACACTCCTGTGTGCATCGAAACTTCTCGAACCCTACACTCTCCGTGTGCAGTAACCACAGACATGGCTTGCACCATCTTCTCCACTGTCGTTGCAGCAGCAACGGCTGTTGAGAGACGTCCACTTCTTGGCAGTGAAGTCAACGAACCTGTAGTTTCAAATTTCTTAATCAGTTTGTTCAATGCAGACGGCATTATTGGTCCCTTGCTGTATCGCATACCTTTCATGTAGCGATATCCTCGCAATGCCGCAATGGCACTTTCCGAATTCTTATAAAACAGTTAGACAAGTTTCCTCCTTTTATATCGGTTGTTGCTTTGCATAATCCTACAGCTGAACTCCTCCAGCGCCATCTGTTGGTCGGCAAAAAAACTATTTTTTATTATTTTGCGACACAAAACCCGGTTTATTTTTCATGCGTTTGGTGCAAACCATATCTTTGTATCTTGCTTCGTTTTCGAATTATTCATTTTTAAAGTTGGTCCTGACTTTTGGATCACCCGGTATATAATATATATATATATATATATATATATATATATATATATATATATATATATATATATATATATATATATATATATATATATATATATATATATATATATATATACATTTATATTTTTCTAGCAATATTGTAACTTAGTTGTCTTTTATTAGTTATGTTCATATTCATAACTGTGTTTAAACTTCAGTTTAGCAAATTTCATGGGGGCAATAAAAGAAAAGTAAAGCACGTAAGTTCGGAAAAAATCATTATTACAATTACTAATAAAAACAAACATACATTCAACTTCCCATTAGCAAAATTGGATACTTGGGAGAAAACAAAATTCAAAAGAATTTGGGCATGAGACGTCTGCCTTATTGATTTATAAATTTATAGAGAATAGGAATCCATTGCAACATTTTAAAGTGAATTAAAAATCAGTTAACTGGAAGAAAGCACATATTTTCTTATTAACCCACTGACGGTCATGGGAATGGGCGAAATTCCCCAGTTGATTTCCCTGCAATAATTTTTAAATTATATTTCTAATTCAAATACATAACTATTTTTAATTATTTTTTATTTATTTTATTTTAGATAGGTTAAAGACTATCATCATAATAAAAATATCTAAATATATAGTATTTTAAATTTTATTTATAAACTTAAAAATTTTTTGTATTGCTAGAAAAACTGGGGATCCTAAGACGTATATATACGTGCATGACCGTCAATGGGTAGGTCATTCACAGTGGGCTGAAGCTATAAATGGTGTACAGCAGGGTTCAATACTAAGCCACTTCTGTATTTTATTTTCATCAATAATATTAGCAGCAATTTATTGGGAAAGGTTAGTATTTTCACAGATGAATCGGAAGTTAAGGGACCTGGAAACTGTACAGAGCAAAATGCCCAGCTGCAAGGGGATTTAAATAAGTGATCAGATTAAGCTTTCAGATGGGGTATGTCTTTTGGTTGGCTCATACGCTCAACGACCTATTTTTTTATGCACCTTAATAGCTAATCAGGCCGGGATTCACAGCTTACGTGGATTCTGAACTACTACGAACATCAATGCCTGACCCGGGATTCGAATCCTGCACCTTTGGCATGTGAGGTCAGAGAGTTAACCACGCAGCCATCAAATGGGTAGGGAGTATGTCTTTTAATTTAGATAAGAGTCATCATACACTTCAGTCACAAAAATATGAATGGTAACTATTTTTAGAAGAAACTAAAATCAATGATGGTGACGTTATTATGACCTATGGGTGTTAATTAATACAACTTCTAAGTTTGGACATCATTGTGGGATAGCAAGTCAAAAGTGAATATGATGTTAGGATTCATTATTAAGACTATCTCATCTAATTCTACAGCTATTATTTTGCCACTTTACAGGGGACTGGTTAAGCTACATCTAGAGTATGCAGTGCAATTCTGGACACCTTATCTGAAGAAGGAAGTTAATTTTTTGTAAAAGATTCAGCTTAGAACAACAAAACTGATACAGGGGAATTCGACATTGGATTATAGTGCTAGATTGAGGAACCTTAATATGTATACATTGGAAGAAAGAAGGCCTAGAGGGGATTTGATTCAGCTGTTTAAATCTATAAAACAGGATGATTTCAAGGGTTTAGAACTCAATACGAGGGATAGGACAAGAAGTCATACATGTAAGTTATTTAAGGGCTCTGTCTACTTTGGATGAATGAAACAAACGCTATTTTTATTAATTTTTTTAAAGAGTACTGCTATGTTTATTGATATAAAACTTGTTAGGCTTAACAAAAACATTCTTAAAGTACAAAAAAAATTATTGATTTTAATCACTTTTTAGTGTGAAAATGCCAGGTAAACAGGAGTCCTTAAAAAGTAGGCTGGTGTGCACTGTTGAAAAAATCTGAACAACCGCCCATCTGAAACAAACCGAATTTAATGATTTTAGGTTTAGTGTGACAGTGGCTATATCCCGTACCTCTATTATTAATTTATATGCAAAATTAACAAAATGGTGGACAAAAAAAAAATTGAAAAAACGTTGTGTTTTTTTTTTTGCATGTTTTTTTGCCTAAAAGAATAATAAAAATTAAAATTTTGCAATAATTCTGGTATAGGATATAGCGATAAGTGTACAGAATATGTGGTTAAAATTTCATAAGGATCAGTTGAGTAGTTTCTGAGATTTTTTCAACAGTCCACACCTACCTACTTTTTGAAGACTGCTGTTTACGTTTTTGAATTATTTAAGAATGTTTTTGTTAAGCCTAACAAGTTTTATATCAATAAACATAACAGTATTCTTAAAAAAAATTAATAAAAATAGTTTTTTTTTTTTCCATGCATCCGAAGTAGACAGAGCCCTTAAATCATATTTCAATTTGTAGAATAGGAAACATTATTTTGATTATAAAATTATTGATATATGGAACATTCTGCGAGAACACATCTTAAACTGTACCGGATTTAATCTTATTAAAAAACAGCTAGATATATACTGAGAGATTGTTCAGAAATCTTAAATTGAACCAAACTAAATGAGCCATGTATCTGTAGTTGGTCTTCATTTTTTATATTAGTATATCAAGCTAGCACTATATCTCTCTTTTCCCAGCAGCATCAATTGGACATATCCAATACAAATTTAAAGATTTTTTTTTTATTTACTTTCTTACAATTATAATAATCAAATTTTTCTTTCATTTTATATTACTTTCAACTATAATTGATTAATTATCAACGTGATATATTGTATTGTCATCGTGTTTAAGATTTGAAGACCAGTTTTAAATATAAGTATGAAAGGTCTGCTTTACCAACCTAGCACTATATCTCGTATTTTCCAGCACTGTCTATCAGACATTATCCAACGCAGATTGAAAGTATTTATTTTTATTCACTTTCTTTCCATCATAATTATGAAATATTTCATTCATTTATATTACTTTCGATTATTATTAATTAAATATCATCATGATATTATTGTATTGCCATTGTGCTTAAGTTTTGTAGCCTCTTTTCTCAAAGTTTCAAATCAATGGAGCCTTGAGAAGTGTGTTAAAATTGAGGTGCATAATTTGGCATTGCAAAAATAGTAACAAGCAGGGCGAGTTAAAATAACATTACAAAGTCTGATCTGTGCAAATCACTCATTTTGAATCATCCATACCTTTTTTGAGCAAAAAATTTCCAACGGTAATCCTGAGCAAGCCATGCAATGAAGAGTGTAAAAATGTTTGCTTTCCCCTTTTTCAATTTTCTACCGTTTTATTCGTTCATCACTGATATTTCTGATCAATGAGTCATTGATATCATCGTCATCAAAGTCACTATTATTTACGTTCTCAGGATAATCCCAATTGTTTAGTAAACTTGGCTGTTTGTGTCTACAAGATTAGATTTGAGTTTGAAGGAAGGAAATTTGAAGTTACTCTTAAGTCCTTTCTAAAATAATTAGTATTTCCTGTAGTTTAGATGATTCTGTACGACTATCAATCCAATAGAATCAATCACTTATTCAAAATCTGACGCAAACAAACACACGTTCAAAACTACGTGTGAATTTAATTTGTATTGCCTACTCTCCTAAAAGTGGTACATGATATATCTCACACACATTTTACTTTTACAAATCTCAACATATACATCATCAATAAACGATTTTATTTGTGATATACTTCTAAATCATTCGACAAAACTTTAATAATCTTTCATTTAATAATTATCAGATAATATATAGTGTCGATTTGATTTCACATATCAGCAAAGAGCCTTCTAAAGTACCAATAGTTTTAAAAATATAATTATTTTATGTATGGTGTTCGACTTTAAAAATTTGTATAAGTTATCTTTCAAGCAATTGCTTTGAATATCTGTATAAGTTATCTTTCAAGCAATTCAAGCAAAAATCCAATCTTTGTCGAAATATAAATTTTTTATAATGCATTTCCTGTTAATTGGAAAATGGTCAAAAACACATTAATATAAAATGCAAACACCAAAAGTCTTTATTTAATAATTAATGATCTAATAAACGTAAAAAATTTGCTGAAAGAAACAAAAATAAGCAATACTTACACAAAATAAAACATTTCTTTTCTGGAAAGCCACCCTAATTTTAATTGGAACAAAGAGTTATTTATTACCGGTGCAAGCTATTTGTCACCAAACTATACAGAACTATTGAAAGATCACTTAATCGAGAAGATATCTAAAAAATTGTACATTGACCACTACTTGTTACAAAAATATTTATTCAACTTGATGGATACATGGAGAAAATAGCATTTTGTCTGATAGATGAATAATGAAATAAAAAGCATGCGTCCATTAAAATCATTAGATTTGAATTTATATACGTCTCAATTCAACTTCATCACACTGCAAAGGACGTTTTCGTAAAACAGAAAGAAGGCAGTTCAGTCAAATTCAAAGTTTAGGACCTTGCAACAGCACAAATTAATAGTTGCTGTAAAATTTTGCACAAAAAAAATCGTCATCAAAAACATTTAGCTTCTGAAATCTCAGTCAAAGAAGAGCCCTACCAAATGATACTTTACCAGTACTTATGAATATTTACCATTTGTCGTTTTCAGTTTTTCAGCAAGGCAATTTTTATAAAAGATTATACACTAATTCGCACAACAAGTGAAATTTAAGAAAATCTTAAGATAAAGTTCAATTAGGAAATGTGACTTACATTTTACTTTTTATTTACTTTATTTTGTCATTTTCTTTTATAATATATCTTTGATTTATTTTGTGACTTTATATTATGACTTCAGAGTTTAGTTGAATTTATCACGATAATAGCTCACCTCCTTAGCAAAATATTTAAATCCATTCTTTAGTTATATACGTCAGTACAGTCGTCAAGTCAAGCACCTTGTTTACTAGAGCTAAAAAACAATTGAACTTTTGATTTAGAATTAAATATAAAGAGTTATTAAGAAACAACTTAAGGTTCATCTCCATGAACTCAAAATTTAGGTAAATAAAATATAAATTATAAGCTTACGAGCTATATAATGTTTTATTAATATGCACAGGTTCAAATTATTACAGGATATAGTTTCGGTACAAAAATATCTATCATGTGTACATTAAAACAATGTCCCTAACCTCCTTGTTAAGTTCCTTGTCAAAAGTCTAGAATAAATTACACTACATTAAACTTGGATCTGTAGGTGGATTGAAAAACACTTCTTTTTTTTCGAAATCCATTTCAGTACTAAGTTCAAAAGTGGTCATTTAGCGTTTAAACCAAGACTTAAAAATTTTAACTTTGTGAAAAAATATCTTAGGATTCCTCAAAGCTACCCAAAAGTGGAATTTTTCATAAAAACTACAAAAAATCGGAGATTTAAAAAAAAATATTTAAAATGCAAAATGAATTTATCACTGACGTAACCATATGCAATAGTTAATTTAAAGTACTCCTAACCATACAGTAATCTTTTAGGTGTGTAGCCGATATTTGAGGGTTCTCTAAATCCCTTGAAATTTAAAATTTAGCTCCTACTTCATAAAAAAATGCATAGAGTGTGAGATTTTAAAATAATATTTTCAATTCCGAAACATAAATTTCATCCTGAGTAAGAGTTGCTATAAAGCTGTCGAAATAAGCAGAGAATAAGTTCTATGAACTAATTAGTAAGGCATCCAATAAGCAATGGCTAATAAAATAGACATTGTCCAAGAAAAATTCACACAATACAAAGTATAGAATATATTTTTAAAAAGAAGTAGACATATCATTGTATAACTTATATTAACACTAAAACATCATGCAGCAAGCAAAATACATACATTAATTGAAAAAGAGAAGAAAAGTACATAGTATTTATTGAAAGAATAGTATAAGTATATCAACATTAAACAATGTAAAAACATTAGAGGTCAGCAATATATCGATGTGACGATATTTTTTAAATATCGATACTAAAAAATAATTATACAAGTCACCGATAAATCGATATTTTCAAACATTTTTAGTTTTTTGGTGATCGTTTTGTAGTTCTATGTGTTTTTTCGATTTTCTTCATTCCCTTTTCAAAAACTTCAAAACTAAAGTTTGGACTTGGCTGAGAGACAATTAAAATGGCACCCTAACCAAAAAGAAAACATAATGTAACGGAAAGATAAGATCATTTATTAGTAATCACTAATATAGCACCGTTTCTGTTGCCAACGTGAGCCTGAAATTTGCATCTAATTTGAAATATTAAAAACATCTCTATCAGCAAAATATGCGATAAACTACTTTTCAAAATTTCTTCTTTAAAAATAAATGTGAATTTACGCAGAGACATCCAAATGTATTTATTTATTCTGATTGATAATATAATTTAATTATTGAAAACAAAATTCTAATCTATTTATTAAAACAAGTTTGGCATGAATTTATGAAAAGTAGAAATTTGCCCCAAAAAACTTCGTTTCTGGCAAAATTAAAAATCAAATAAAAAAAAATCATGTATCGATATATCGATATCGATAATTTTTCTATGCAACAATATAGATAGTATCGATATTTATTTTGATCGATAATACCGACCTCTAAAAAAAGTAGAGTTGTCAGTTTACTTACGATAGATAAATTGTGTTTAAATCTTGAATTCCGCCTAAGTGTTTAAAAAATCCATTTTTTTTTTTTTTTATTATTCTAGTTCTAACGAATTGATCTCTTACAGTGCAACACTAGACATGACTTATAGATTCACTAACTACCTTCATTTTCTACAGCTAGAAAATTCATGAAACTTTTTTAAGTACTTTGCAGAAAAATGGGTACATATCTGATTTGGGTAAATTCTTTACTTGAAAATCTGACAAATTTCGTGCATTGGAGGTTATGTCATTATATTATTCTTCCATTGTCTTAAGTCGATGCAATTATTGGCAAAAATATTTACTTTGGGAATTTTATTTTTTCGTATTCCTGGTGTGATTTTAAAAGATTTCCCACATTTCATAATATGACGTACCACAAATTTTATTTGTCTTCTATTATAAAAATAAATTGTTGCGAGCATATTTTCTAGAAGAGCAAAACACGCATTTTATATAATTACTTAATGTAAAACTCGCATTAGCTAATTGGGCAAACTACTTTGATTAACTTTTGAATTGCTGTAAATTTTGATGGCCATTTATGCAGGTATAGTGAACTTTTATTATAAAACATGATGGCGGCGTATACTCGCATTATAAAAATGGATATTTAAGATAGCGGCTTGCTAGTTGCAATGCAAAGTTGTTAAATGCGGATTAAAAAAGTAAACCATTTGGATTTGGCAATCTTTCCAGAATCTTGTGTTTTCTAAAATCTTTTGAAAAGTTGCCTCATATTGCTTGGCGAATTTTAATAAATGCAATTGGTTAGTACTAAAATATTTAACGTATATGTCACATTCAAACCCAAAATTAGTTCTTTAAAACTGAAACAGTAATGATTCCCATTTCCGAAAATTTTTCAGATTATATACCAATGAATTCCCTTTGCCTTAATATTATCTTATCAAATTTCTATAAAAGATGATGCAGAGGTAGTTCATTACTATGCAATTCATAAGTAATCTAGTGCAACGGGCTGTGATGAGATTTTTTTATAAGAGTCAAATCCCGCCACCACTTAATCCATTGTTTGCTGTTTACCCGTCACATCCAATCTCGATAAAATTTAAAGTGTAAAAGTTTTTTTTTTCTTCGAGGAATCTGAGTATTCCTCGAGAAATATCTTTGCCACTTTAAATTCGTAATTTAAGTAATGTTAATTGGTCTTCCTATGTATTTTTGTTTAAAACATTAACATTGGTTCGTATATTTCAATCGCCTTCTTTTTTTTTTATTAAAAAATAAAAAGAAAGAGCATCAATTTCATGCTGAACATTAGTGTGGATATATAGGCTTAGTAAAAGGGAATTGTTAGATTAGTTATTTTAGATATTTGTAAAAACAAAACTGTAATAACTGAATTTTATTTTAAAATCAATACTTTTTGCACTCATTCAGCTATTGAATATCAAGAAAAGAAAATGCGTTTCATAATTACTGTTCTTTACTTTAAAAGATTTTTTTTTAAAAAAACATATACTTTAATTATTCCTGTAATAAATTTTAAGAGATTTAAAATACCCTTAAATATCAGTTTACATAATTATTTAGAGCTAAGTGTATGATTTTGAGTACTTTAAAGTCACTATTGAACATGGTTACAATTAAGTTTATAATGTATTTTTTTGTAAAACCTGCTATTTTATGTATTTTTCATTAAAAATGCCTATTTTAGGGGACTTATTGGATCCCTAAATTATTAGTTCAGATACTTCATGTTTTGCATGCTTGTTTAGGGCAATTAAAAGCAAATATTACATTAGGACATTTGTTTGTTTGTTTGTTTGTTTGTTTGTTTGTTTGTTTGTTTGTTTGTTTGTTTGTTTGTTTGTTTGTTTGTTTGTTTGTTTGTTTGTTTGTTTGTTTGTTTGTTTGTTTGTTTGTTTGTTTGTTTGTTTGTTTGTTTGTTTGTTTGTTTGTTTGTTTGTTTGTTTGTTTGTTTGTTTGTTTGTTTGTTTGTTTGTTTGTTTGTTTGTTTGTTTGTTTGTTTGTTTGTTTGTTTGTTTGTTTGTTTGTTTGTTTGTTTGTTTGTTTGTTTGTTTGTTTGTTTGTTTGTTTGTTTGTTTGTTTGTTTGTTTGTTTGTTTGTTTGTTTGTTTGTTTCACACTAACTATATTTTGTAAAATCTCTTATTTTATGTAATTTTTGTGAAACCCTAAGATACCTTTAAGGAACCCTAAAATATTTTTTCACAAACTTAAAATTTTACAGTCTTGGTTTAGACCCCAAATTACCACTTTTGAACTTAGTACTAAAACGGATTTTGAAAAATTCAATTGGACCTTCTACATTTTCAGAATATAAAAAGTTATAATTAAAAAATTGTCAGATTTATTTTAGAAAAACAAGTTAAAGTTAATACTTTTTACTTACTATTAACTTTCTGATATTTATCCTAATATATATTGTACGTATTGTAATATACTATAATAATAAAATATTATTGTACGTATTGTGCCAAACATACTTTCTGACAAATATTAATAAGTAAGGTGACTGTTAGTGTGGATTAAAAATACTGCTAATTTTGAAAAAAAAAATCTAAAAGGGAATATTTATACTGATAAATGTGTATTATTTAAAAACTTGACCTTTAATGCTCAATATCTTTGTTATGATAACTTTGATAAATTTAATAGCTCATGTAAAAGTTATAAAATATTGTCTTCGTCTTTTAATCTTATTCAGAAGCAATTAATTATTGTATTATGCTTTTAAGAATATAATCTTAAATTTTAAAATATAAGAAAAATGTGAGAGCCAGTATGCCTCTCTCTAGATAATACAAGATCTCTATTAATAATAACAAAATAAAGAAAATATTTGATAATTTAAAAAAAAAAAGTTAAATCTATTTCTATAAAATAAACTTGAAGTCTCATGTAGCACTTCTTAAAATTGTTGTATTCTAATATGAGTACGCCTACACACTATGAGAAACTGTCCCTTACAAATGAACAAAACCAAGTGTTATATAATAACGAACGTATATGGAGGAACGTCCAAATCTCAGAGAGTTAGTAAAACGTACCATTACGAATTCATTCTGTGAGGTAAGCAAAAATAAAATTGCTTTTTTAAAATGCACTGAAATATTTCTTTTGCTGTATTAGTTCTAACATGAATTATTTTCCAGTATAATCATGCTAAAAAAGTTTTTCTTTTTTTTAGTTTACATTTTATTATAGAAAAGAAATCAAATAAATGAGTAGTACATTTAATTTCAGGTTTTAATTCTTATGCTCGTTTGTTTATTTCTTATATTTTCTCCCAATTGTATTGATTTTTAATAGATTGGTGTCGACATTTTCAGCGATCAATTATAAATAAGGTTATACTAAGAAATATTGACTCGGTGTATAAAGTCAAATATATAGTAAGAAATTATAATGACATAATTCCTTAATTTATATAAATCCCTTTTGAATGTGAGGGTTTGCATAAGTTAGTGGAAAAGTTATCATTTATCAAACATATTGAAAATAGTTCACTTACCAAAACACAAGCACATTTAGGATGCTTTAGCACTAAGCGATTTAGTCATTGAGCATCTCGTCCAGTACCTAGTGCCAGTTACTAGTATTCCAGTGCAGTCGCATATGACGTAGTGAACAACAACTAAATCGCTCTGTGTAAGCACCTTTAATTTAAGACAATTTACTGAAATAAGTTCAGATATTAAGTAATGTACTACCTTAGATAAATTATTGTTATAAATAAGACACAATATTCTCGCATGCATTGTAAGATAAAATGCATGCAGTCATCATTTTAATGTAAAAATTAGCACAGAATTATGAAGAAAGTAATAAACTAAAATACAACTTACTGCAAAACTGTAGCATCCAAAATTTAGTATTTTAAACAACATAAGTGATCGTTGGTCTTAAAAAAACAGTAATTAAAATGTTTGCCTTTTTTGGTGGAATATTTACGTCACTGGAGAGTCTACTTTTGCTGTCTACGCTTACGTCGCTGGAGATTACGTAGTATCTGTCGTTTACGTGTCAGGCGTTTACGTCTCTGGGGTCTACGTTCCTGGGTTTTACGTTCCCGTAGTTTACTTTGAAAGACTGCACGAAATTGATAAGACAAGCAAATCAAGAGAAACAATGTAGTCCTAAGAAAAGCAGAAAATACTCATTGCAATTCTCCAAATGTCCCATTCCTGCAGAAGTACGAAAGAAAATTCTGAAAAAGTTATCAAATATTTAAAAAGGAACTTACAGTTTGAAGACAATGCACGCCGTGATAGTTATGGCTAAAACTGCGAAATAATATACATAAACATGCATCTCTAACGGTTGACTAACCAAACATAAGTAAGCGGGAACTTCTGGTTGTTCGCCAAACTGGCTAAAGTGTGAATCCTGACAATGGTTGCGAGATTATATAGGACTGTTGGCGATAGCCAAGCTCTAATTGGCGAAATTTCTATCAGCAAATCTAGCCAACTACGTAAAACGAAACCTAACCAGAATTGCATTCTAACCTTTTGATAATAATTGGGGATCACCTGCGAATTTAAGAAATATTCACTTATATAAGACGGAAACTTTTACGAAAACACTCTCCTCTACTGAAACACATTATTTCTAATGTTACACATCATTAAATGTATTATTTGAGACATTGGACCTTGTTATCTTCTAATTAGGGGTCCTTTTACCACGGTTCTATCGAATACTTACAAACCTAATAGCGCACCGTTTCATTATAAAACTGGAACTATTTGCAAAAATCCATTATAGACAATACTTATATTCATATACTATAATTTTTAACATTATATACCATCATATCCCCAATTAATATATACCATATTCTATTTTTAACTCATTTACTAAAAGATGAAAGGTGCGAGATACATTTATTAACAAAATATCAGTATTATTTAAATGTTTTTTTTTTTTTTTTTTTTTTTTTTTATTTAAGATGTTGCATTTATCTTTAAGAAAAAATATTGGCCAATATTCTTTAATATTAACTTGAATAAAAATCAACAAAATAAAAAATATTTTATAATTAGCTCTCATGCAAAGAACAATCAAGGTTTCTAATGTAAATTTGTTACTTGTAATGTGAAATAGATTGAAGGTTACTGTTATATTTCAATAATATAACATTAGAAATGTGTTCATAAACCAAAAAATGAAAGATTGAAGATAGTTAATATTATTATGAATTCAATATCTTCCATTCGATAGTTCTACTTTAAGTAGGAAACTAATATTTTTTTTTTTTTACTATTTAAAATCGACACGCCCTAAGGTTCTCAACTTTTCCTTGGAAAATCCGTAAGACTGCAAGAGTTCTGTTTTATTTCAATAATATAATATTGATAACAATGTTATATTTCAATAATATAACTTGAAAATATGTTCATAAACTAAAAAATGAAAAGTTGAAGATTGTTAATATTATTATGAATTCGATATCTTCCATTCGATAGTTCTACTTTTTAAGTAGGAAGCTATTTTTTTTTTTTTTTTTTTTTTTTACTTTTTGAAATCATCACGCCCTATTGTTCTCAACTTTTCCTATGAAAATCCGTAAGACTGCAAGAGCTCTGTTTTAGTTCAATAATATAATATTGTTAACAATGTTATATTTCAATAATATAACATTGAAAATATGTTCATAAACTAAAAAATGAAAGGTTGAAGATTGTTAATATTATTATGAATTCGATAGTTCTACTTTAAGTAGGAAGCTTTTTTTTTTTTTTTTTTTTTTTTTTACTATTTAAAATCGCCACGTCCTATCTTTCTGAACTTTTCCTTAGAAAATCCTTAAGACTGCAAGAGCTCTGTTTTGGTTCATTCTGTTGGTTTACAAATTGTCTAACATTTTTGGGTCAATACCATAACAATTCAGGGTCTGTTAAAGGCTTATTAAGCATTGAGGAAAGTTGTATGCAATGAAATTGTTGTATCTCATTGTTTCAAATAACAGATTTATAAAAATAAAAAAAAATACATGTTTCCGAAAACTTCTATATCGTAAATTGCATTACCTATTGTACTTTGCCTTCCTATGAAATACTGCATAAATTCTTTACAATCTAATGCATATTCTTTAGAAATCTATATACAGCGCGTCCCCGTATAACCTGACCGACCTTTATTTTCGACACTGTTGGTCCTAGATGCATAGTCCTTATTGAAGAAATGTTTAAAATAGTTAAAAATATTTTACTGAATAGTTTTTAAGTTAGGAAAAGGGTTGGTATAAAAATTACGGATTGTAAATATTTGTATGGACCCCAATTCCCCCAACTCATATTTAGAAAAATGTTGCCCATGAAAAAACATGTCAAACAAAAAAAAATATTTATAGGACTAATATTCATGGAGATATGAAAAATGCAATTAAGTGACTTATACCACTTTACACCCGTGGTCATTAACATATTTTAAGGGCATGTACACGAAATGAAATATAGAGAAAAAGCAATTGCGTTCGGAAAATTATTCTGAAATCAAACGCATGAATACGATCTATCAATATCTGTAATGAATTGTGGATGCTGAACTAGTTTGCAAGAGATAATAGGTGCTATACTCCCTGAAACTAACAAATATCTTCCGACTACGTACGATCAAAGCAAAAATGAAATCTTTCGAGGCAGAACAAATTCACACTCTTGTGTTGTGCAGGGGTCGCATTCGCCCTAAAATGCCTATAATTCCTTAAATTTTCGTTCATCCTAAAATTGTACTTTCATTTTTCGCTTATCACTAAAATTTTAGAAATTTCGGAAAATGTTTCCGTTAGTGGTAAAAAAAAAATTCTAGAAGGGGGAAAAAAATTCCCGATCCTTTCGTGTCAATTAGCATGTAGTACTTCCGGATTTGCAGGTTCCTATGCAAATTTTAGTGGTAGATTAGTGATTGGTAGGTAGAAGACCAATAATGCAAGTTCACTTCAGAATAAAAGTAGCTCATACCAATACCAGATGAATTTAGCTATTTCGTCAATCCTCGTTGTTAAAATGTACACTGCGGAACAGTACGTAGAAATGTTACTTCTGTACGGCCAATGTAATCTAAATATGCGAGAGGCTGCAAGACAATATGCAATTAAATTTTCAAATGGAATGATTCCATAATCTAAAGATACGATTTTAAATGTTGTAAAGCGTTTGCGAGAAACGGGTAGCATAGGAAGACGTCCACGATCCGGAAATTCAGGAGTGGTTGTCTATGACGAAGAAATTTTGGGCTATGCTAGTGCTTTACCT
Source organism: Linyphia triangularis (assembly GCA_963978545.1). Classification (NCBI taxonomy): domain Eukaryota; kingdom Metazoa; phylum Arthropoda; class Arachnida; order Araneae; family Linyphiidae; genus Linyphia; species Linyphia triangularis. Next base: position 32,184,179 of record OZ021733.1, read on the forward strand.
CAGTCAGTGTCAGGGATTTAGTCATTGAGCATCTCGTTCAGTGACCTAGTGTCAGTTGCAAGTATTCCTGTGCAGTCGAATATGACGTAGTGTACAACAACTAAATCGCTCTGTGTGAGTACCTTTAATTTAAGACAAGTTACTGAAATAAGTTGAGATATTAAGTAATGTACTACCTTACATAAATTATTGTTATAAATAAGACACAATATTCTCGCATGCATTATAAGATAAAATACATGCAGTCGTCATATTAATATAAAAATTAGCACAGAATTATGAATTATGAAGAAAGCAATAAACTAAAATACAACTTACTGCAAAACTGTAGCATCCAAAATTTAATATTTTAAAATAACAGAAGTGATCGTTGGTCTTAAAAAAACAGTAATTAAAATGTTTGCCTTTTTTGGTGGAATATTTACGTCACTAGAGAGTCTACTTTTACTGTCTACGCTTACGTCGCTGTAGATAACGTAGTATCTGTCGTTTACGTGTCAGGCGTTTACGTCTCTAGGGTCTACGTTCCTGGGGTTTACGTTCCCGTAGTTTACTTTGAAAGACTACACGTAATTGATAAGACAAGCAAATCAAGAGAAACAATGTAGTCCTAAGAAGAGCATAAAATACTCATTACAATTCTCCAAAAGTCCCATTCCTGCAGAAGTACGAAATAAATTCTGAAAAAGTTATCAAATATTTAAAAAGGAACTTACAGATTGAAGAAGATGCGCACCGTGATAATTGTGGCTACAACTGCGAAATAATATACATAAACATGCATCTCTTACGGTTGACTAACCAAACATAAGTAAGCGGGAACTTCTGGTTGTTCGCCAAACTAGCTAAAGTGTGAATCCTGTCAATGGTTGTCAGATTATATAGGACTGTTGGCGATAGCCGAGCTCTGATTGGCGAAATTTCCAACAGCAAATCTAATGTTGTTGTTTTTATTTAAGATATTGCATTCATCTTTAAAAAAGAATATTTGCAAATATTCTTTAATATTAACTTGAATAAAAATCAACAAAATAAAAAATATTTTACAATTAGCTCTCATGCAAAGAACAATCAAGGTTTCTAATGTAAACTTGTTACTTGTAATGTGAAAAAGATTGAAGGTTACTGTTATATTTCTATAATATAACATTGAAAATATGTTCATAAACTAAAAAATGAAATATTGAAGATAGTTAATATTATTATGAATTCGATATCTTCCATTCGATAGTTCTACTTTAAGTAGGAAACTATTTTTTTTTTACTATTTAAAATCGCCACGCCCTAAGGTCCTTCCCCGCAAGGGCGCTTCCTGCCTTGTGGGGAGGGTTTCAAGACAACATTATAGGCTATGGAGGTTCGGTAGAATGGCCTCCTAGATATCCAGAACTAAATCTTTTAGATTTCTTTCTTTGGGGATTTTTGAAAAGTAAGGTCTATGAAAAAGAATTGACGAATCTTTTAAATTTGCAGAATCGAATTTGATCCGCTGCCAGATGCATTTCTTATGTAATGCTGAAAAATGTTGAAGATGAATTTGAATTACGTGTGAGCCTAGATATTTTAGTCGAAGCAAAACACTTCGAGCATATGTAATTAAAAAAGAGGTTACTTATTCTTTTCACTTTATTCATTTCTATCACCTCTTATTTTTGTTTGTGTTAACAAAAAGTTTTTTAAATAAAAATAAGTTTCACATTGTACAGATTTTCCCAATGTTCAGCATATTCGAGAAGTTTTTATATTTGTAAATAATTCTAAGTTTAAAAAAAAAATGATTTAAATTGAAGAATTGATTTTAAAAATAAATATTTACTTCACAATTTATCAGATAACTAGCACGTTCCCGAATAAAATTTTATCAATGGAACCTACGTTAAAAAATTCTCAACGTAAAACAAAAAGTTTAATTCAAATTGAGCCAGTAGTTCTTGAGAAATATATGGGCAGATGTACAAATCAACATTCGCATGCATATGCTCAACATACACAGGTATAAATTGAAAATAAATATATTTTAATCCAACACAAAATTAGTTAATGTTATGTTGCGATACTTGAACTAGCAAAAAATATGACAAATTAACATAAGCGATTACTCATATAAAAAATTTTTACAGTTGGACATACTTTGAACAGGTATAAATAATATATGTAAAAAGTTTCATACAAAAGATTCCAGTGGTTCTTGAGAAAAACACTAAATGTTTATACATAAAACTCGATAAAATATCTTTCTTCTGAAATCTTCATTAAAAATTAGTAATTAATGCAGATCATAACAAACGAATTATATTTTAAAATAGTGTAGAGATATCAATATAATAAAAACTGTTATTACAAGATATCAATAAATCCATCAATATCTAAGATATAAAGATATCAATAGATAAAATCATTGCTCTTTTCTTTAAATTCATAATTAATACGTAGATCATAACATACGATTTATATATTTAAATAGTGTAGAGATATCAATATAATAAAAACTGGTATTACAAGATATCAATAAATCTATCAATATATAAGATATAAAGATATCAATAGATAAAATCATTGCTCTTTTCTTTAAATTCATAATTAATACTCCTCACACACGTTGATTACTTAATTATTGTATAAATTTCCAATCTATCATATGTGTGATGAACAATTAGCCCCGCGTTTTCATGACAAATAACTTTTTATTATGTTGAATTAAACAATTATAGTAGACTAACATACTAAAAAATATAATTTCACTGTCAATAAAAAAAGTAAATATGATTTAATAAACAAATATTTACCTTACGATACATATCCAAGTGTAAATGATGACAAAGAATAAGCGTAGCATAGCGCCTGAATCCTTTCAAATTCCGATTGTTAAGCAAGTAAAAACTTCAAAACAGTCCAAGTCCAAAGCAAATCGGAAACTAACAGCGAATGAATCCAAGAAAGGGTCAGCAGCAGTTTTTAAGTTGTCAAAACAGTTCAATATCTCAATTTCGACATGTTTATTGACGTGGATTCCTGGAACAAGAAACTCATAGATGAACCTTCGGATCCTCCAAGAATCTATTTTTGCTTCCTGGTTTTTCGAGCCCCCGAATTTGCAATCGGTATGTTGTGTGTTTATAAGAAAGCACCTGAGTCAGTTTCCAGAAACGATGTTTTTTAAAAAATAGTGATGTTATTCCACTTGAACTGTTGAATTCTTTAACTGACTATTTCATGGAAAAAGGAATCCCTTCACCGTTTAGAGTAATAGTCTAAATTTGGCTATTAGACGCTTTTGTGTTTTCTTATTTCCAAGAAGAACGGGGAGTTTTTAAAATAGCATTCCGAAATATAAAATATCAAATAATCTGCATAACAATCGGTTGATTTTAACTACTACTCTTTTCACTTATTGAAACATGCAACGAAGTTTTCTTCACTTTTGGAAAACATTTGAAAACATGCATGTAGAGAAGGTATTATTAAAAATGTATAGCAGAAATCTTAAGATTTTAAACCACATTTAATCAACTCTGGATACAGAGAGACATATTTTAACAAAACATAATTCTTTTTTTTTTTTTTTTTTCTTCTTCTTTTTTTTTTAAGAGTAATGCTCTGAATATGAATGAATATCACGTGTATTTTTGCGTTTTCTTACTTCAAAGGGAAATCGAGATATCAAAATAATATTCCAATGTCTGTAACAAAAAATTTCAAATAATCTACCGACCAATCGGTTGATCTTAATAAAAACTTGCTGGTATGATGGTTGGTAGTTTTCAGATTATCTGGCGCCGTCAGAAACACGAGGGCTATAATCCGCCGAAACATTCGTCATTAGACAAGCCAACATACATTTACAAGCACCCATGCCTAACACGGGACTCGAACCCGCAACCTCGCGATCTAGAAGCTAGCACGCTAACCGCTATACCTGTTTGGTCGGCGTTGGTATGATGAGAAGATATTAAATTAAATGCATAACATCGTTTTCTTTTAAAGTTTATACTGCATGTAACCATAGGCATAAATTTGTATAAGGCGCATAGGCCGCACTCACGCCAACCCTTCCCCCCTAAAAAATTTTCTGAAGGAACCTTGGGATTCCTTTATTAATTTAAGAAAAAGCATCCTCCTTATAAAAAAAAGTTCATATGTCTTTGTCTTTTGTTATTTGTAATAAAAGAAAAACACGAACTTCTTCCATACATTTTCTTTTACATTGAAAAAAATAAATTCGACAACTGTAAATATTTCGGAACTTTAATATCTTTTTGTACTTGTGCATGTGACAATATCAGGGTCATATATATGGTAACCGATCCCTTGGAAGTCCCTATGTGGACACAGGGGGGAGAGGAGTACCCTGCGACCAGCTAATTCAAAATAGGAGATCCGCATTGAGTATGAAAATAAGCCAACGAATGGAAAAATTTCGGAACTTTAATTTCTTTTTCAACTTGTGCATGACAATATATGGGTTTTATTTATGGTAATAAAACATTTGCAATCCCCTTTGTGTGTACGGGAGGAGGGGGAATACTCTTCGATCAGCTAATTCAAAATATTGGGTAGCAAATTTGAAATTGCGTTTTTTGATACTTATGGCAAATTTTATCCCACTTTTGCTTTGGATAAATTATTAAAGCAAATGAATATCGTCCCTATAATTAAGCCAGATCACTTCTCGAATCCAAATTTCATCAAACATGTGTGGGACGCTTCTACGATATGCATTGTGGAAAGACGCTTATAACACAACCTTGATGGTTGTGTTTAGAACTTATTTGGCTCAAGGGCAACACAAAGGCCAAACTGCGTCATCAGAGTAACCATTTTTAAAACAATAATTAAAATACAAACAAAGGGATTATAGATTCTCATTGATGAACACATATCATTGGCAAATTGCTAAAAGAACATTTAATGTAAAGCATTGTGGAAAGATTTAATGTTTTGGGAATTGTTCATCACTTGCAAACAGTTCAAATGATTGTACGAGCAATTTAGACACTAGAATTCATCAAGAAACTCGTGTTAAGTATGAGAATACAGTGCCAAGTAAACACTGATGACTGAGGAGATCATATCTCATACTAAAGGTCAACGACATTGCGTGATTTTTAATGTGGATGCATCTGTAGAACTGCACAAAATGGTATTCATTCTTTTGCATATGACCTTACTGTACACTTTGCATTTCAATTTGCGATGGAGTTGTTTTACTTATCGTTATGATCGTTGATTTGAATTCTATTTTATTAAATTATTTCGTAGTAAAGTCTAAGTTAGCAATAAATCAAATAATTTCCTTTTAAGTCTAAGTAATTGATTAAACAATTATTTATTCGAAACGATGAGCAGATACAAATATGGTTTCCGTTATAGACACATTATAAACTTATCATTGCGGATCAAAAACGCATAAAAAACGTTTATTATATTACTTTTCAGGTTAAGATTGTAAGAAAAAACTAAATTGCCTACAGTTTATTAATTTCCTTTATAGACAATGTATAAATGCCGATAAAACTTACACAATTTCAAATTTGCCATCCCATATTTTGAGTTAGCTGATCGAAAAGTACTCCTTCCCCCCCCCCACCCCACCCCTCCCGTACATACAAAGGGGATTCCAAATGATTGGTTACCATATATAAAACTCATACATTGTCATGCACAAGTTGAAAAAGAAATTCAAGTTCCGATCGCTGCAAAATTTTTCCAATCGTTGGCATATTTTCATACTCAATTCTTATCTCCTACTTCGAATTAGCTGGTCGCACGGTACTCCCCCCCCCCCCTTTGTGTGTACGGGAGGGAAGAAGATGGGGGGAGGAGTACTCTGCGATCAGCTAATTCAAAATATGGGTTAGCAAATTTGAAATTGTGTAAGCTTTTATTGGCATTTTTACATTGTTTATAAAGGAAATTTGTAAATTCTTGGCAATTTCGTTTCTTTTTACAATCTTAACCTGAAAATTAATATAATAAACATTTTTTACGCGTTTTTGATCCTCAATGATAAGTTTATAATATGTGTCCATAATGTAAACCAAATTTGTATCTGCTCAAAGTTTCGAGTAAATAATTGTATAATCAATTACTTAGAATTAAAAGGCAATTATTTGATGTATTGCTTACTTAGACTTTATTAAGAAATAATTTAATAGAATAGAATTCGAATCAACGATCATAATGATAAGTAAAACAACTCAGTCGCAAATTGAAATGAAAAGTGTACAGTGGGGTCATATGCAAATGAATGAGTACCATTTGGGGCAGTTCTACAGATGCCTCTACATTAAAAATCACGCAACTCAAGGAGTTGACCTTTAGTTTTAGCCATAGTATTGCTTTGAAGTATATGAAATTTCATAACAGACATAATAAGAATAATAAAATTTTATTAAAAAATGTGAAGGCAAAGGTATTTTTTATTACTTTACTTTTTTATGTAATTATAAGCAAAATTATAAAAACATTTTAAATGTAATGATAAAAAAATGTAGGGGAAAGTACCCCAAAACGGGATAGCTTATCTATTCTTCGCTTTATTTCTTGTTGTGTACAAGGTACATTCCAAAGCTAGACGTCATTTAAAAGTATACTTTTTCAACTACTTAAAATAAGACCTTTGTCACATTTGTTCAATAATATTTATGTGAAAATACTGGTTTCACAAAGTCTTACACGATCCCGTTTTACCCTACCAAGGGTGGGTAAAAAGGGATAGGGATTTTAATGTTATTAGGTTTTTGCTGATTTTACTTTTGATTTAGTTTTTGGAACAAAAATAGGCTACGTTTTTATAGGAAGAAACTTTTTAATTGTAAATTTGAAAAATTACATAACACAGAAATCGCATAAAAATGTGTCGTCTTCTTCTGCTCTGGAACAGGCTTCGTGGGCCCATCCCTGGCAGCTCGAGCATTGTATCTAGCCTTCTCCAGATTTCGATTCAAGACACAGAGCGTTGCAGAAAATACATGCTTCATCTTTTTCAGCTTCATCTTCTGAAGACGACGACGTCCAACCTTGGCTAACTGATGATTTTTTTTTTCTTTTATGTTTTCTTATGTTAGGTCCATTTTCTTCGATTTTTGCATATGATGACGGTGGGTTTTTTTCAGGTTCAGAGTAAAATTTTTTAACTTTATCTGCCTGTTTTGCATTTCCACTTGGTTTTCTTTTACGCCTCGTTTGTTTTCTCTTCGGAACATTCAAGAGACTTGTTTTGGCAGCCCTTTTTTTCAGCTTTTGAGTTTTTTCTCGTTCTTTTTTTTCACGCATGGGCTTCCTGTTATAATTGCTGTTTAGTTGTGATTAGCTTATGTTTTTATAATATTATAGTGCGCACAACGTGTGGTTTTCTGGTTTATCTTTGTATACGCCGTCCCCCTAAAAATATTTTTAAAAAACTCAACTTTTTTGAATTTAAAACTTAAATTTTTGGTCAAAACATTTTTGTGACTTACAGTTTTAACCTATAACTAAATTTTGTACATAACTCAGGCCAATTATTTGTACCCCAAAAGTAAAGTAAATTAATTTTATTTCGAAAATATAATTATTTAAAATTAAAATAAATTGTTGTAATTGATTATACATATTTTAATTCATTACTTATTTCAATTTAAATAACTTAAACACATTGCCGAAACATTAATGGAAATGGTCGGGTAAAACGGGACACATCAAAATTGTATCCCGTTTTGGGCACCCCAAAAGTGTTCCGTTTTGCCCGACCGTGATGCTTTTGACAACATAAATGGCTGACCCCTGAACCGTCACTCACTAGCAATATTTAAATACATGAAATTGTTGTTAAATGAGCTATGAACAAAACACAGTACTTACCGGAATTGTTCCGAAGGACGGAGAAGCACAAGGATAGTTGTTCTGCAGTCGAAAAAAGTACAAAGTAAGTAAAAATCTCACTTAAAAACTTTGAAAAAATATTTCTTTGCGAAACACGTGGCTAGAGTTGAGAGATCTACTGAGAATGCTGTCATGGCGGTCGGGAACCAGTTTAGCCTTTATCCCGCCAGATAGCACTACCAATCAAGATCCGAGGCTCAATATCCCGTTTTGCCCGCCTATCCCGTTTTGGGGAACTCTCCCCTATTAGTAATTTTGCCTTAAAATGTTGTTAATAAACTTCTGTTACTGATTTTAAGCATGTTATAAAATGTCAAATGCTTTACTCTGGCAAAAATTATGGCTGAAAAAATGAAGCATTAGGTCTATGGGACAGGGACAAAACTGACATTCCATCTTGATGACATTGAATCGAAGTTTCAATGTCTTTTTATTTCAATTGAACAAGATAAATTACATTTCTACATTTAACTTTGAAAAAAAGGGCAATCTTAAACAGTTAACGCTTTTGGGTCGGAAAACTTTCAAAATTACTGACTTGTATCACGAAGTGCCATTTATTTACTAGAACCTACTACACATGGGATTTTGGAAAGAAGTCAATTAAAAAGACGCCTCACAAAACAGATAATTCCCTATCATGAAAATTTGAAAGCTTCACCTTTATTTGAGGCTCAGTCACCAAATTATCACAAATCAATCCAAATTAGAGCTAACTCTAGAAATTATCAGAGATCAAGCCAAATTAGCGCTAACTCTCGCAATGTAGAAAATCTGACCAAATATACCAGGTCGTTTAATAAGGACTGACTTCTTCGTCATATGATCGTACCCTCATTAATGTTGTGTAAGTATGGTTAGAGAACTCCTCTTGCAAAATCCATGTTCCACCTACACGTCTGTAATTGATTTTTAAAGAACAGTCCTTAATGACCAGAACATGAGAAATTATTTAGACCTTTTTGCAGTGAATTGATCAGCGTTTTGCAATGTTATAGTAGAATAAGTGAAGTGGCTTAATGTGATCTCAGGAGTGTGTCTCTCTTTGAAGGTCGGTAAAATCCAACGTGAGATCAAACGAAAACCTGAAATTTCTCTCTCACGACAAGTACTTAAATAAATCCTTGAGTGTGTGGTGATCTCGAGATTGTGATGATTTCAGGCTATAGAGCTCCACGGTTAAAGTTACAGTGAATAAATTTAGAAATTTTCAAATTGTAACACCTTTTTTATTTTTTTTTTTTTTTTTTATTCACCAATTGATCAGCGCACTGAAAAACCATAAATACCGTTAGAACGATACACGTATGACGAAAATCACCGGCGTAAAAGATTTGCAAAAAAGGCATTGTAAAGGGCCAAGGGACAATGACTACACAGAGGGGTGCATTGAAGCTTTGATCCTGTACAATGCTCTTTGTAAATGATTTACACAACCAATTTTCGTCTTACGTGTATCATTCCAACGCCATTTGTGATTTTTTAATGCGCTAAAAAAAGTCAATATATGTTCATCAACGATCTTATTACAACCTATTTTTAACACGCTTTTATTAGTTTCACCTATATGTTTGCTTGTAAACGACTCTTTTGGGCTCAATTTTGCCCTACTTTGAGCGATCAGATTTGATTCAAACTGTGCACACTTGTCAAAGACCGATGAGAATACAATAATTCAATATGTTTGTCGCTTTATCACATGGATTAGCTCGTGTTGCCCTTGCGCCGTTAAATTTCAACCAACCAACCTTCTCCGGAATCGAACCCTGGTGTGCCGTTACTCGTTACAATCCCAGTAATCACAGAACCTATCATCGACAATTGATAAGGCAGACATTTGAAAGATTTGTCGTGGGCACGACGGTTATACAAAGCGTGTTTTTTAGTCGCATTATCCTTACCAGGATCTTCAGGATTAGTGATGTTTCATATTCAGAGACACGGTAGTGTTTTGTGCCAAGTAATACGCCGTGTACTAAGGCATACACATGGCTTAAATTTGAGACAAGCATGTGACTATTGGCAGGAACAACTGGAGAGTTTTGTACACTTAACTAAAAAAATTTATACTTTACAGATAAAATAATTAATAGTTTAAAAAACTAAAAAACACGCTTTAATAGAAAACCAAACTAAAAAGTAGAAAATAATTAATAGTTTAAAAAACTAAAAAAGACTCTTTAATAGAAAAGTGAGCTAAAAAGTAGAAAATAATTTTAAATAAGTTTGAAATAAAAATATAATGATTAACAAGAAATATTTATTTTATCGCAAAAAAGCGTGGGGTGCTTGATGTCAATTGTTGTAAATATTTAATGAAAGATATTGGTAAAAGTAGAGCCATTATGAAAATATCTTTAAAAGCACCCCACGCTTTTTTACGATAAAATAAATATTTCTTGTTAATCACTCTATTCTTATTTCAAACTTATTTAAAATTATTTTCTACTTTTTAGTTCACTTTTCTATTAAAGCGTGTTTTTTAGTTTTTTAAACTATTATTATACTTGAAGTTGAAAAGTGTTCCGATTCACCCAGTTATACACTAATTTTAGAATGTACTCAAAAGTTCAATTTTTCCATTTAACCCTCTAGTACATAGATTGTAGCATATATGCTACACAACTTGGGTTTGAAATTTTAGAAATAATTCATACATTTTATTGCAATTTGAAATTGCTATGAATTATACCAGTCATACTAAAATTGTTTATACCTACAAAAATATTTTTATTAGTATACTTTTTGTAATAAACACCAAATACATAACATCTTGTTGCATCATAAAGAAAAAAAATCATGCACTAGAAGCTTAATATTTTTACTTCATAAAAACTTTGGTTGTGCAGTTGAGTCCTCTTTTTGATCCCTGTGAAATATCATCATCAATGCAAATTGTAGATAGCTGAGTTGAGTAACGGTAATTAATATCATAGGATAATATCCATTAAGATAATTTGATCTTTGCAAAATTGATTTACAAATTCAACGAATAAACCATTCATAGTTTTATTTTTTAAATGTAAGCTACTTTTTACATTACATTAAAAGGCGGATCTTCCTTTTTTTTTTTTTTTTTTTTTTTTTTTTTTAATGTACGGAACATAAAAAGTTGTAAATTGTGATTATAATAAATATATGGATACAAATTAGCTTAACGTATTTATTAGTTAATTAACTCACTGGAGGTCATGCACGTATACATGCGTCATTTGATCCCCAGTTTTTCCAGCAATGCACAACATTTTTAAATTTATAAATAAAATTTTAAATAAAATATTTTTTTAAATATTTTTATTAGGATGATAGCTTATAAACTATCTAAAACAAAAGAAATAAAATAATAATTTTAGGAATTTATATATTTGAATTAAAAATATAGTTAAAACTTTATTGCAGGGAAAACAACTCTAGAATTTCACCCATTCCATGGACAGACAGAGGGTTTAAACTGAACTTCAATGCTTAAATTTCTAAATACTGATGTAATTGAATTGTATGATCATAAATATAAATGACTAACATAATACATAATTTAAACTGTGATATTTTACATTAAATTTTGGTAAAAAAAAAGGAAATTCGTCCAAAATCATCAGAAAGCTTTCCTTAAAACGGAGCTTTATCATTGCAGTAATGACAGACTTGGAATATTCTATTAGTCCGACTACATAATGGAGAACAAACAAAATTATTTATAAGCACTAAAATGCTCTAAATAATGTTTGGATTGCGACACTTTTATTTTGCTACTTTACATCCTTGGAATGACGTTCACCGACAAAGCCAAAGTAAAAAGGTTCAGAAGGAATAGTTAATCCAATGTTTGCATTCTTACTTCTTGGACAACAATATCTGCCTTCTTACTTCTGATTGACAACTTTGAATCAGAACTTGCCTCAAACTTCTATAATATAAAGGTTTGGGATAAGGCAATACTTTTCGTTAATTGTTTCATATGAATTAGATTCGATTTCCAATTGTCAATTAAAAAACATCCCAAATTATAAAAAAAAAAAAAAAAAAAAAAAAAAAAAAATTATATGACAGAATAAGAATAAGAGTCTATTAAAATAATATAATTTGTTTCATAAAAGTAACACTTAATTTATTAAAAAGATAGGATTTAAATAAAAACTTTAAATAATACAAAAGCTAATCACAAGATAAGTTTTGAAAAAAAAAGTACACTAAAAATTTCATATTTAAATTAATGACATCATACAACTAACCAAAATCTAAATTATGTGCTCAGATTTTTTATATTTTTTTTATTTAAAAATTAAAAACTAAGTATTTAAAGTTTCAATAAAATTTCAACTATTAAATTTTTGGTAATATAAATATTCTCAATGAATCATATTGAATCTGCTTCATTACATGAATAACTAAAAGTAAAATATGGATTTATAATTTGATAACAATCAAATAAATACTTTTTTGTAATTTTAGAGGAAAAGGGCAAAAAACACCAAACGGAAAAAAATTCTATTTATGAATAAAAAAGAGAATTCTCTCTTTATTATGGGCACATACATTTTAAAATGCTCCATATTCAACTTAAGTAAAATGCTCATTGGAGGCCTTGTTTCCTTCTTTTTACTTTCAATTGCTCATATATTTACATAGGATACTGAAAGTATTGTTTTCGGTAAAAATATATTAGATTTTTTTTTTTTTTTGCATTCCTCTAGAGGTCATCATAACTCTCGAACGAATTGACCTACGATGTTCAAATTTGGTGTATGAGATAGTGGTTGCCATGGGACTTACCATTAAGGTTTTCGTCAAAATTGCGCGCGTGCATAAGGTAACTGCCATTGAAAAACTCATTTTTTTTTCAGTATTTGCTAAAAAACGGCTATTATGATTTTGATCAAAATAGCTGTGATAATGCCTCTTAAGGTGCTCTAAACATCCCCACCCCCGAAATTCCCGTAAAAATGCTATGAAGGCGTAAAAAGTTGAAAAACAAATAACTTCAGCACAGAGTGTCTTCCTTTGAGTATCACTCATCAACAACCGTTTTTCTCCTCTCCTTTGTTTCACTTAGAAAAGAAAGGATAATGTAAGAATTATTGAAAAGTATATCGCCAAAATTTCCGTTTTTGTGTTGTCTATTTTAAATTCCCTAATAAGAATTATCACCTAAAATATCGCCAAACAGGCAATTTTTTCAGGCCTTCTAAAGGAATTATGAAAATTTACAAACGGTAAATAACACCAATCTACGTCAGTATAATAATGTAATTGAAAGTTGTGCGTTGTTCTACATCTCTAGTTATTCTACGCACCGCTAGAATACAAAATTTTTATTTTACATCAACCAGTTCTAAACCTAATAATTTGATGTGAAATCAACCTGTTAGATACGGAATCCAATTCCTACCATTTTATTCGTACAATATCTGCTTTCCTGCCAGCTTCCTTCCTATTATGAAATCCAATCATTCCATGATTGGTCATCCGACCCATTCTCCCAACATTGAAGGGCATAACAGCTTCGTTTACAGAAATGTCTGCAACCGTTTTCGATGCACTTACAGTTTTCAGACAGTATTTCTATACAATCCCCTATAAGGATTCATCACAGTTCTGAGTCTTCCATCCCAGACATCTCCTCAGTAATAATATTGCAAACATGTCTGCAAAACTAGGCTTTATTTATTTATTTATTTATTTATTTATTTATTTATTTATTTATTTATTTATTTATTTATTTATTTATTTATTTATTTATTTATTTATTTATTTACTCACTCACTCACTCACTCACTCACTCACTCACTCACTCACTCACTCACTCACTCACTCACTTTTTTTTTTTTTTTTTACTATAGATGTCAAGATTAGTTTGGTTGAACTATGTGACTGTTGAATTGACTACAACCTTCTGACACCCACGACATGTCAGAAACTAAATGCAACGATAAGAAAAACAGCTGATATCTTTATACACCACTACTTAAATTTTGTCCGTGGAAATGTAATTATTATCAGATTTTTTATAGGCAATTTAGTTTTAATCATTCTAATCATTTTTCAGAAATTCTTAAGCTTATTTTAGTACTAAGAAAATATTATTTAGTACTAGGAAAATATATTGTGCTGCTGAATCTAATTTAATGCACAAAACATCATTTTCTTTCCTACTTATTATTCTTAAGAAGAAGTCCTAGTAAGGATCATTCCCTATACTCGCTATGTTACAATCTTCTATCTCAGTGCATTTAGAAACTACTTTGTATATAACTTTGACATTTAGTGAGTAGGTACGAGAAAGATCACTTAAGGAAATGACATAAATTGTTTTCATTTAATGTTTATAAATTATAAAAGAAAATTCAAATAGCAAAAGACAAATTCAGGTGGAGCCACTGAATGTGCATCGACGAAAGGTTTTCAAATATAAAATAAAATATATTAAACCCTATTTTTGAGTTTTGAGTTTATGTCATTTCATTAGGGGTGATCATTTTCGTACCTAATCACCAAATGTCATGGTTTTGTACAAAATAGTTTATAAATGCACTGGTCTAGAAGGTTGTTACATAGCGAGTATAGGAAATGATTCCTGTTAGGATTTCCTCTTGAATATCCATATTATCAAAATATATCGATGACTAAAAGCACAATCATTGTAAAAACATTTTTTGCCCCAATGATATAACTGGTTTAATGTAAAAGTTGAATGTATCTCTTTCATCCTGCTCTAACATTGTAATCTCTTCCAAACAATATTGTGGAGTAGCTTTAAAAAGGCAGTGAGAGACAGATAGAAGAGACAAGTGGTGCATTGGATAGACAGGTAGGGAATTTTAAATACACTAGTTTGCAAATGAGATTAATGGGTGTAAATTTGATGACGGTGGTAAATGGTTTACCGATTAGACTCATTTTCATTTAAGCGGATTTGCCAATAAACAGAATTTATGATGGTGTATATGGTGGATTCAAAAGTGGTATGTGTGTAATGCAAAACCACAGTATTCTGCAAAAAGGACGATTCCCGCTTTTTTAATTTATTTATTTATTAATTTTTTTAAATTTTGTTATTCAATTTTAAATGTTTCTAAAAGGCCATAAGCACACAAATTTCAGCTCAGTGAGTTTTTTCATTTTTTAATTTGCAACTTAAAATCGCTGTTTTTTTTAGGCTGGAAAAACAACTCATTCGGATCGAAGCTAATGTGACGTCACTGAATCCGAACTTGGCTTGAATCTTGGCTTGAAACGCATCAGAGGAAATCAGTTTTACAAGTTTCTCCAAAATCGCGCCAACCGACATGGGATATGGCAATTGTCTAAAACACTCACACCAACTATTTGGCGGAAATCTCACGACAACAATAGAAACGGAAGGAAATCTTGACTTCACAGTTAAATTGTAGCATTTTGATCGAACTGCAATCGGACCAGGTTTTCGTGCATTTTTTTTTTCTTCTTCTTAATATTTAAGTAACTAATTTTTTCAAAAAACTTTTGTTTGACTATTTGGAATCAGAAAGAAATTCTCCATAAATATAAACTAATTTTTAAAAAAATACGTGAATTGACCATTGACCGTTTCGACTGAACTGTCTGGTAAAAAGATCATAAGGCCCTTTTTCTTAAGTGAAAACAAAAAAACATTCCGCTATATTCCATTTTTACAGCAATTTGTTACTACTTTTCAAAATTGTAATATTGCATTGTTATTTTGCAATCCAATAGTGTTTATAAAATTTCATATCTTTCTATCCAACATAACACAAGTCTCTTCTTCCTTTCACTGTTTACCCGTTATGTCATTTCAAAGTTAGGTAGTACATTCTGAAAGGCCCTGTATGTGGAACGGAATGGAAAAAGAAGACTCACTATTAAAATATTTTAAGAAAATTTCAGTTAATTAACGAAAAATGGTTGTTACCACTTTTCAAAATTGTAATATTGCATTCTAAATTTGCAAACCAGTAGTGTATATCAAATTCTATGCCTGTCTATCCAACATACCGCATGTCTCTTCTTCCTCTAACTGTTTAGCAGTTATGTTATTTCAAAGTTAGATGGTTCTTTCTGAAAGGCCCTGTTTGTGGAACGGATAGGAAAAAGAAGACTCACCATTAAAATATTTTAAGAAAATTTCAGTTAATTAACGAAAAATGGTTGTTACCACTTTTCAAAATTGTAATATTGCATTCTAAATTTGCAAACCAGTAGTGTATATCAAATTCTATGCCTGTCTATCCAACATACCGCATGTCTCTTCTTCCTCTAACTGTTTAGCAGTTATGTTATTTCAAAGTTAGATGGTTCTTTCTGAAAGGCATTGTTTGTGGAACGGATAGGAAAAAGAAGACTCACCATTAAAATATTTTAAGAAAATTTCAGTTAATTAACGAAAAATGGTTGTTACCACTTTTCAAAATTGTAATATTGCATTCTAAATTTGCAAACCAGTAGTGTATATCAAATTCTATGCCTGTCTATCCAACATACCGCATGTCTCTTCTTCCTCTAACTGTTTAGCAGTTATGTTATTTCAAAGTTAGATGGTTCTTTCTGAAAGGCCCTGTTTGTGGAACGGATAGGAAAAAGAAGACTCACCATTAAAATATTTTAAGAAAATTTCAATTAATTAATGAAAAATGTTGCCACAAAATGTTATTCGCCTTAAAAATCTAGATTTTTTACGTACCAAACAATTCTTGATTTTTGAACATTTTTTCCTACTATAACTTTAAAAGACTAACGTGCATAACTTTAAAAAAAAAATTACAATGACTTAGGTGTGGCACAAACTTCGGCACAACACCAACTTAAAATTTGTCAAAAATTATCGTTAGAGTTATTGGTAGATTCTTTTTATTCGTCATGATGTCAATTTTCTTGTGAACACGTAAATCTTAAATTTTTGTCAAAGTTATTGTGCAAGGTATTGATATGCTTGAGCTTCCAGATCACATTTGGTTGAGTATCTCTCAAAGATTTGGGTTCGAGTCCCGTGTTAGGCATGGGTGTTTGTAAATGTATGTTGGCTTGTCTAATGACGAATGTTTCGGCGCATTATAGCCCTCGTGTTGATGACGGTGCCAGATAATCTGAAAACAACCAACCAACTCTCAAAGATTATTTGGTTTAGTTCCAAATTTATTGCTGTATTGTTACCGAAAATTATTTTCCTATTTCACCCCCTCCCCTTCCCCAGAAAAACAATTTCCTGTGTACTGATATAAATACTAGAACTGTAATAATCCAAGTTAATTACATTGAGAATTTATCTACACTTCTTATATCCATAACTTTAGAAATGATAAAATCTATTACTATTTATATCCACACTCACAAGATCTTATTATTTTTTTTTTAATTTATAATTATTGTCATTATTTTCTGTTGTGGATTTATCAATGCATCGAATTATCTTGATCAATTCGTGGCGACATCTATAGCTATTCATACGAAAGAAAAATCATTTATTACTATAATTAACAATAATTTGACAATCTTTTCTCGAATTATGTAATTATGGTAACTTCACGCGTGTATAAAAAATTGAATTAAAATTAATATAGAAATATTTAAACTTCTATAATTCAAAGGGTTTACAAAAAAAAAAAAAAAAAAAAACTTTTTTTTTATTTTTTATTTAATTTTGGTTAGTGAAAATGTTTCATCAGTGATACCTTAGAGCAGGAATAGTGGGTAGAGAGAGGGAAACCCTATTCTCCCTGTTCTCTGGTTATAATCACGTGACTACCGTCAGTCTTCTGAGTCACCCCTTCCCCCTTTCCACTTCTTGTAATGTTATTTCAATGGCTGCCTTTCGTTCTACGAAGAACGTGCTGATATTCGACTAGTGTTTTAAGCTGTTAAATGGTGTCTGCATGTTGTGCCTTTGGCTGCTCCGAAAGACAAGTTAAAGGAGGACCAATTTCCTTTCATAGGTAAGTTCACTGATTATTATTTTAGTTTATATTTGAAGCTTTTTATGTCGTGTTATGTCAAGACCTACGGTAAAACTGTGTTATCACAAGAAAAAGGAGTTGATTTTTATGAAATCTCTGTTCAAACATTTTTATTATACATCATATCTACGTATTTCGTAATCGTTTGAAAAAATATGTCAGACATAATTCTTTTAGTTAAGTTTTAATTGGCATACGCCGTAATCTCTTGGCGATATTCAGTTTTCGCCAAATGGTAAAGCAGGTCAGCGAAACGAGCATGTCTGCTCTAAGTCGCTCGCGTAAGGAATATTTTTGAATTGCAAAATAAAACAAATTGTTAAATTTATTTGTTAGCTTCCCAAATATTTTTCCAGTAAATCCTATACAACGAACCAATATACTAAAATTTCTCAACTTTCGACGCTGATTACAAAACATTAATATGAATATTTTAAAATACTTTGACACCTTAATGAAAAACATTTTTAGATTATCTTAAGTTTATTAAATTTACTTTAATTAAATATGTAACAAATTATTAAATAAATATATCGAATGAAGTTTAAAGAAAGTTAAAATTATAATATGTTTTTTTTTTATGTTTATTATTTGGATGAAAGTTTATTATTTATTGACCTTTTATTTTAGCTTTCCAAAAGATGAGAACCGAAGAAAATTATGGGAAAGGAATATTCGCAGAGAAGGTTTTAAAGCTACAGACAGGTTTAAAAAATTGAAAATCAATTAAATTTTCGGTTTGTCATAAATAAGTCCTTTTTTTAATTGAAACAAGTGTGCAACAAAATTATTTTTGTTAATACAGAAATTAAAATTATCTGTAATACAGTTATTTTCTATTTTTCTAGAAATGTACGAATACTTAATTCAAGTATTACGCAATTTCTTACATACGTGTGTTAATTTACAGTATATGAATTTGATATAAATATTTCTATTATTAAGAAATATTATTTTAAATGTTAATGGATAATTAAGTCAAGTAAATGGGTTTATATGGCTTGTCATATTTATTAACAAATAGAACATATAAATAAATTATACAATTTAAATAAATATTTTCTGTAAAATGCAATAAAAATTTCTTTGAATGAATATTTTCTGTGAAATGCAATAAAAATGTCTTTTTATAAGTGTTTTATGTTTAATTTGTTAAATTAAAGCATGTATGGAAACAACTATTTACTAATTAAATGTAGTGTCATTTAAAGTACTATCCCAAGTTTATTGAAGTCATAAAAACATTACCCCCCAACATTTAAGAATAAAAATTATTTTAATGAATATTTAAAGAACAGGAACATTTTAAAGGTTTTCAAATACATACAAAATAGCCAAAAAACACTAAGTTAATGGCTATTTAAAAAAAATCAAATTTATTTTTTGAAGTTTAGTTACACATTTTCTTCAGATTTATGTCTCAATCATTGCCATAAATTTAAAGGATAAATCTTAAGAAGTAATTTGACATTTGTTTTATATTCAAATATCTTCATTAGTTTAGAAGTTATGAGGGGAAAGTGCAACTATGGGCTTACCTTATGGCGGCTATCTTTGATCCGCCATTTTGAATGAAGTGTACGTCTGACTGATGACGACTTTTGATATTTTATTTCTAATGACATTTAGAAGCTATCCTCCAAAATTTAGCTAGTTTAGAATTATTCCGGAAAAAAACCTCTATTTCCTGGGCTAATAAGGGTCAAAATAAATTTATTAAAAATATGTCCTATTCAAATGACAATTCTAATAACTTTACTTGACATTTTTCTGCTTGTTAAGACAAAATAATACATTTTAAAAAGCATAATAACGAAACTTTTAAAGAAGTTATAAATTACGTAAATTAAGGATACGAAATCGTCAAATAACAGCGAACAAAGATATCCCGCCAAATATAGCTGCTCTTTGACGGCAGTCACGTGGTACAGTCCTTGCACCAAGTCGGGGAGAAATTTCAATGGGACTGATCACTCTACCTACTATTCCTGCTCTAAGAGTGATACAGTGAGTAAATAGCAAATAAATTTTTAAAACATACTCAAAGTATATGAAAGTTTATTTATACAGATTTTTCAATTTATGGTTGCCCTGTAAAAATCCAACTAAAAGAATAAAAAATTAGAAATTTTACTAACTAAAAATTTTTTAACAAAAATCAAAATAACAAATGTTAACATGATAGAAATACATTTAAATGTATACAATACATATTTTGATTATCTTTGATATAAAATATATGATAATCTATACTGTATACATAAATGCAGATTTTTGGGGAGTTTAAAATATCACAAAGGTTTACTGTAGTATTTCAATACTAATAATAATTTCAAAATATCTTAACTTTATTTAAACCTCAATGTGTGCCTTATTTAGAGTCATTTACAGCATTATTTTGGTTTGATTCATTTTTATAACTTAAATAAATTATTTTCAAAAGACTGAAACTAAGTCGCAGAGTGTAGTGGGTTAACTCGCTTGTATTAAAATATATATGGTCATGGTCATGTTTGTTGATTTCGTGTCTAGAGGAGAAAGCTGTAACAAGTTATAAGTGGAAAACCTTTTTATGTGGTCTGCAGTAACATTTTGCAGCTCATTCCTTTTATTGTTTTAGAAAGTTAAGTCAAATACTTTTCTTTGAATTCTGGTCAATAATTTTGTCTGTAACATTAAGTAGTAAATGAGATGTTTAAATAAGTTCTTTCTCCATTTGCATTTTTTTAGTAGATGATATTTTATATGAAATTATCAAGTCTTGTACCTAGGGCCACGAAGATGCTTTTTGTATTCAAATTGCCTGAACCAAAATCTGTTGGTGCTTCAAAGCGATATTGCATGCAGCTCATTTTTTTGGAATTACTTTTTCAAGTTATGAAAATACTTGTAATTCACTAATAATTTGACAGATTGCAATTTATTATAGTTATTATATGATAGACCAATGACTGATAATTACTTGATATTGTTTCTTTTATAAAATTCATCTGTATGTTTGTTTTCTATTCATTATGGACTGAAACTTCACTTAAAGAGAATGGCCCTATTTATATCAGCTACTGGCCCTAGGTACAACGATGTCTTGTACCTAGGGCTATTTGTGAAATTTCTTTAATAACCTTCTATTTGACAGAATCCATTATTTTAAGTATTTGTATCGATCCCAATGGGAAGTAATTACTATAACGATGTATGCATATCAGTTTCACATTTTTAAACGGTTCAGTGGCTCATTTTTTGTGTATTGAAAAAAGTAGGCCCTAGGTAAACAGGTCTCCCCTAATTTGTAATTCCAAAGAACTTTTAAGATTGAAATAAATAAAACGAAATTTGATAGTGAAATAATGAAACGTTTAAAATATATGCAAAGATTTAAGCCCAAGTCTGCAAAAAAAGAGTTTTTACCTCATGAAACTTCTGTTAGAGATGGCGAAGAAGTAAAATTGCGAGATGAATCTTGACGTAAAACATCTTGATAAAATTTCAATTTCAATCATGTATCAGTGTAATATGGAATTTGAAAATTATGGTTTTGAATTACTGATAAATAATTTTTGTTCTTTTTAAATTTGCAGGAAAGAAGAAAGAAATCTCACTTGCAAAGCAAGTTCCGTGATCAAAAAGAAAACAGTAATATTCATGATGAATGGAACATTTATGCGAATTTTCTTTTTATAAAAATGAAATATTAATTGCGTTAAAATGTGGTGATATTAAAGGAAATTTTTACTCTAAAATTTATTTAAAAAAATCGATTTTGAGTTTATTATTATGCATTCAAATTGTTCTTCCCATTAAAATGATTCCTCATTTGCATATCTCATTTAGAATTTTTTTTTTTTTTTTTTAAATGTTGGAGATAAATTCGGAACTATTAATGTAGGTAAGTTTTTGTTTAAAATGCGTTTTTCTCAAATCTACATTTTTCATTACTCCTGTAGCTTTTTCTCAGAAACTGCACAAACTATCTACCAAACATTTTTAGCACATATTCATTTTATGTATCTGTATATACTAAAGTGAGATGTTGTTTTTATTTTTAAAATATTTCTTTTTCTGGCTAATTTCGACAAAAAACTCAATTTTATAAAATTTAAGCAACTTTCATGATAATTCATTGAAAACAAAGTGTGTAAATTACATTTAAAAATCAATTTCAGTAGAACAAAAAATGTCTGCTAAATGCACTGAAAAAAAATTAGGCTTCTGCATCAAGTACTTTCTAAGAAAAGGTATATGATAATGAAAAAATGTAGTTTAGAGAAAAACGCATTTTAAATATAGTTCCCAATGTTTTCTTCAAATTTATTAATAATACTTCCAAATGAGGAATTATTACAAATGCGATATCATTTTAAAGGGAAAAATAGAATATAAATTTTAATAAACAATAATAAACTCAAAATCGATTTATTTATAAATTTTAGGGTACCAACTTCCCTTAAAATGAAACTTCCTAAGTCACACATAGGAGAAGTGAAACTTTTCATGCCAGAGTTATTAATGATAAAATTTCATGTATAATATCAAAAATATTTAAGATCTTGTACTAATGACTAAAATAAATTCAAGTGTGCTGCCTGATGCAATTTATAATTGTAATTATTCAACAATTGAATCAGTACCCAAGTTAAGTTTTAAGTTTATTTTATGTATTAGATAAGTTTATTTAAATATGAAGTTTGGAAACACAATATAATTCAATTCTTAAAAGGTACTCAATACTCAGTTGAAAAGTGCTCCACTTACCAGATGTAAACTTCACTTGCAATTCAATATTCTAATGTCTGGTTACGGTGAAGATTCTAAATATAACACAATTGTTGGCAACACCCAGTTAGGAAATATGCAAATAATACTCATTTTCATTTTCTGTATATATGTGTGTGTGTGTGTGTGTGTGTGTGTGTGTGTGTGTGTGTGTGTGTGTGTGTGTGTGTGTGTGTGTGTGTGTGTGTGTGTGTGTGTGTGTGTGTGTGTGTGTGTGTGTGTGTGTGTGTGTGTGTGTGTGTGTGTGTGTGTGTGTGTGTGTGTGTGTGTGTGTGTGTGTGTGAGAAGCGTTTTTTATATGGTGATTAAAAAAAGAAGGAAGTTTATGTAGTTGCTATTACCTTTTTGATTCATTATTAAAGGAGCCAAAAAAAAAAAATGTCTATCTTCATACCTGCCTTTATTTGCCTCCAAAATATTTTCTTTTAAAAGTATCTCTAACTCCTCCAAAATAATTGAATTTAAAATGCAATACATATACAACATATACTGGGCAACGTTTTGACATCTCCTGTAAAAAGAGCTATTAGAGCACAAGTTCGGTTTATTTGCCAGTTCCTCATTTGTTATAAGGTCACCCTTTTAAACAACAATAACAAATAGTGCTAAAATATATTCAGTCAAAAAATTAATCTAAAATTTTTTGAAACCTCTGTCGTTTTCTCCTATCATGACATTTGCCACAGAGAGCTCATAAACAGTTGAAATCACATTGATATTAGTTTTACTTGTTTAGTTAACAAACAAAGCATGTAGGTATTATGTATCAAAATGTAATTAATGGGAGAGAGAGAGACTATTAACTGCAATTGAAGTAAAAATTCAAAAACAAGAAACAAAATTGCATCAAATTGTTTTCCTGGTCGTTTAATGCGCTATTATAATTGAAAAGTTATAACAGTTGAGAGGAGAGAGGGTAATGGACTAAATTTTGTGTCAATATGTTTACAATGATAGTGGGTCATTCACTGTTATAATTGAAACATTGGAAGAATATTCATGTATTGGCTGGTGTAAAAGTTCTTACTGTTGATAATTCAAATATTTTTGAAATTTTAATTCTTGAGCCATCGTGTGCTTTTTTCTAATAAAATGAATTTTTAGAATAAAAAAGAAAAAAAAATAATACATTCATGAAAACAGGGTCCTGGCAAAATCAAATACATATTTTATCTCAAAAATCTATAAATAGCTAATTTACTCAAACACATTCTATGTTCAAGTATTACCTAATTGTTAAGAAATTAGATGTAATTTTTCGAAAATAATTTTTTTATCTCTATATTCATAGGTCAATCAAAGAA
Source organism: Linyphia triangularis (assembly GCA_963978545.1). NCBI lineage: Eukaryota > Metazoa > Arthropoda > Arachnida > Araneae > Linyphiidae > Linyphia > Linyphia triangularis. The sequence goes on from OZ021733.1 coordinate 32,208,066, forward strand.
ACACAAAGAATTTAAAGTCGTCCCTTGTCAGGCAACGTTTCATTTTCTACTAGAGGCTTCTGTTTTTATTTTGGAAGTTCTCTTTTCTGTTTTGAAGTACATCAGAGTTAAATATTGTGTTCGATTGTTGAGAGATATAGGATTTCTTGGGTTTCCTCGACATACTTAAATTGTGGTTTTTCGGGGTGGCCACAAAATTCAGGAAAAAAGGTTCCCTGATTTCCCTGACAAATTTCTAAAAAAATTCCTGATTTTTGGGAAAACTTTTTTTCAAATTTCCCCAATTTTCTTAGGTTTTCCAGATGTCTAGACACCCTCATCAAATAGAACATGTATACTAAAAAGATAATATGCAATTATTTAAAAAATAGTTTTGCTGGTAATGAAAAGTTTAAATTATTCCGTAACATTAAATTTCTAATGGCTTACCACTACAAATCTCCATGTAAATAGCTCCAAAATATGGATGAACGTACCTTGAACAAAACAAAATTTCCCTGATTTTCATGAAATTTTAGAAAGTTCCCAGACATTTCCCTGATTTTTTCAAGAATCAAAAAGCTCCCTGGCATTTCCCTGATTTCCAGGTTTTCCTGGTTCTGTGGCCACTCTGTTTTTCTTCTTTTTTATAGAAGTGCTATCTACTCTGGTTACTATTACCAGTTTCCAAAATTTAATTACTATTTCTGATTTCTTTTACCTTTGATTTCAAAGTTGAGGAGCGGATGACACTTCCCCCCCCCCCCCACACCCCATCATTGTTTCTATTCCCAATCACCGCCTTTGATTGTCATTTACGATGACAGCTCGATGATTAGGTATGTTTAAATGGATGTCTTTGAAAAGATACGGCATTTTGATTAGATAAGGTTATTTTCCTAAAACTAATCATTGTTTTCTACATTGTATGATATTTTATACTTTTCTCAAATAAAAAATGATTTGTTTTGAATTTTAATAAGTAACCAAAAGTTTTAATGTCTCTCACTTCCTTATATGGAGTCGCAAACGTGTAACCGAAATCCATGAAACTCGTTTATGTCAGTCCATTACAATGGCTAAAATTCCTAAATAAGTAACATTTTCAGGAGATACCCTCGATCTCAATGAACCATAATAAAACCACATTCTCTTGTAGATATAGGGCGCAATATAGCCTTTAAGTTGCTCTTGTGCCAGAAAAGACAAACCAACCAGCAACCAACTTATAGATATAGATAAAAAAAAAAGAGTGATCAAATTCCTCCATCCGTTTTGGCTGTTGACCTGGCCAAAATTTGGTCACAACCGAAACAAGTCTTTTTTCACCCCTTTTCCCTTGTTCATTGCGTTAACAGTTATGTTGTTATTTTTCGTTTATTCATAAATCCGGGACAACACAATAGCAAGAAAATCAATATTTTGGCTATAGTACAAGCTAAGCTGAGAGGAGTCTAATATCGGCCTTTAACAATTATGCTGTTAATTTTCGTTTACTTATCCGAGACAACCCAAAGGCAAAAAAAATCAGTATTCTAGATATAGCAGAAGGTGATCTGAGAGGAGTCTAAAATAAGAGGAAATGATCCCTACAAGGATTTCCTCTTAAATATCCATATTATCAAAACATATCGATGACTAAAAGCACAATCATTGTATATCCATTTTTGGCCCGAATTATATAATGGTTTTATTGTACAAATTGAATTTATCTCTATCATCCTTCTCTAACATTGTATATCTCTTCCAAATAACATTATGGTGTGGCTTTGAAAAAGCAGTGAGAGACAGATAGAAGAGACAAATTGTGCATTAGATAGACAGGTAAGGAATTTTAAATACACTGGTTTGCAAAAGAGATTAATGAGTGTAAATTTAATGACGGTGGCAAATGGTTTAATGATTAGACCCATTTCCATTTAGACGGATTTGCCAATAAACAGAACTGGTGATGGTGTATACGGTGAACTCAAAATAGTACGTGTGTAATGCAAAAAAACGATATTCTGCAAAATGAGCAATTCCCACATTTGTATATTTTTTTTTCAATTTAACATCAATTCTAAATGTATAGAAAAGGTCATAAGCAAAGAAATTTCGACTCAGTGCGCTTTTTCTTTTATTTTTAATTTGCAACCTAAAATCAATGGTTTATTTAGTGGGGGAAATGACTCTTTCGACTCGAAACTAATGTGACGTCTTTTATCCGAACTTGGCTTGAATCTTGGCTTGATACACAGCAGTGGAAACCAGTTTTACAAGTTTCTCCCATATCGCGCCAACCGGCACGGGATATGACAATTGTATAAAAAACTCACTCCAACTATTTGGCTGAAACCTCACGATAACAATAGAAACGGAAGGAAGTTATGACGACACAGTTGAAATGTTGCGTTTTGATCGGACTGCATTCTGACCCGGTTTACGGGCATTTTCTTTACTTAATATTTGAATAACTAATTTTTTTAAAGAACTTTTGCTTGAATATTTGCATTCAGAAAGAAATTCTAAATAAATATAAACCAATTTCATTCGTGTTTAAAACTTGCGGGAATTGACCATTGACTGTTTGATCTGCACTGACTGGTAAAAAGATCACGAGGCCCTTTTTCAAAAAAGAAAACAAAAACCATTCCGCTATATTTCCTTTTTACAAAAATTTGTTACCACTTTTCAAAATTGCAATATTGCATTGTAACTTTGCAAACAAGTAGTGTATATAAAATTACATATCTGTCTATCCAACAAACCATATGTCTCTACTTTCTCTCACGGTTTACCAGTTATGTCATTTCAAAGTCAGGTAGTTCTTTCTAAAATATCCTGCATGTGGAACAGATAGGAAAAAGAAGACTCAACAATAAAATATTTTAAGAAAATTTCAATTAACTAACGAAAAAATATGTTACCCCATTTCAAAATAGCGATATTGCATTGTAATTTTGCAAACCAGTAGTGTATATAAAATTCCATACCTGTTTATCCAACATACCACATGTCTCTTCTTCATCTAACTGTTTACAGGTTATGTCATTTCTAAGTAAGATAGTTCTTTCTGAAACGCCCTGTATGTAGAAAGGATACGAAAAAGTTAACTCACCATTAAAATATTTTAAGAAAATTCAATGGTAATCAATTAATTAACGAAAAATGTTGCTACAAAATATTATTAGCTTTCAAAATCTAGATTTTTTACGTATCATGCAATTCTTGATTTTTCAACATTTCTTCCTTCTATAACTTAAAAAGACAAACGTGCAAAACTTTTTAAAAAAATTACAATGACTTAAGTGTGGGACCAACTTGTGCTCAACTCCAAATTGAAATTTGTCAAAAGTTATCGTTAGAGTTGTTGGACGATTCTTTTATTCGTCGTATTGTCAATTTTTATATGAAAGTTTTAAAAGCATCAAATGACGAACGAACGGACCAACTTTCGCCCACATGAAAATTATTATTGTCCAAAAAATAGCGTGTGATGTATTCATATATTTCAAACGGATGCTCCAATTTTTAATTTGTATATCAATATTTTATACATTCAAAATTTTAAAGCACTCTTGTAAACACATGAATCTTAAATTTTATTCACAAGTTATTGTGCAAGGTATTGATATGCTTGAGACGATATTCCAAATCACAATTAATTATCTCTCAAAGATTATTGGTTATAGTTGCGAATTTATTCCCGTATTGTTACCGAAAATTATTTTCCTATCCCCTCCTCCCCCCCCCCCCCTCACCTTCTTCCCCAGAAAAACAATTCCGGTGTACTGATATAAATACAAGAACTGTAATAACCTAAGTAATTACATTGTGAAGTTAATTACATTCTTAAATCCATAACTTTAGAAATGATAAAATTTATTTCTATTGATATCCACACTCACAAGATCTTATATTTTTTAATTATAATTATTGTCATTATTTTCTGTTGTGGATTTATCGAAAAACTACATCGAACACAAGGAATTATATTGATTAATTCGTGGCGACATCTATAGCTATTCATACGAAAGAAGAATTATTTATTACTATAATTAAAAATAATTTGACAATTTTTCTCGATGTAATTATGGTAACTTTACGAGTGTATAAAAACTTAAATTAGAATTAATACAAAAATATTTAAACTTCTATAATTCAACGGGTTTACAAAAAAAAACTTTTTTTTTTTTATTTAATTTTGATTTGTGAAAAGATTTCGTCAGTGATGAAGTGAGTAAATAGCAAATAAATTCTTAAAACATACTCAAACTAGTTGAAAATTTATTTATACAGATTTTTCTCTTCCTGGTTGCCCTGTAAAAATTAAACTATAAGAATAAAAAATGAGAAACTTTACCTAATTTCAATTTTCATAAATAAAAATCAAAATAATAAATGTTAGCATGATTGAAATACATTTAAATGTATACCATATATATTTCAATTATCTTTAATATAAAATATATTATAATGTATACATATGTATATATAAATGCAGATTTTTGGAGAGTTTAAAATATCACACAGGTTTACTTAAGTCTTTCAATAATAATTATAATGATTTCAATTTAAACATCTTAAATTTATTTCAGCCTCAATGTGTGCCATATTTAGAGTCCATTACAACATTATTTTAGTTTGATTCACTTTTAAAACTTAACTCAATTATTTTCAAAAGATTGAAACTAAGTCGCAGAGTGTAATGCGTTAATTAGCTTGTATTAAAATATATGTGGTCGTGTTTGTTGACTTCGAGTTTACAATACTTATAATAAAGAATTATAAGAAAATAGAATTTGTATGCGTTTAGTTCTGCCTTCATTTGTTAAAAAGTCATGAATACCACCCCCCCCCCCCAAAAAAAAAAATTAACTTTTTAACGCTTTTGCGTTCGTCCTTTGGAATTACATATTTTTATTATTGTACAGATTTGTATGAACTAAGGACTTTGTCCAATCAATGAAAGAAAAAGATTATTTTCTAATAACTATAGTAAGTGTCAAAATAGGCATTTATTTGTTCGTTTGTTTGTTTATTGTTTGTTTGTTTGTATATTTATTAAATAATTTATTTATTTATTTATTTATTTATTTATTTATTTATTTATTTATTTATTTATTTATTTATTTATTTATTTATTTATTTATTTATTTATTTATTTATTTATTTATTTATTTATTTATTTATTTATTTATTTATTTATTTATTTATTTATTTATTTATTTATTTATTTATTTATTTATTTATTTACTTATTTATTCATTTACCACTTTTCAAAATGGTAATATTGCATTGTAATTTTACTAACCAGTAATGTATATAAAATTCCATACCTGTCTATCCATCATAACACATGTCTCTTTTCTGTCTCTTTTTCCTCCAACTGTTTTCCAGTTATGTCATTTGTAAGTTAGATAGTTCTTTCTGAAACGCCATGTATGTAGAACGGATAGGAACACGTCGACTCACCATTAAAATATTTTAAGAAAATTACAATTAACTAACGAAAAATGTTGCCAAAAATTTTTATTAGTATTAAAAATCTAGATTTTTTACGTATCCTGCAATTCTTGATTTTTCAAAAATTTTTCCTTTTATAACTTTAAAAGACAGACGTGTATAACTTTTTAAAAAAAATTACAATGACTTAAGTGTGGCACCAACTTCTGCTCAACTCAAAATTGATATTTGTCAAAAATTATCGTTTGAGTTGTTGATCGATTCTTTTATTCGTCGTATTGTCAATTTCTATATGAAAGTTTTAAAAGCATCAAATGACGTACGAACGGACCACCTTTTGCCCACATGAAAATTAGGATTGTCCAAAAAATAACGTGCGATGTATTCATATATTTCTAATGGATGCTCCAATTTTTAATTTGTATATGAATATTTTATATATTCCTAATTTTAAAGCACTCTTTTGAACACTCGAATCTTCAATTTTTTTCAAACGTTATTGTGCAAGGAATTGATATGCTTGAGACGATATTCCAAATCTTAATTAATTAAGTATCTCTCAAAGATTATTAGTAATAGTTTCGAATTTATTGCTGTATTTATACCGAATATTCTTTTTCTATCCCCTCCCCAGTAACCCAGAAAAACAATTCCAGTGTACTGATATAAATACAAGAACTGTAATAACCTAAGTTAAATACATTGTGAAGGTAATTCCATAATTAAGTCCATAACTTTAGAAATGATAAAATTTATTTCTATTGATATTCACACTCACAAGATCTTATATTTTTTATTATAATTATTGTCATTATTTTCTGTTGTGGATTTAACGAAAAGCTACATAAAACACAACGAATTATATTGATTAATTCGTGGCGACATCTACAGCTATTCATACGATAGAAGAACTATTTATTACAATAATTACCAGTAATTTGACAATCTTTTCTCGATGTAATTATGGTAACTTTACGAGAGTATAAAAATTTAAATTAAAATTAATACATAAATATTTAAACTTCTATAATTCAACGGGTTTATAAAAAAAAAATGTTTTTTTTTTTTTTTTTTTTTTTTTTTTTAAATTTTGGATAGAGAAAAGATTTCATCAGTGACACATAAGGAAATAGCAAATAAATTCTTAAAACATACTCAAACAAGATGAAAATTTATTTATACAGATTTTTCTCTTCCTGTTTGCCTTGTAAAAATCCAACTAAAAGAATAAAAAATTATAAACTTTACCTAATTTAAATTTTTTTAAATAAAAATAAAAATAACAAATGTTAGCATGACTGAAATACCATTTAAATGTCTACAATACATATTTCAATCATCTTTAATATAAAATATATAATAATCTATATATATTAATGTAGATTTTTGGGGAGTTTACAATATCACACAGGTTTACTTTAGTATTTCAATAATAATTATAATGATTTCAATTTAAGCATCTTAAATTTATTTCTACCTCTATTTTTTCCTTATTTAGAGTCCTCTACAACATTACTTTGGTTTGATTCACTTTTATAACTTAAATCAATTATTTTCAAGGGATTGAAACTAAGTCGCATAATGTAATGCGTTAATTAGCTTGTATTAAATTATATATGGTCGTGTTTGTTGACTTCGAGTCTACAATACATATAATAAAGAATTATAGAAAAAAATATTTTTATGCGTTTAGTTCTGCCTTCATTCATTAAAAAGTCATAAATACCATCCAAAAAATTAACTTTTTAACGCTTTTGAGTTCGTCCTTCGGAATTACATATTTTTATTATTGTACAGATTTGTATGAACTAAGGACTTTGTCCATTCAATAAAATGAAAGATTATTTTCTAATAACTAATCAGAAAGTGTCAAAATAGGCATTTATTTGTTGTTGGTTTTTTTTGTTGGGTTTTTTTTTTGTTTTTTTTGTATATTTATTAATTATTTTATTTATTTATTTAATATTTATTTATTTTTTTACTTATTTATTTATTTATTTATTTATTTATTTATTTATTTATTTATTTATTTATTTATTTATTTATTTATTTATTTATTTATTTATTTATTTATTTATTTATTTATTTATTTATTTATTTATTTATTTATTTATTTATTTATTTATTTATTTATTTATTTATTTATTTATTTATCTACTATTTATTTATTTACTTATTTATTAATTTAAAAAATTTTAAAATGATAATATTAAAATGTAATTTTGCAAACCAGTAATGTATAAAAAATTCCATACCTGTCTGTCCATCATACCACATGTCTCTTTCCTGTCTCTTATTCCTCTAACTGTTTACCAGTTATGTCATTTCTAAGTTATATAGTTCTTTCTGAAACGCCCTGTAGGTAGAACGGAAAGGAACATGTCGGCTCACCGTTAAAATATTTTAGGAAAATTTCAATTAATTAACGAAAAATATTGCAACAAAATTTTCTAAGCCTTTAAAAATTTAGATTTTTTACGTATCATGCATTTCTTGATTTTTCAACATTTTTTCCTACAATAACTTTAAAAGACAGACGTGCATAACTTTAAAAAAAAATTACAATGACTTAGGTGTGGCACCAACTTCTGCTCATCTCTAAATTGAAATTTGTTAAAAATTATTGTTAGAGTTATTAGTCGATTTTTTTATTCGTCGTAATGTCAATTTTTATATGATATTTTTAAAAGCATCAAATGACGTACGAAAGAACCAACTTTTGCTAACATGAAAATTAG